>JAWWLV010000179.1:49806764-49856024 GCA_035041135.1 Platyrinchus mystaceus
CACCCTTTAATCCTAAGGTTCATCTGCCGGGCCAAGCAGGCTTGGACAATGGCAGTGAGGTCCTCAGGACGTAACCATCTATAAGAGCATACCTAACCCATACCAGTGCAGTGCAAACCTGCAAAGTTTAAACTACTGCTTTGGCAGCTTGTTGGTGGTGACTTTTAATTTGTGAATGGTATTGAAATCGCTCCAGTTCAGATTACAAGAACTAGACCCAGTCCTCAGTGAAAAAATAGTTTGGTTCTAAGCATCCAGATGCCAGGCACTATACATCATGTAGCAAACGCTGAAGAACTGAAAAAAATGCTTTCAGTAAGAAATCTTAGTGAAATCTTAGTGGAAAAAGATTGCCTAAAACTGTTTAAAAATATGGACAATCAAATCACACTAATTTTCTTTTTTTTTTTTTTTTTTCCGTTCTTACCAGTGATCAGCTCCCAAAGAGTAAATCTGAAGAGAATTTGACCTAGGCAGTTAATTCCAGGACATGATCAAACTGCAGTTTGGGGAATATTCTGCCAGGATTCCAGGCTGTTTGCTTCATACCTTCGTTCTTTTTATATGAGTTTAAATCTCATCATACCTTTCCCTCCTCAACCTGTACCTCTATTTTCTCTAACTCTCTTCCTATAGCTCTATTCCCGACATCCCTCGACATCCTTGCCCTAAGACTTTCCACCTTTACTTTTATCCTTGAGTTGGCCTTCAATCATCATCTTTGTGTTTCACCTCCACTTTGTAATTTATCTTTTATTTTTAGGGTGCTGAGCAGTGCTCAAGCAGTTTGGAATTTTTTTTTCAAGAGCTGATAGACCTAGCTCACTTCAGAGTGTGATGTACTTTTGGACTCTACAGAGTTCATGAAAGTCCAAGGAAAAAAATGGCATTATAGCTATGTATCCTGGCAAACTATTACAGTATTCCCCCATTCATCACATGAATGATGTCTGCCAGGAATGTGTTGTAACCTTCTCTTAAAGCAGCTGAAAGACCAGAGTCATTTTCCTTTAATAAAGGGGTTTCTGTCTCTGGACCATGAAAGAAATGCTGCCTCTTCCTCCAGCTTGCCTTAAATATTTAGACACTTGAACACTGAGCACAGGACAGTAAATAAAAAGTTATTTATCAGTTTAGATTCATGTTGACACATGTGTTGGCATGATATAGACATGTTTACATAAGCATTCTACTCTTTTGCAGGGAATGTGAGATAGCCCAGCTCTGTGGTGTTAGAACTGATTTTGTATGTGACATAAAAAAATTGTTTGAACTTAATCAATATTAAATACAGTTCTTTCATTTCTTGCTGCTGTTGCTACAAGTAGAAGTGATCACAAAGTGTTCTTTTAAAATATGGCTGAACTTAAGCCCAAATTGAATCTTGAGCTGCAGACTCAACTTCCTCATTCCCAGGTATAGGGACTTGTTCTTTAAGCACAAATAAATTTGTTCCAGATATGGATATGCACAGAGTGCATCAGGATTTATGTTTCTGGTTAGAAATAAAAGTAATGTAATTGTTAAATACACCAGTTTCCGCTACTGTTTATCCTGTGTTTCTTGTTTACTGTTTCTTCTTACAAGACTCTGTACCCTAGACAGTACTAACTTTCAGTAGTTATGCTTTTTAGTATTTTGTTTTTGGTCTTGGGACTGTTTTACCATTTGGTTATATTTCACCAAGTAAATTGTGCAGGATATATTATTTAGTGAAAATAATTTGCCAGGATGCATAGGGAGAATTGCTTTGGTAAGAACTCTGTGAGCAAGATACAAAAAAATTATATTTGGAGGTCTTTAGTGCTCAGGGAGATGCACATATTCTAAAATTAATTGATCCCAGTCTGTCAAAGGCTTTTTTTCATGCTAGAATAATATGGAAGAAAATCCAGATGACATAATGAAGCATTATATCAAGCTTGCTAGGATCCTGGCTCCTTGAGGGGCTTGTATACCTCACTCATTTCCTTCTGACCTTCAGAAGGCACTGAAGATGTTCAGAGTCCTTCCTGGGACACTCAGACTCTCCCAGGATGAGAAGGGAATACCCATAAACCCTCTGCAAGGATAGTGTCACCTTCCTATGTAAAAACAACCCTTGGAACAGATTCAATTTTTTAGAGTCAGTAGCTGAAATGCCATGTCTTATGGAAAACTATAGATCCTCTAGTGTTATTAATATCCTACCTTTGGGACATACACACGTTGACCTCTATTCCCAAAATATACCTTTGAGTTCTGGAAGTATTTTGTACAAAATATAAGGCAAATATTTTTACACAAGGATTATTGGATCTGATGGAAGAGGGATAATTCAGACATTCAAAATAATTTCTAGAGGCAGGTGCACTTTGTAGTGTCAAAATATTGAAGTTCCTGATGCTTAACAAGATAGTGACAAATTTCAAGGCCATTGACCTCTGTTTCTGGAAGAAGCTACTGATATTTTATATCTGTCTTTCTAATTTTTTTTTTCTCCTACTGTCCAATGTTAAAATGGGCCAGTCTTTCAGAAGTTTATTCAACAACAGACCTCTTCAAAGACTTCTCAGGCTGGTAACACAAAATATGGACCCTGGGCATGCTAAAAATACAGAATGCATTACCACCATAATTAGAAGTCAAATGTGAGTTACACCAGAGTTTATTGCAGTGACAATGCTAGAGTAGCCCTTCATCTGTAGTTTCAGTCTACCATAGTGGGAAATATATGTTGGTGTGCAAAAAGCACTGCATGCCGCATCAGTGGCAGTGGCAGCTTCTTTTTGGGCGGAAGTGCTGTTTACTTACATATCCTGCTATGGATGGTGCAAGTGCTTTATTGCTTTTTTATCACAGGGGTGCCGCATGTGGTCTCTGTCAAAGGTTGGGCTGGAAGCAGCCCTGTGCCAGTGGGAAGACTCAAACACCCAACCAAATTGCAGAGCGAACAAGGAAGAGAAAAATTTTCTTAGAGGTCTAGAGGGGTCTGAACGGAGTTGGTACAACTCAAAATATCACTGGGAGTTGCTGGACTAAGTGGTAGGCTGGGATTTTCTCTGCAATGCCCAAAAAACTGTGTTCTCACCTTCCTATCTGTGGCTATTCCAGGGGCAGTGGGGTTGCTGTGCATCCAGAAAGAGTATTTGCCTTCCACTTGGGCATCAGCTATAGAAAGGGAGTTGGCAGCATGTCTAATGCTTAGGAACGTATGAGCAAATGCTTCCCCTACAAGAAGATCAGCAGAGAAAGCTTCCTCAAAGGGAAGAGGGTTTTCCATGAACATGTAAGCTTAGGATACTTGCACTGCAGCAAAATGCAGAATCGTGAATATAGCAAAGAAGGGAATATGCAAAGTAAGTGCTGCAACATTTTGAGGCAAAGCCCCAAGCTATCAATGATTTGTTCTGTGCCAAGGATGTGGAATTTGCTGCTTCTGGCATGTGCAGTTCCTCAAAGCTTGAATAAGAAACATGGTCCTGTTTTTTTTCCCCCATTTTTCGTATTTTCAGTGTATCACAGAGATGCACATTGACTTCAGCCACTCTAATAACTGGAGTAATGGAAATAGAGGTTAATTTTTTTTTTTTTTCAAAATGTGATGTTTTCACTGATTGGAAAGGGCTAGATCAAACTCTGCTATGGGGGAAAATGACCCAAAGATTGGCAGAGTTAATAACTAGAAAGCTTTAAAGTCAAAAACCCCGTGCTCTGCAAGATTTGGTGGCAATGCAGGTGGGAGGTATATGTGGAAAGTATAAAAGGTGACTGCTGGACAATAAATTCATGCAGCTGAGGAGTTTCTTTGTTTTATGCTTGAATAGCATTTGGCTCAGTGGCATTTTGGCCTGTGACTGGACTCATCATACAAATAAATGGAGTGTTCTCATTTTGGCCTTGAAGGGAACAGGCGTGTGTTTGTGCTGCATATATTAGGTGAGCAAATTCAGACCCAGCATCATCCTGTTACATCCAGGAGAGCTTCAGGTCAGAGCAGGGTTTCAACCAGCTCCTTCCAAGTTGGTTTTGGTGAGTTTGTGATTTAGCTGTGTTCTGATGCCCAGGGACACAGGAGCCAGCTGGCAAAGGTCCTTATTCACAGCCTCTTAAAATCTACTTTCATGGGCTTCAGTGGGATTTGAATTAAGGTAGTTAGGCTGAAGTTCCCATTGCTTGGTGCCAGTAATTGGGTCAGTTACTCCAAAGTGTTCAGCCCTTATGATTCTTGTAACTGCTTTCATAGTCATATTTTCCAGAAAGTCCAGAGGCATGTTTAAGCCATAGAAAGACCAGTCACAAATGTGCTATTTGCATCTAGGGGATGCAGCATTATTAAATGTGCACCCTCCACATATGCTCCAGACAATACTGGTAATGATAAAATGTTCCGTGGTGCTGATAAATACTGCCTTCACATACACAGCTTCGATAGATCTGATACGTTTCTCAGGAGAGCAGAAACAATTACACTAGTTACATATCCTGAATTTTCTTTCATCCTTCCTACCTGTTTGCTGCTAATAAACAGAAAGCTTCTAATTTCCTTTGCAATATGCCATGCTAGAAATTAATGGAGTAAATGCACATGCTGTTTTACTTTGCCAGAGACTGGCTTATACAACAGATTTTTACTCTGTAAGACAGATTTTGCTGTATTTGTGCTTTTTTCATCTCCCCCTGAGGAGTATTAAAGCAATCACAAGACACCCATCCTTGCCTGCTGCTTCTTGAACTGCTATATCCTCTTCTTTGCTTCTTGCTTCTCTATTCGAAGGTTTTTTTCCCCTCTTTTTTGATTTACGAGGAAACAGCAACAACCAAAAAAACCTAAAGGGTGTCTCCTTTCCTAAAATAATAACTATTTGGTGTTAGAAAACTTAAAAATGTAGAACACTTCTGTTCACATAGAATTTACTTTCAGCAACTGTGTTCTTTCTACTCAAATGAAGATAGGTAGAGTGCTCTGTAAAGTACAGTATTGGAAAAGGAAGATGTGTACACACCTGGAAAATGCTGAGCTGCTTGTGAAGCTGTAGACACTGCATGTTTATGACTTGGTTTTCTAAGCGATCTCCAGAGCTTGAACGGATTACAGTGATATTCTAACAAGGCTGCTGGCATCCGTCACCAGCTTTCACTTACTAAGGAATCTAAAAGATAGGAGAATGTAATTATTTTCACGTGAGCTAAGTGCCAGCAGCTGATTGTCACGAGAACTTTGATGCTTAAAACTTCTTCATCTCCTGTAAGGAAAACAGGTAAGTCTCACAGGCTTCTCTTCCATCGTTTGTTTTGGTGAGGGGGCAGGGGCTTGCAGGGGGCTGGTGTCGAAGGGAAATGCGGTTGGTATGAAGGCAAACTGTATTTCTTAAACATGCAGTATGTGCACATAGTCATTTTCTGTCTGCCAGGTTACAAATCCTCTACCTATACAATAACTATTATTTCTTTCCATAGCTGACATCTGGATCTCACTCCAATTTAACCCCCAATATATGCAACTTTTATACATTTACATACTATTGGAAGAGGATGTGTATGTCAATCATCTGTGCATAGTGAAATAACTGGTTTTGTCCTCCTGTAATTCCTTCTGGATTGATTACTCTGGTTAAAACAACATTATTCCATATGATAAATGAAATAATATGTATAGGATTGTACTTTCTAAAGATTTTTGTTGATCAGTTTTTCCTTGAAATCACGATTTCCTAAACTGAGATCTTTTGGCAGCTTACTTTTTAGATGAGGTCTGCATTGTTGTAGAAATACTGTGGTAAACAAGGGGTTTCCTGGCTTGCAAGTGGGAATCTAACAGCATCAAAAATAGATATTTCTTTCCCTTTCACCCTTGAAAGAACACTTATTCTCTTTGAGTAATGGCACTGCTATGCCTCTAGAGGTGAGGCTTTCTATTTGAAGACTTTTAACATAAAAGCCCTGATTACCATTTAGAAAAAAAAAAAAAACCAACAGACCCTTTAACCATAAATAGATTTTGCCTTAATTAAGTTTTTTTGTGTCCTCTAAGAACATTTGCTAGCTTATGTATTATTAGTTATTGAAGGACAAAGATTTTACATGATTCTCTAAGATTTTTGTTTACAAGAATGGCAATCAGAGAATGGGGCATTTTGAGTTAAAAAATAAATATTAAAACTTCTTGCTTGCTTGTTTTAAAATATGGTTGTTTACAGAAAGAATTAATTTAAGCTCCATTTCCAATCTGGCTATGATAATTGAAACAAATCCTGCTGGCAGACACGATTATAAATAAACTTCTAAGAATAATTAGAAGTGTAATTAACAGAAGACTGAGTTATTATCACTTTCTCCTCTGTATAATAATTCTGCATAAAAACATGAGAAATGGCTCTCATTAAAATCTCACAGCAGAGAAATCCACAGAAGGGAGTGAGACATTAAAACAAAGCATTCAAGATGTGCAAACACTGTGATTAATTAATTAAATGGAGACCAGCACCAAGGAAAAGCCTAAAAGCAATTGAGATATTTAAGAAATAGATATATCATAAAGAGTTAACATGTTCAGGCTGGTTTTGATTTGTCTTGTTTTGCTGGGGTTTTTTTGAAAGATGATACCTCAGAGTACGCTGTGGATGTATATTTCTATATTTTGCTGTTATCATTTGGCTCTGAGGAATCTGAGGAAGCTTTATTCACCAGTAAAGCTTTCAAAATATTAATCAACAGAGTGAGTATTTCGGAAGGATTTGAAAGAGCCTGTCAGAGGATGGCTGGAGTTTTCTTCCCCTCAGCTAAGGGGCATTCTCTGTCGATCTTCAGGGACTTTCTGAGCTGTTCCCAGGGACTTTCACCACAAAGGCACCTCTGCCAGTGGCAAAAAGAAAACCAAGCTGGCTGATGAGCCTCCTGTGAATAGCAAAGAATAAACAGGCATTTAAAAGGTTTTACCAGTCAGAATACTGGTATTCTGGAGATCAGCTGTAGTCAGAACAGAAATGCCAGCAGTTACTTTAATCTGGTTTCTGTCAAATTCCTCAAAGTGTGTTTCTTCAGGTACTGTGCAATATCATGGCAACACCCCTACTGCATTTTGGAGTATTGAAGAATGCTTAGGACTATTTTGGCTGCTGTGCAATATTCACTCTAGCAGCATCCTCTGTATGATGCACTAATTAAGAGGTCTAGTTGTGAATCATTTGAATATTCAGGTTATGTTACTTTTCTTAATGCTTGGAAATTAACCCAGAAAAGGAAATCTCTACCTTTTCTATTAAAAGGAAAGAAAAAGGAAAAAAAATGTAAAAAGGGAACAAAAAAAAGAAGGAAAAAATGAGGGGGGAGAGAGAAATTTTTGTTCTATGGTATTAAATAGTAATGTCATGTAATACACACCCAGGAGCTTAACAGAACTGTAGTAGGACTAATTTAGCCCAAGTCTGTCTAATCCTTCATTAGCATACTATTATTTTTTTGCCCACTGGGTATATTGCCTGTTGAGAAATAATGTGAATATTTATTCAGCAGTAATAGCTGTTGCTGCTTGAGAGCTTTTTTTACCACGTGTGAACATGCTTATCTAGAAAAGAATTTCAGGCAGATGATCACCCCTGGGATTCAATGAATTCATGCATTGTATATCCTATCTTACTACACGGCTGTACAGCAAGATTACTGTTTTTCTAATGAGATTCCAGTTCCAAAACAGACACTGCAAACACATCAATGCCTCTCAGAAAATAGGACCTGTCTTCTGGAGTGGTTCTATGTACAAAAGGAACTAGTCTATTTAAGCAGCATTAGAGGTACAAGTCTGTCTCTGGTGCAACAGGCTAAGCAGTTTTTGTCTGAAACTGTAGTAGTCTCCTAAGAACAGAGCTCCATCCTCTTCCCATAGAAATCAGGGAGTGTTTTTCTACCTAGGTCACAGAAGTAGGATAAAATTATCTGTTTTGACATGTAACTTGTGTTCAGCATCAATGACTCCCCCAAAAATGCAACTGCCACTGCACATTGCTTACACAAAATGGAAGTTTAGGTCAAGATATCAATTCTTAAATCAGTTGAGATGATGCATTTGCATTTCATTTGTGTGCTGAGAAGTTAATTTCAAACCAGGTTTTCTTTTCCCAAAGAAGAAAAATACTTAGTGTATGTATTTTCTGTAGTGAATATGGCTGTGCTACTATCCATTTTTGATGTAGATGTATTTAAATGCTATTTTTAGCATTAGAATGATGTCAGAAAGCAGTGCTACATTACCTGTACATAACAAATTTAAACTGAAGCTAACTCTGCAATGGACAATTAGTACTGCAATCAACTGTACTGGCTACACAGACATAAATTAAGGATGATTTCATTGAAACCAGTGAATGTAGGAGGTTTGCTTTTCTATACATGAAATTCCAATCATGCCCACTAATATTTATTTCAGACTAACTTATGAAAATATGAACAAACTCAAAAATTATCAAACACAAGCTGTAACCTTTTATCATTTTCTAGTCAGTTGGCGGTTAAGTTGTAGTAAAGTAGAATTTGTTTAAAAAGAAAGAGAATAACAAATCTTAAATGCTTTCCATTTTACTAGCTTTGTTTACCATTTATTTAGCATGCACTATTTTCTTACTGTTGCAAGTTTTTAACAACTATGGTATCCTAGTCTGATTTGCACTGATGGAAATTAGAAAGGAATGAGACAAGTTGCCATATAGAATATTGAAAATAATTATTACAGTAATAGTATATTTAAAATATGCTAGAAATAGTTTTTAGGGATGTTAATACACTATATTTAAAATATGTTAGAAATAGTTTTTAGGGATGCTAAATATACTGGGGATAGATGGAACTACATGTACATCCTCTGTCATGCTTGGAATATTTTTTTTTTCATTAAGGTCTATTTCTTATGGTTAGATTTTTCAATTAAGTGCTGATGATCTGGAAATGCCCTCACTGAAGCTCAGACTTTCCTGCATGTATTATGGCATTTAAACTAAAACGGCAAGAAATCAATTCAGTTGTTTGTGCTGTTATTGACTGAATAGTAATTGAGACACAAGATATTGAAGGGTCAAAGTGAGAAATATACCCAGAAAAGATATTTGTAAATAATTTTTACAAGTTTTAATCAAAAATTTGTTCATAATTGAATTATACCTTTAATTTCATATGTTAAATAATTTTCGTAATCTGGGCAAATCTTTGTATTTATGTTACAATTACTGTATCCTTTACATACAATACTGCTTTCAAAAATCTAATTCAATTCTCAAATCACAGATATTGGAAAAGGTGTGGCTTGCAAGTAGTAAAGTGATGGTCTTTATTTCTGTAGTATTAAACTATGGTTGTGATGAAGGCCAATGTTTTGGTAAACAAGCTGTTTCACTTACTTCTGGTGTCCAGGTTATACTGGGGCAGACAGTTTTGTGAACTGGGAAGAAGGTGTCCCGTGACACTCAGTTCAGAGTCCTCACAGTGGCCTCCGTGCTGCCCTGTGGGAAGGTATCTCCTGCTGACAGGGAGGCTCCTGAGGTAGTCTGAACACACAAGGACTAATTCTGGTCCACCTCTGCTTCAAGTTCCCTTATCTTCCCTGCTCCTGACTTTTGCAGGGAGATTCCTGGGAGATTTTTCTGCTTCAGCTTCTTAAAGTCTGACAATCTCTTCCAAGTCCCCAGGGGCGTCTGCTCTGCTTCAGGCTAGTGTAGAGTAATTGCTTCAGCAGAGTAGGGAGCCCACCCACCCTGACTGCCCTCCCACCCTGCAGAACAGACATGCACTCTTGGCCAGAGAAAGGCACTGTTCCCTGGCCTGGGCCACCACTTCATGCTTACTACAGCACTCACTTGCCTTCTCTGAATATGTTCTAGTCCAGAGAGTAGGAGAGGATGTCACAAGTGGAAGGATGACACTTGAAGAAGGGTCTTTTTTCTTCCCATTTGTTTCCCTGGGGTTTTTCCTCTCGCTATCAGGTCTCAGCAATATAGACGAGGCAGTCTAAGATCTGAAATGGGCTTCTGCTCAACCAGTTGCCATGGCTGGTTGCACATCCCTCTTGTTTTGATGCCCAAGGTCTGGCAGTACAGGGCCTATCTGGCTGGAGGGCTGGAACATGGAGGAATACTGCCATCTGATTCAGCTGCAGTAACCAACATGGTTTTCGTGGGACACCAGCTGTACTGAACACCAGGCTTAGGGAATGAGGGCTGACTGGGTCCTAGCTTGCTCTGGTCCTTAGGCTCACAAGACACTCATTTTCTCAAAGAGGATAATGCTACTCTTGAAAGGATATAAAGGTGGGAAGAGAAAAGATAAATAGAAAATGGAATAGGAACAGAACGTGTGCATTAGTCAGCCTTTTCAATGCATAATAAAAAGCATTTATATGAGATTAAATTCAAGTCTTGTGTAAGTGAAATGGAGATACTGTACTTGTTTTCTGTAAGAGACTGAATTTTATCTAAGCAGCTTTGCATTTTCAAAAAAAAAAAAGGAAAGAGCTGCTCAAATTTTGACATCTCCAAACTTACCTTTCCTAAAATATTTTTAATAATCTGATAGTTCCTACTTATATGCTAGTTTGCTTTCATTCTGAAATCACCTGTTGGTTACTTGCTTTCTTTCTGTGGTTGTTTTGTTTTATTGCTTTGCCCTTCAACTGCCCTTCCCTAGCACTTTTAATGATATTTCCTCCACTACAGAGAGCTTCAATTCTGTTTGGTATTCTGCCTTGTAAAAAACAAAGTACAAAACAAAGCACATTAGAATATTAATACTTTGTTGTCACTCTTTTAAAGATTGTACTGGTGGGGATAAAAACAGGCACCGGCACAAATGTAAAGGAGTAATAGTGGAAAAGATAAAACAACTACAGCTTATCATGCTGAAACAAATCCTTCTTTACTATGTGTATGGTGAAATAAGTTCAGGTAGAGTTAGTAATTCCTTTGTAAGAATCTCCACCTCTCTTTGTTCCCTCAGTCTAAATGTTCCCATATTTCACTGTATGTTGTACTTGGGGGATTAGGAATTCCCAGGATATGTTCATATCAATAAACATATTGGATGAACTGAATATGTTCTGCAATCTGTTTCACAGAGCAGCTCTGCTAACAGGATCTAATGGTACTTCCTGAGCTTTGAATATATGTGAAGCATCTGGCTTTGCTAAGAAAATGAGGCTGAACTGTAGATCTTCCTTTATAAAGCATGAAAGCAGAGTGTGGTGTGGCTAAACTACTGTCAGAAAAGGTACTCTTTTCCTTAAGATAACCTGTCCCTTTTTCACAAAGACCTGGTGTTTGCCATTTAGATAGGGTTTACAAGATATAGGCTGGAGTTCTTCAAGGGGAGAATTAGATAATTCTGCTGTGGGACTGCAAGCTAAGGCAGTCCTCAGGGCCTTGCCCTTTAACTTGTCCTATCACTATAACAGAATAAAGAGCTGATGTAGCTCAGGTCTTTGACAGTAATCATGCGTGAGCAGTTTGGCCAAGATCTGATATTGCACTTACTGCCAGGTCATGGGGAGAGAAATCTTGAGGTCTTTTTATTTCTTACATCTTATTTGTCCAATGGAAAGACAGCTTAGTCAGTGCTGAACAAATGCCATGATCTGACTAAGGATTTATACAGAACAATAGCACAAGAGAAATGTCATGTTTCAGACACTGTGGTGTTTTGGGTATTTACTTCAGACTCTAGAGCCACAGAAATCAGTAGAAGCCCTGCCACGAACTGCAGGGGTCCAGCCCTGTTCAGAGTCCATCCCCTTGGTGTCAACCTTGCAGAAATCCTCTGTGTCACTTCTGTGGGGCCATCAGTTGAGGTGCTCTAGGAGAAACCCCTTTAAGCCAGCTCTAGGTACTTAGTTTATGGGCCAAAATTAAATGGGTTTGTTGCTGCTCCTCTTTTACATGGAACTTCCACACATCAGTTAAAGCAATTAAAAGATTATGTCAGAGAGCTCCACTTTTCAGTATCTCTCAAAGACACCTGGGCAATTCTTCTGGATGGTGGCTCTGGTTTAGTGTGTGCCCTTTCAACCAGACAAGTGTCTGCTCTGTCTGAAGTGCAACATGATAAAGAGGTAGGGAATAAGCAATACAGTTTCTGTTATTGCAGGGACAGAACATAAGTGACCACAGCTTCAACTGGAAACTCACACAGGATCCAGGGGAATGGCATGAAGCTGTGTCAGGGGAGATTTAGGTTGGATTCACCCATAGGGTGGTTGAGCATTGGAACAGGCTCCCCTGGGAAGTGGTAACATCACCAAGCCTGACAGAGTTCAGGAAGCATTTGGACAACACTCTCGGGCATATGGTGTGATTCTTGGGGCTGTCCTATGTTTGCTTTTCAGACAGAAGTTGCACCACCCTGGCTCACCTAGCTCTTTACATACCTGTTTGAGTTTCCCAAGGCTACACCGGTCCCCCTGGCCCGGGCACTCCACGAAGGGCGGCAGCAGGGAGATGCCCTCCGGGGCTGCAGCGGTGCTGTCAGCGTGAAGGAGGGCTGCTCGCCTGAGTCCTGCCGGTGCCGCGCAGACTGGGGGAGCATCCCACTCCCTCTCTCTGCTGCCCTAGTGGGGGCTTTTTCCTTTTCCTTTCAAAGCTTCCCTGCAGGGCAGCTAAGGACATCCTGGGTAGGCTGACCGATCCCGGGAGGAGGAGAGAGGCGGAGGAGACAATCCCCTCTCCCCGCTGCTGCTGAAGCTGTGCTGGAGCCGGAGCCGTTGATGTGGTTCCCCAGAGTTAGTTGCTCAGCAACCAGAATCAATTAATATGCTTTGCAGAAAGTGCAGGGGAAGCCCAAGCTGCTGTCAGCGAGCAGGCAGGAGGCTGAGGGTGACTCAGGATCCCACTCCCACCTGACACCCATTTGGTCCCACCCCATCTTCTCCAAACACTCCATTAGCCACCGTTCTTTTCCCCTCTCTCCTTCCCTAGATACTTAGTGCGTGTGTCCCCAAATCCTTCAGGCAAAGTACCTTCTTGCTCAAGAAACCTTTTGCTTCAAGGGTTTTGTTTTCAGATCTGATTTGTATTTTTGGGTTATTTGTCAAACCTCCAATACTTATCTAGAAATTCTAATAATTATGTTCTTTGGGAAGGGAAAGGGATAGCTGATGTTTTTGTCAGATAGTTTTAAAGATGTCTAAGGATGAAAAGGGTTGTTTGGTAGTACACTGTTGAGCAGCAGCAATGAAAATGCATCATGTGTAAATTGGGAAAGTTTTTGGCTCTTCCTTTATTACAAATCATCAGCACTGGACATATGAGACCAAAGAGGTAGTACTAATTGTTGTGAAACACCTAGATAATAGAACAAATGAGGGGGTGTTGTGGTTTTTTCATATCTTCTCATTTTCAGCATAGTAAATTCAGGGCTTTGGTAAGGTATTATTTTCTTTTTTTCTTTCTTTCTTTAATTTTCTTTGGAGTCCCTCTGATGACATCGCGAATCTGGGAATGAAGAACTTCTTAGAGCTGATTGGAAATGGCATTATGGAGCTGAAACTTAACTGGAGGAAATATATCTCCTGAAGAAGAAAATATAATGCACTATAAGGATCTGACTTCTGGTGAAAAATTCAAGCCTAGAGAAAACTTGTCCGCTTTGTTAGGAAGAATGGGTTGGACAATTTTCTTCAGTTCCAAAGGATATCTGAATGCCATGCTGAGCTTAATCTCTGCAGCATGCTCTGTGCTTCTCATCTCTTCCTGATGCACTGCATGGTAAGGCCTTTTTCCTTCTTTTTAATAATAACTATCTTTCTGATATGTTGAGAGGTATAAAATAATAGCAGTAGTGAAATGAAAAATTGAAAAAAATATAAAAAGGTAACAAAAGAATGTTTGTTTGTATGGTTGTTTCCAGCAGCAAATGTCCTGATTACTGCAGCAGCTTTGTAAGATCATTTCTGTCTTTCTCCTTTGCTTTGTGACAGTGTGTATGTGCGTGTGTGAGTGTTTGTGCCCACCTGTGCTGTCATTTGCGCTGGGACTGGAACATCTGTAGCTGTATTGTACATATTTCCATGCTAAAGAGGATGTTTAGGAATGTGCTTTGACATTTCTCTTTCTTTTTCCCTCCCTCCCTCCATTCCCCTCCTCCTGCCTCCCCTTTCTCTTGCTCTGTCTGTTTCTCTGGGGTCATGGTGCTATACCTTCCCTGCACCTCAGTCATTCACTGACCGCTAGAAGGCAAAAATGGAAGGTAAAATAAATTCCATATCAATGTAAGAATAGTCCTGAATAATATTATCTGAATAAGTGAAAGCTATAGAACAGTTTTGAACGTCTGCAATATTGGCAGATACCAAAGATTTACTCTATTTTGTTTCCATGGGAAACAGATATCAAATGCAGACTCGGGTCTGTGTTTTAGATACAGTGGGAGGCAGATCCTCTTACACATGTCAGAAAGCCAAAAAACTACCACTGTGAATTATGACCCAGCTCATAAAATAAGCAAACCCAGTATGGGATGTTCTCATATCCAGTAATTTTTGTCATGTATTAGTGCAGTGTTGAGAAATGGCTTCACTGAGTGTTGCAAGATATTTTTCATTAACAGGTGTAATGTGGTTTCATCTTCCTGGATGAAAGGAGATGTTATTAACTAACAACGCAACTTACAAAAATTTACGGTAATTGTCAAAAAATTTCTAAGCTGATCAGAAATTATACAGTGAATGTACTGAGATGGAAGAACAGGTTTATGTTTCAGAAAACCTGGTTTACTTGGATCTCTGTTTCAGAAATTAGGGTAGAACTAAAAGATGAGAGAGTCATGATGTGAAATATATATATATATTTTCTTACACATCCTGGTTGATCACTGAGTTTGGAAAAGGAAAAGTTGAGTGGTTCTTGAGGAGTAGACTGTGGTAAGGGCCTGCCCCTGCTCTGAGGGTAACCCCTCACAAATCCGGCTGCTTTTAATGGGGTTGGAAATGCAACAGGAACTGGTTTGTGTGCTGGCTGTCACGGCTCTCCAGCTGCGTATGGAGGTGATGGGTCCCTGGCAGCAGGTTTTGAGGGTGAGAAGGATGAAAAGAGTCAAAGCAAAAATGCCAGGCCACAGCAGGACTCATGAACAAGAATCAGAGCTTAAATACTATTCAAAAGATGTAATTTTGTGGTAGTTCCCAACAAATCTCCTCCTTGTATGACGAAGGATTCCATAAGGCAGTTTTTAAAGAGAGAATGGTAATGCAGCTTGTTCAAATCACTGCAGCAGGAGGAAACAGAGATAACTAACACAATTCTGTACTGTGACAGTATTTCAGTAGGGTTCAGAGGAATCAGCCTTGATTTTAGGAGTAAAGGTTCAAAACATATATGTGTGCATCCAAGTAGATTATTTGTGTATTTTACTATCTAAAATGTGTGACTAGTGTAAGAATGAATAAGCAAAGCTGAGGAAGGACAACACAACCGTAAATGTCATCTTCAGTGCTAGAAAGAATCTCTTGCTTGTGGAAGTCATCCCCTCAGATCTCTATGTGAAGAAGGACTGCATCCTAAATTCTTCTCCCAGTGCAAACCTCTTCTCACATCAGCATTTCTGTGTCAATCAATGGGACAACTCACATGAATGTTATTGTTTAACCCCAGCTAGTAGCTAAGCACCACATGGCTGCTCACTCACTCCCCCCTGGTGGGATGGGAGAGAGAATCAGAAAAGTAAAAGTGAGAAAACTCATATGTTGAGACACAGACTGTTTAATAGGTAAAGCAAAAGCCACATGCACACTAGCAAAGCAAAACAAGGAATTCAATCACCACTCCCCATGGGCGGGCAGGTGTTCAGCCATCTCCGGGAAAGCTGGGCTGCATTGTATGTCACCGTTACTTGGGAAGACAAATGCCGTAATTGTGAACATTCCTCTCCCATCTTTTCCTTCTTCTTCACCCCATTTATATGCTGAGTATGACACCATATGGTACAGGATATCCCTTGGGTCAGTTGGGGTCAGCTTTCCCAGCTGTATTCCCTCTCAACTCCTTGTGCACCCCCTGCACACTTGCTGGTGGGGTGGAATGTGAGGCAGCAAAGGCCTTGGCTCTGTGGAAGCACTCCTCAGCAAGAACCAAAACATCTCTGTATTATAAATACTGTTTCAAGCACCAAACATAGCCTTATATTAACTACTAGAAAGAAAATTAACTCTATCCCAGCCAAAGCCAGCCCATTCTCCACTCCTCATCCTATACTATTTACATCATGCTCAGGTCTCACACTATTCAGTACATCCTCATTAACCACCTTTCCATCTTTATATTTGATATGCAGATATCATTCCCTTACTCTATGGACCACCCTTGTAAAATGTCCAGAAATGCACACAAAATGTCCATTGAGTTCATTTAGTGACTTTAGTCCATGACTTCAGGCTCCATCTCTTATGGTGGTCACTCAGGACAGGAGAGGTCAAAACTAGCAGAGTGACTAAGAACTACTCATGTGAATAAATTCTGAAAGATTTTATAATACCAGGATCTTTGATTGTCATAGCAACAGATTTATTAGGCTTCAAGCATAATTTGTATTTCCCTTCTAAACAAATTCATTTTTCCTTTTACCTGTGCGATTCTTTTTGCCTTATTATTTTTCTGACAGTATTAACATTGCTACTAGGTATTGTCAATTTTTCCAGGAACTCATTAAGAAAAATAGTTCATTTAAAACATCACTGATCTTATAAAAGTACTCACTATTATTGGGTTCAAGGATACTTACCAAGCTTTTTACTAAATTAAATAGGTTTATTTTTTGGTTAATACATGATGTTTAGCTCTTTAGTTGATCCAGGAATATGTTTACCTTTAGGGTATAGAAACACAATATGAAATCATAATTATAGTAAACTTCCTACGGAATATAGATATATATTCAAATAGGAAGGATAAAATCATCTGCATTTTATTTCCCTGTTCAATTTTCATGCTTACGAATGTCTATATTATTAGGATATATATTATATAACAAGTAATATTTCATTCATTGTTATTTGTAAAGAACAGTTTCTTTTCAGAATACAGTGCATAGGATTTTTTTTGCACTAGGTTGTGCATTATGAAAGAAAGAAAAATATTAAGAAAAACAAGCATAACGACCTTTAATACGTATCAGTACACTAATGCAGCAATAGGTTCATTTGTTTCTTTTATCCCTATAATATACATAGCAAGAATAGTGGATTCTTTTCTAAAGAGCTTGTTATTTTGAGAGAGAAGGTTTTATATGATACAGGATGTCCAGTTGTCTTTATCATAGATTTCTGTCAATGAATTGCTGTGACTTAAAACTCTTTCTTTAGCTACATTTTAAATAATTTAAACACTTGCACAACACCTGCATTTAGCTTTCTTTTTCAATTCTAAAGCAAGTAAAATTAGTAATTTCCTTTTCTTTTAAGATACTATTCAATAAAGGTTTGATGCTGAGAACACCTGCATTTCATTTCAGTCAATTGAACTGTTTCTTTAGATAAACTATGTGAATTAGAGCTTGAACCATTTGGATTGTCAGGGAAGTTATACTGAGCACTGGAAATACTTTTCACACTTGCAGCAACTATTTCTAGTCAAGACAAATGTGTTTTAAAAATATAGCACATAAGCAGTTCCTGTACTTGGAATGCCTTGAGCTGTCTTGATTCAAGATCCAGCAAAAACCTGATTTTTGAAAGGCTTGCAAAAAAACCCCAAACAAAACACAAATTAGTCCTAAAGTTTTGGGTTTTAAATGTAAATGTCCATAGAAAGAACATTTGTTGGTCAAATAATTTCCACAGATCAGCATATGTATTTTTCATAAACCAGGATAGAAAATGGAAAAGGCATAAAGTTTTTAAAAAATTAAAAGCTCTAAAAACCTATATGTTTGTAAATACTGATTTCAAAATGACACACTTCATTTTAAAATTTTTTATCAGACTTCCACTTGTTACAAGAAATTGTACTGATATCTGTTTATCTGTTTTTCTCAGTGAAATTTTGCAGCATTTTATTTCTCTTTTTGACAGTGAAATGTTTTGTTGTAAATTTTATAACTAGATCTATAATAGCTGTCCCAATATTTATTGGCTCTCACGAGTCAGTTCTTTAATCAGAAGCTTTCTGAAGCATTACATATTTCATAGCCCCATATTACTGACAATGAACAGCAGTTCTCACCACATCTATGGTAGACATAATCTCTGAGGGCATTTCCCTCCTTTAATTCTTGTCTTCAACAAAAAGTAGGCACCTATTTTGCTGAGTTTTCCAGATACTAGAAGTAGTACTTTCTACTACAAAAACCTTCAAGAGGCCTTTAAAAGGCACACAGGCAAGGAGTAGAATTAATCGAGTATTAATATCCTTATTAAATAGATAAGGAACTGAGGAACAAAGAAAACTGCCCAAAGCTATACTAGCAAAGGAAAAGTTCGGAATTGAACCTAAATGTCCTTATTCTCAGTTCATCACTGTCCCTGCAAGGTTGCTCTTCATTTTGTTCATTTTTTTGCTTAATGACTCGCATTTGGACTTTTAAGTTAATACTAGTTGAAGTATCAAATGTGAAAGGGAATTACTGATGCGTACTTCCTTTCCAGTTGTCCTAAAAATTCTTTTTTCTCTCCTGAGCCATTCTGTTTGAATGTAACCATTAATTATGTAATTGCTTTACTACACAGGGGAAGTAGATCTTAGATTAAACAGAAAATTACTTAATAGAAATATCCTAAACATGCCATACAGGTTCTGGGGGATATACATGTGTGTCTGCTTATGCTGTCAGGGTTTAGGGACTGCTGTGGGGCTACATAATGGTTTTGAAGGCTCTTAGTAAATTAATCAAATTTCAACACAGAAAAAATTCCAGTTAAAACATAAGACTGATGATGAATTCACACAGGTCATTATGAATCCAGCACTTATGGGGAAAATAGACGAAAAAGAAAATATGGTACCTAATGGTGATTCCTATTAACCCTGATATGCCTCCTCGGTCCAAGGTAATCTTTCAGTTTTTTATCCTCTTTATGAAAAGGAAAAGATGATTTGAACAGGAAGCACTTAGCCTAAAATTACATCTGAAGTTGTGGAAAAAAATCTGACTTGGCATCTTAATACAAACTCAGAAAAATTTTGTACATGTCAAGAAGGAAAAATAGCTTTTTGCAAATGTGCCAGAGTTTTGGAATGAGTTCTGTAGCAGAATATCCCAGAAACTCAAGTGGTATCTGCCTCATTTTGGTCTGTTTGTGCAGCTCCAGGTGTTACTGGATGCTGCAGGTACCATACTTACCCAATTACCCAATGACATATTAAGGTTGAAGAATATGAAAGTCTGATTAAAAACAGTAGTTTCATTGGAAAACTCATCTCACTTGGGTTTTATTCCTGAGAAGTGTTAAGAAGAGAACATAAAATGCACCCTACTGCATCAAGTATGCACTTTAATTTTTTCTGACATGAACTGGCTTATAATAGAAAAATGTTAGAAAGGAATGCTTTAGTCAATACATACTCCATTATAGTGAGCAATTACATAACTTGCTTCAAAATAATGTTCTCCTGTGGACAGAACTCAGGGCAGCCAGGAGGATCACCTGCACTCCAATTTCATCCACAGTGACGGTGCACAGGGCTGTCCCCAGCCTAGCTCAGCTCTCCCTCCTAAATTAATGTTATCTGTAAATACCATAAAAGAAGATCTAAAAGTCTTTCCTAGTTAAGCTGGCAATTTTTTTCCATGGAACCTTGGATATTGGAGTATGTAAAAGTGTTTAAAAGTTCAAACATATGCTGGTGTTTAAGAACTTAACATATCACATGGCCCCTAGTTATTTTTTACATCAGAGGGAGTAGGGGATCCAAATACCTTTGAGGATCTGAGCATGGGATTTATAATATTTGCGTATTTCCTAACACATTAACAGGTCAGGAAAGTAAATCTAATTATTATAGTTGGGTAATTACTGAACTTTGGCAGGTAAAGTGCATTTTATTTGGCTAAGAAATATTGGAGAAAACTGAAGTCCATCAACATAATTAATGAAGAATAAGTAATGGATTTCATTCATTGTAAGAATCCCAGAGGATACAATGCAGTCCATATTCTTATTCTGACTTCTGAAAATTTGTGACTTATCATTTTATGCATATGTCTTTAGATGTTGAAAAGCATCACTTTCTCCTCCATGTGAAACTGGGATACATTTGATGGGAAAAATTAGGACATTCCTTTGACACATCCCAAAACCTCACAATACTGTCTGCAAAGTGAAATTTTACTGAACTATGTTAAGAATGCCAGAAACTTTCCCTTACGGAAGACAAATCTAATGTTTGAAAACAAAACCATATAACTTTTTGACTGGGAAAGTTGATGACAAGACTGTTTAAGACCTGTGACCTGTATGATGTTGGAATTTCTTTTTTACATTGGGTCTAAATAAAAACTTTAACTGAGTGAAAGGTTTTTGTTCAGGTATTCACAGTAAATGTAACTTTTCACTGAATACAGAAGCACTATAAAATACTTATCAGGAGAAGGTAGGATTTCAGAAAGGCTTTTAAAGCATTCCTGAAAGTGGCTCTTAATGGATGAACACAATGGGCCTTAGGATAGTATTGTTTCTGTGCTGCTGAACACAGTACTTGTACTCTATATGTATTGTATTAATGAAAGCTGGAAAACAAAACTTTCCTTTAAGGAAGCGTTTCAGTGATGTCATATTTGGTTTGGGTTCCTGTGGCTTCATTTCATAGCAAGTGTTTTATATTGTACCAAAATGCTCTGAAGATTTGCACAGCTGGATGACTTCTGAGAAAACACTGCTGTGGAAATGTATGACAATCTATGTTGTACCTGCTCCTTTGGAGCCATTCTGAGGTATTGTTGACTCAGTATAAAGGTAGCAGCATCTTTGACATTACTTCGTGTAATGCTTAGCATGGTTTAATGTGTCATGTCACTGTGAATACCCTGCTGTGTAATGTGATGTACCTTGTTCTATGTTTTTAATATCACTAGCATATCAGGGGTGAATAAGGAAGGGTTGGTCTATTACTTCTGTTCCGAATTGTTATCCCTTAAATTCTGCATCTCTTCATGTGCTTTCAAATGGAATTTTAAGGGATAACTGCTATCTTCTGGTCTAGTCATTGTCCCCACTCTTAAAACCATGTGATGGATGTTTAATGAAGAAGGGTCCACAGAATATCTGCTCCATTCTCACTGAATTTTACTAAACTAGTAGAGGACCACAAATCACATCTGCAATGTTTCACAAGAGGAGCTAGATCAAAAGCAACACTAAAAAATCCCAAAAAACCAAAATTAGGCCCTGTGTAATGGTACAATAGTGTTGCTGAATTTATCTCCAAATCAACTTGTGATCTCATCTGGCTTTCAGTAAATGTATGAGTGTATAAAAAGGCACACCAAATAGGCATCACAGGGATTTTAACATCAGGAACACTAGTGTTCCTTACCTCACAACCTCTTCCTACCCACAGCCCTTTGCTGGAGCCTCATATGAAGGTGCAGCATCTCCTTGCCAAAGTCAAGTTGCGCATGAAGAGAGAAACAACCTTTCTGGATCCCTGCAGGTTAAGCATGTGAATAGTACAATGTGAAAATGATGCAAACAGACAGGATCAATAAACAATTTCCTTCATAAAATAGAGACCTTCCTGACATAGATTAAAAATTTTTAACAAGTTACAACACATGAAAGACTGTATATTTAAAGACTCTTGTGTCATGTCCTCCTTGCCTACACTTGTCTAGAAGATGCCTGTACAGATTCATCTTCCCTTGATCCTTTTTGTGTCTATTCCTGTCCATGTGGACACACATGGCTAAGCCCCATGACAGTGCATCTGGGTACATCAGTTCATTGTGTGTGTCTATAAACCGGGCCTCTCACCCCTGCACTGCACACATGCATAAGCCACTCCTGTGAAGAGTCACATCTGTGGGATCACACCCTGTCCTGGCTCACCAGGGACCTGATCTCCCAGTCCCCTGTGGCTTACGGACAGCTCCTCAGCCCCTGGTGATACTGCTAAGACCAGACTTCTCAGCTGCATAAATGATGTGGGCACAAATGAGGTCTCCCAGGTAATTAAATAAAATAGCCAGCATGGCCTCATGGGCCATGTCCATGTCCCACTTTGTCTCTAGGTCTGTGCACTCTGTCACTACGATCTTGTGGGCTGTATCCATCACAGATCCTCCCTGCTCCTCAATGCAAAGCCCAAGCTCTGCACCCAGTATTCAGTTTTCACTCATGTGATGACTGCTACTACTTTTAGAAACAGATCCCATTGAGATGAGATGAAATGCTTTGGATAGCTGTTTGGGCAAGGAAATTGCAATCAGGTAGGACTTTTCCACTTCAGCTGCTTGGTTTGCTTTACACTTTGGGCGTGAAATGCAGTGCTTTGCACATGAACGCGCCTGTGTCCTCAGTGCTGGGGTGAGAGCTACCATCCTACTTGTGACTGTCACAGCTGGTGTGAATTGAAGAGGAGCCAGGATAGAGCACTTAAGAAAGTCCCCACAGCCCTACTTCCCTACAGGCTCAAGAGGCTGGGCCAAAGCTGATATCTGCTTCACACTTCTTTTTCTCCTGGTCTGGAGGTATGAAGTTCCCATCCCCTACTCTGCTTTTACAGGATGTAAAGGTGCTGGGTTGTCCTGGAAATCAGGTTACGATCACTGTGTGAGTCAGCTTCCAGATCTGTTTGTCAGGGCTACTGAACCTTGCTTGTGTGTCCCAAGGTGAGGATTAATCTGTTAATGTTTGTAAAAAGCTATGTAAATGATCTGTATCATGCTGACAGGTCAAGTACTGCATTGCTCACTGGCTGCTCTTCCTGACAGCTTAAGATATATGCCAAACAATGTCTATGCTTTCAGGCAGTGTTCACTGATGTGGTTTGACTGGCTTAACCCTCTCAGGATTTAGCTTTACTACTTCTAGCTTACTGATAGGGCAATAAAGCACAAATATGCAAAACTGGTGCTTTTCACATAACCTAGAATACAATACAGACATTGATTTATGCTTGTACAGGACCGTGAGCTCAAAGGAAACCTTTTGGATCTCTTATAGCACATGTGTAATTCAAGTCCTGAAGGACCCATGGAAAGCAGTAAGGCTGAGCAGGGCTCTCTGCTCTCCGTGGCTGTGGGCAAGAGGCAACAGCAGAAGCTGCTTTTGTGAGCCCTTGTCAGGATTTGGCCCTGCTGCACCTGCAGGAGATGCAGGTGCTCAGAACAGCTGCAAGGCTCAGAACGAGCTCCTCTGAGAGTGTGAACGCTACCCAAGGGGAAGTTGTTCTTAAAATTTGGGAGCCTTTTTGTCCTGTGGTTATCACATAGATTGCAGCTAATATCAGTATTGAGATGAGAGTCTGACAGGGTACATACTGTACAAATGATAAGAGAAAGAGCCTCTTCTAGAGAATTCAATCCTAAGTGAACTTCTAAAACTAATTCTGCAAGCACACAGAACGCCAAAAAGATAGTAACTGATTTCCCTGGCTGCTTTACCACATACCTAGTCCCAGTTATCAGAATTACATGTGGATTGTTATGTTGATTTTTGGTATTAATTATTAATACTTTTGTTATCTTTGATGCCTTTTGCAGAGCAGATAATTTACCACTGATCTTTACCCATGTCTCTCTGGGTTAACTGTACTTTTCCTTAAATACCTAAGCTAGAAAGCGATGATGCAGCATGATGCAGGGGCTATTCTTGGTATAACCTGTTACTAATCAAGAGTAGGACAGAAAAAAGAAAGGGACTTGTTGTGAATCTTCATTGTTGTATGCTCCTCTTTGAGGTTACTGGAGCTGATAACTTACTAGGTGGGTCATTTTCAGGGATTGACACAGGGATATGGCATCAATACCAATGCTAGAAATTTGGGTGATTAAATTATTAAAAAGTATATTTTTTTTCTGTTACTGTTGATTATCTGGGCAACTTTTGCTTTCAAAGCCTAATCCAGTACTTGGTGATGTCAGTGAGAATTGTGCTACGGATTTCTTCCACAGTTGGTTCACATCACTGGCTGGTTTCACCATGCTTACCGATACAAGTTGTTGTGCTAGAAAATATGAACATACTGTGGCTTTGGACTTTGTTTCTTTACCTGAAGGTTATTTTCCATTCCTTTCCTGCTTCAGATATTTACCTGCCACCTACTTCAGCAAATGTTCAGGGCATATCTCTGTGTCTCTACACAATGCCTTTGTAGACACATCTCTACTGGTATGAGAAGAGCTGCTCCACAACTGGGTATCTCCAAGGTTTAGCACGCCTCTTGTTTAGTGTTTCTCAAGAAGCCTGTTTGTCAGCCACAAAACTCCATGAAAATGATTGATAATGAAAGGAACTGATTTCTTCTTTCTCCTTGTAAAATGACAGCACATCTCCATTTTGGGTCTTTGTTTACACTTGCACTTACACAATCTGTATAAATGTACCCAGCTGCCATTGATTTAGCTGGATTAAGCAAAAGGAGGAAAGATGGTAGGGCATGGGCTTTGGAGCGCATCCCATGAGTGTGGTTTCTGGTAGCTGCTCCTCATGAGGAGTGCAGGCCATTTTACTTCTGTTCCCACCTGGCTCTGTGGGATCTACCTCCAGCACAGTGTGCAGCAGTCCTGTAACTGTAACAAAGAAATAGCTGATGTCAGTTATAAATGACTGCAAGCTGGAACAGGGTGAATTTATAAGCCGTGTTTGGGAGGTTTTAAATACCTTGTTTACTGTGCTGTTTAAAAAAGAAAGTGTAAAATTTTAAAAAATAATGAAGACCAAACATCTGTAAATCTTCCCCTGATGCGATGCCTAGTAATATTGTAGTGTTTACAGTTTTGACAGCAAAATAACACAGGGGAAAAAAATCAAAATTAGCATTTACAAGAAATCAGGAATGAGAAAACAGAAGGAAGGCAACAGATACATGTGCTAACAGAGGGATTATGGCTCTTGAGAGAGGGCAATATGTGCCATTTATAAAGCACAGTCATTTTTGCAAATCCCTGTTTTCCTGGTTGGCAATTACCACCTGGCAACATTGAGGGAGAGGCAGCTCATACGGTGCTTTGACAAGATGGAAATCATGTGCTTTAATAAAATGTTTAGCAGCTCTGCTTAACATAGTCCCAGCAGCACATAACAGGGGAGAGAGTGCTAATGTGCAAGGAGGACAGAGACACAGTTTCTTAGAGCCAGGGTTATTCATGCTGACCGACTTGCCAACTTCAGAGGGTGTCCCTGTGCTCATGAAAGTGCCCCTCGGACCCCAGAGGCCCTATCTCTCCTGTCCCCACCTGGTGCTTTGGACACTTAACTATCCTTCCTGAGATAGGCAACAGCATCCAGCAAAATTGTGATTGCAAATGCAGTATAGAATAGTTTGTTCTTAACTGGCTGTGCAGTGTATTGAGGGTGGCACAGTCATCATGCTGGTTGAGCATGGTATACATGAGGTACCTATGAGAAAGCTATTCTGTTCTTAAATATTTGCAAGTACTTGCATGTGGTGAAGTGCTGTGTATTTGTAAGTCATGCACATTTTCTCCTCAGTAATGTTTACTTTAGCCCCAGGCAGAGTGCAGAGTGTAGCTGTGACCAGAATGGATGACTTCATCAGAGGAGGGAAGTTACCCAGCCTCACTGACAGATTTTTGTGAAGGGTTTCCCAAAGCCAGCCTGCAGCAGCACATCACTACTGATACGCTTTTGACATCTGTAGTCCAAGAAGAAGCAGTATTCAAAGTAAAACACTGCCAGTGCATTTCCATAAAAAGCCTGATTCTTGGATTTTTATGGGGGGTTGAATGTAGCTATGAGCTGTACAACCCTAAGTTTTCTCCTGGAAGGACTCAACCAGCCTACATCAGTCTTCCTTTCCACCCCTGCTAAGCACAATGAGCTTCAGCAGTGCTTCAAGCTCCAAGGAAGCAAGGACTGTGGAAAGGAAGAAGGATTGGAGAGAAACTGGAAGAAAGAGAGACATGAACTTGAGAAGAAAGACTCAGGAGTCCTCTGAATGTTTTCTTTCAGAAATAAGCCAAAAAATGCTCCTGACCAAACGCTAGCTTTCTGAAAAATTGACAAAGTTAATTTATGCTCTATAAAATAAATTCTCCTTTTTGAAAAATACCTGGAGTCTCTTTTATCCATGCAGAATAGATTGTCCAGTTTTCCTACGGCTTCTGCCGTAAGTCCTAATCTGATTACAGGTATGAAACAGAGGTAAGTGTAATTATGATACAGTCAGATTTATGTGTCCCCAGAGAGTTTTCAAAATAACAAAAGGAATATAAATATTGGATCTGTGGGAAGAAAATGTCCATTATTAAAATCATACTGTGGAAAAGCTTTCTTTTTCAATACAGCTGTCAGGCCTGCTGAGATTTTAAATTGGAGTTTGTCTAGTGTAACTCTCACTTTCTATTTAAAAAGCAAAGCCAGAAGCACTAAACTTTTGTCTTGGGTTTTTAACATACAGGAAAGCTAATATAATTGCTGTACTAATGTAGAGTTATTAGCTTTTAGGCTCCCTAGTTTTTTGCAAAGAGAGCTTATGTCTTTTGATTCATGGAATAAGATATTTCCCAGTCTAAATTTGCCATACTCTTTCTCTTCAGAGAATAATCTTCATCTCTTCCTCTCCTCCTGACCATTTGGCATGGCTCTTTGGTTTGTAACTGCCTGTGATTCGCTCCAGAGCTGGCTGCATTTCAGTCACCAGTCACTGTGCAGTTTCCATGTGAATTATTGGAGTGTGCTTGGCATCTGGAGTTCTAAAGAATTAAGAAGTATGGTTCAAATATCAGACAGCAGCTTGAAAGGCTTCTGGAGATGCAGAGCCAGGTCTGTGGTCTCACTGAGGTAACGCCCATTCCAAACTCAACAGAAAAAGCATCTGGGTGACAAAAGGCTGTCTCCTGTTGGACTCGTGGCATGCACGACATGGCTTTCAGCGTCAGCATGAAAGAGTTGTTCAGAGGGTGACGCAAAATCCCGGTCCTATGAGGAGAACACGGGTCAGATGTGCTACCTGTGTTGATGATATTTGGAAGGAGCTAAGGACTGATAGGATAAGAAAAGCAGGACTTAGCTTGAGTTCTTCAGTTAGTCAGGCTTGTGTGAAAGCAATTAACCAGCTGGGAAGTCTTTGGAGAAAAATTACTTTGAACAAAGAGAAATCTTTGGAAGGCTGTTTTTGTACCAGAAGGAAATAGAGAGGAATTTAGTTTAAGAATGTTTTTCTGAGTTGTGTTAATTAATTTTCATTTATCATTGGCATTGTTTAACATTGTATTGATAGGACAGTGTCATTATTAATGCTTTAGTCATCTTCTTTAGTGAAATAGTCTGTATAATAGCAAAAAGAAACTGCACGTTTCATTTGATGGGTTTTTTGTGCCCCTCCTTGAAGTCTCTAGAGCCACAGATCAACTGCTAGTGTTTAGTGACCTTCTGCCCAATAGTGTAGGGCCTGTGGGTGGGTCTTCTATGGCTGGCACTTGTACAGTGCATAATCTAAGATGACACTGACCCTTTCAGCCTTATGGGAATAATATTATCAGCACGATGAATTGTTCCTGAATGTTTTCTTCAGTGTACTGTGTTACATGCTCCAAACATTTTTTTTCATCTTGAGCATATGTCCAGCATTCCCTCTCTGCTCTTTTTGTTGCATGGGTTTGATTGCAGCCAACAGCAAAGGTCAAAAAACATTTTACTGTTTCTATTTCTATGTTTCTGTTAAGCTGAATTAAATTGTTGGTGCTGCAAACTGACTTCTTAAAAAGCTTATGCTGCAAGAATTCAACCAGTATAAACTGAAGCTGAGCTGCATCAGTTTAAGCCAAGTGGTGCAGAGAGACAATGTGGTCTGAAGAACAGGGTGCTGATCTGGAAACGGAGAAAAAGAATTTGGTTCTCTGGAGCTTCAGTGGGCAGCTTCATGAATTTAGATAAAGTTTGTCATCTTGCTCTGCCTCAGGTTTTCTGGATGGGTAGTAGAGAGACACTGTATTTTAAGGAACGTTGCACATTCAATTTTTCAGTCATGCAGTCTTTTTCCTTTCACCTCTAACATTAATCAGTACAACTGCCTGTTTAATTTACATTACAGATAGTTTTTGAAATCATAATATCTAAGAATGCTCTGGTATCTTTGAATAGGTTAATTATGTTTACCGGTGTCTGTGAGTATTCACTAGAAGGTGTCATTTCTCAGTCCAGAATTGAAGCAGCACTGAGTTTTGTCCATCCAGCAGCCTTCCATTTCTTTCTCACACAGTGAAGAAACCAAGATATTCTCTTAGAGTATGATCACCATTTTCACGTTAACCTGAATTAATATTTAGTTCAGCCTTTTAAATTAGCCCTCAAATAGCCTTTGGAGAAGTTTAGCCCAAGTGTCTT
This sequence comes from Platyrinchus mystaceus, assembly GCA_035041135.1. Classification (NCBI taxonomy): domain Eukaryota; kingdom Metazoa; phylum Chordata; class Aves; order Passeriformes; family Tyrannidae; genus Platyrinchus; species Platyrinchus mystaceus. The sequence continues at coordinate 49,835,215 of JAWWLV010000179.1, forward strand.
AGTGTCTTTTTCTTTTTTTTTCTTTTTTTTTTTTTTTTTAAATCTGTGATTTCTTTTTTTCTATTTATTAGAGTTTCCTTAAATGTCATGAACTGAAAACATCTGAATGTCTCTGCTAAGATCAGTGTTCATTTCCCAACTCTGCTTTGTGAGGAAAGTCCTTTCCCTCATCAGAGCCTGAAGAGCAGGACTTCCATCTTCCATGGTCCATGATCATAAGGTTTTTTTATTACTGGTGTGCTCATTTCTCCCAGTCAGCTCATCCCACCACTCCTTGATGTTGGCTTAGAGCATGAAAGGGAAAGAAATGGATAAACATCTCCCTAGAGGATCATCTGACTTTAAAAATAGAAGCGGAGCCAAATGGATACTTTACAAATGTGAGTAAAGTATTTTCATGGAGAAAGCATCAGTCCTATAGGGATGGTATGACATCTGCTAGAATTAAACCCAGGTCTGTCTGAACATGCGGAATATCTTGCACTACAATTCATAACAGATAAACACTTTGCTTTGAAAATAAATTTGAAAGAAACATTATCCAATCTACTGTTTCTAGGCAAGTTGCTATTTATTTCATTATCACACCAGTTCAGTGGGACTCAGTGCTCTCCCTGTTTATTATAAGGATTCTGGGACTTACACACAGTCATCTCCAGTGACCAACTTTGCATAATTCAGTTACTCTCAATATTTTATTTATTGTTAGCAGCCTTCTTATTGCATGTAATATTTTTAATGAATTTATTATATGTTTAAAAAAAAAAAAAAACAGGATGAAATTTGGCTCTCTTTTCTGGGGGCATAAATCCTTTTAGCAGTAATTCTACTCAAAGTTTTGTGAATGGAATTTGATTTGGTGTCCATTGAAGAAGAATGTAGCAATATGTACGTGCTTTTCCCTAAATCCTTATGAAGAGTTACCAAAATGCTAGTGAATACTCTTAATACAAAAAATCACTGAAGTTTGTGGCTATGTTCTTGGTCTTAGTCACATTTTATATGGTCACTGTTTTAAATTACTGGCACTATATTAGAGTATGTCAAGATGCATCATATAAACAGATACAATTTACCATGACCTTGAGGCAACATGATGTGTATGTTCTATTACATTAGCTATCAAAACATGTTCCTTATATACTATAGTACCCACTACAGACAGAGGAAGAACATGGGTTGTTAGGCGTACTGTGCAGAGTTGGAAGACATATGCAAATAATCTCTCCAGATCTATAGCCACATCAGTTGTATCTTTTTAAAGAGAGTAAGAATAAGCTATAGGCAAAAAACCAAACCAAAACAAAAACGCAAACAAACAACTACAAAAACCCCACAAACAAACAAAACCACAAACCCACACAAACAAAAATCCAAGTGGCTTTGCTGCATATGCCAGGTGACATCGTTTGCCAAACAATGGAAACCCCTGCACTCCAGGAAGCATGCAACTGTTAGGGTGACCAAGCAGGAGAACATGTCACACAGAGAGGCTGTGAAGTCTCCATACTCTGAGATATTGAAAAACCGTCCGGACATGGTCCTGAGCAAGTGCCTGTAGGTGACCCTGAATGAGTAGGGGATTGGATCACGTGACCTGCAGAGGTCACTTCAAACCTCAGCCATTCTGTGACTCTGTGATACCCGAAATTCCCAACAGCAAACACTTGCTATAGCAATGTGCCAGTGCACAGGGATTAGGAAAACCAGCTCTTCCTATTCTCCTTTTTTCACTGCCCATTCCAATGGCCTTGCCAGAGCATTTGCTAAGTTTGTGACCTTTTCACTCCCAAATCCCACTTCTCTGCTGTGCCACCCTAAGCCCTGAAGAGGACATGTGTCATCTCACTCTCGTGTTTTCCCAAATGTGTTACTTCTGGCACAACCAGCTTATTTCACCATGCCATGCTTGCTCAGAGCAGGGGCCAGAGGGGCAGCTGCTACCATGGATCAAGGCCCTGGCTCTCCCAGCTGTGCCAGGTTTGAGCAAATTGACCTTCAGCAACCCACTTCAACCTTCTGTTCTTCCTCCCTCCCTTTCTCATGCTTCTTACTGCTGTAATTTTGTAAGCTGCCTGGCCTAGGTATCACTCTCGCTATCTGTGTCTGGTTTCTAGCCCAGACGTCAGCAGGGGTTGCCGCATGCTGCTGCAATATAAATGACTAATGATGATGATAAAAGGTGTGGGAGTTGGTTGCCTGGAGTGTTACCCTACTTTGATAACTTTGTTTTAGAAACTAGCTTCTCCCTCAAATCATCTGTTATTTTATCTTATTAGGTTCAATATTTTAAAAGTGGCAAGGGATTTTCGGCTGCCTCTGTTTTGGAGTACTCCTCCCAGGACTTTGAAAGAGGCTTTGAAATTCTAAGAGTTTGAGTGGCATTGCTGTGACAGTGCCAGTAGCCTTCAGCATGAGTTGCAAGTTATTGGAACCTTTAAGAGTCAGCTGCAACTGTATCCTAAAAGAGGCATTCAATAGAGAAGTGATCTATTTTTAAATTTGGGCTGATACAGGTAATAATTACACACAAAACAGTATGTGAAAAGAACATTATCAAGGTTGCACAGCTCAGCACTTGAAGCTAAGAAATGCTGTAAGCAAAATTGTCTCTACTCCATTAATTTGCCACCTTGCCCAGGTGCATCAGTCACAGACTATTTTTGCCCAGGATCTGAGTCTCACTTGGTGCGCATAATAGATGACAGTTTGTGAGTTCAATACTTGATTTTATTTTCAATGCATAGTTCAGACTCTGCTGTGAAGACAAAATTATTTCCCGCTGGGGCATTCCAGTGTGTTCCACCATGCAGTTCCTTGCCACGTGCAAACACTGACTAATTTACATTTACAACATCTTAATAGCAATTCTGAGTATCATTACTCCCTAATGCAGCTGCTAACCTAAGGCAAAAAAGAGCAAGATTACAAGTATCCATAATTGTGGGGGCCTGATGCAATTTTATAGAGGACCTGGCAGCCCATACTTCAACTCCCATTAGCTTCACCTACAGTACTGGCCAGTAGTTGCCACTTTCAGATATTCCATTCTCCAGGCCCAAGGCAAGCTCCCAGAAACACAGAACAAGGGAACAGGTTTGAAAAACATGGTGTGAACAACTTGTCCTGTTCCTCAGAGCACTGTCTCACACCTGCAGACCAAAAAATGCTGTTCCTCTTCTCAGATTCTCCTGACACATTAAATTCTGGGGGAAAAAAATTGAACTATCCTATGAGCAAAAGCTTTTTTTTTTTTCTCCTCTTCTATGGCAAATGCATGGTCTTCTGACTGAAGCTGAAATTCAGTGCTTTGTTAAAGCCTACCTAATAACACATGAATAAAAGGAGGCTGAATTCTTTCTGGATCACCTTTAACTGTGGTATTTTTGGTCAGTCTTTGTAAATTAATTACAAAAACCCTGAAGCATTTATTTTTAAAATCAAAATCAAATCCTTTCGCTGTTCAGATTTTCAAATTGTCATTTCAACCTACTGGAGTGCTGCAAAGATGCATTGAGCTAAGAGAGTAATTAAGTAGGAAAAGAAATTACAAGAGAGGGAAATTACAAGAAAGGTAATATCTTTTACAAAACTGATCACTTAAAATGAAATGTATTTTCAGATGCACAAACCCACCTTCAGCACTTACCTCAGCCACAATAAAATTGAGAATGCAGTCCTTGATTCAACGTAAAGATACTTGAGTATTTCACAGAAATGGTTGTCAGGTTTTATATGGATAAAACAATTGGTTTCCAAGTGTCATTCTTATAAACAGCAAAACTGGGTGATTTTTTCCTAGAAAATATTTTTTTCTGAGACAAAGGGCTGGCATATATAATTTCAGACCAAAAAGTTCAAATTTTAAAAAGTTATAAAAAAAAAGCCTGAACACAGTTTTCCTAAATCAGAAAGCATCAGTTGGCTGGAATTATTTGCAGCATCCCTTCACGTAGCCATAATTAACAATTAATTTTGGAATAAAGATATAGATGGAAGTCAAAGTAGAGATTTTAGACTTGATAAATTGTTTTTTTTCTCCACACACTAACAGCTCTTTCCTGAAGAAGCCCTACTGTTATATTCCTCAGGCTTCTGAATGCTCTTCTGGTGCACATTTGTTTTGTAGGGAGGGGTCATATCTGAGGTAAAGGTAGTTTGATCCATTACAGGCCACATTATCTTCTGGCCTTGGCTGAACTTATATAGCAACAAATTAATATAAATTTGTGTCACTTTTCCTTCTCTTAATATTTCTTAAATGTCTTTGAAGCAGCTCAGTTTCCATTCCAACATGCAGCGCTGAGGGCAGATCTTCAAATCGCTTGTGACAGAGGTTATGTGCCTTCTGGCAGATAACGGAGACCTGTCTTTCTCTGAATCTTGGATATTGCTTTTCCTTGTACAAGGCTTCAATGTATTTTTGCTCCTAAAAGAGAACCCTGGAGATGCCCTTGAAATAGAAAAATAGGTGAAATGATGGAGATATTTTAGCATCTCATTCTTTCGTAGCTTTTTCAGCAGATACAACTTTTATCTGGTTGGTTTTCTCTTTTGTTTTGTTTTGTTTGTTTGTTTTAAAAATGTGAATTTGTCAGCAACGAGGTGCGCTTAATATAGGGTTTTTTTATTGTTCTGCTTTAAAAACCTCAGGAAAGATGGGCAAAAGACTAAGAGAATTCTTCTTCAAACTTCAAATCTTTATTCTATCATAATTTCACATGTGTGGGAGGGAGAGATGTTAGCCTTTTTTTTTTCTTTTTTTCTTCTTTTTTTAATAAACTTTGAATGAAAAGCGTCCTTTCTGCCAACCTTGATATGTATAAGTGACAAAATCTTTGGAGTAAGGACAACACACCTTCAGCATATAGGCCGTACATTAACTCCAGAAGCCCAGAAAGGTTTTGCCATTTGTTGCTTCAAAAACCCTTCATATAACTAGAAAAGTCAGAGAGAATGGCGAGAATATAACCAAAAACATGGAATAGCTTCTATATGAGGAAACAACTAGACAGATGGGAATTTCTGAGTCTTGAAAACAAGATGGCTACAGGCATATGGTAAGAGACTTACAGCATTCTAGGTGGCCTGGAGAATAAAAACCAATTACTCACTGTTTCCCAAACTTCATAATGAGGAATGAAGAAACAGGTTCAAATAACAAGTGGATACTTTTTCAGAAGTCCTTTATTTCTCTTTTGACCTCTTTGCTAGAGGATACTGTGATGACAGGTTCATAGAAGAGCCTGGATTGCAAAATCCCAAAATAAAAATACAACAATATCGGGTACCAAAATCAAAGAATAAGCTGCTACTAAAAATAGCTTTATTCATTCTCTAACTCCTGACTACTCCTGGGATGAAGTTGTGCCTTGCTTTTCATTTCCGCAACCAACTTTTGTATCTATTCAGCTTACAGACTTTCTTATTGCCAACTATGTGAGAGGCAGCCCATGAACTCTGATTTCAGTGAATGTGAGTGAACATTGTCATTAACTTCCAACATGCCAGGATTTAATTTTCCTCTATATGAGCAATAAATAGAAGCAGAATTTGGCCCATCTGACTTTTTTCTAGTCAAAGTGAGCAACACTTGCACGACTTTTACTGTGGAAGCCTAAAGGTCTGAAAAGAAATAATGAGGATTTAAAAGGAGGAAAATGGCAAATGTGTGCTACAGTACTGAGAGTCAAACACTTCTGCTTCTGAGCACCAGCACCAAGCAACCAAACACAGTGCTGGGTATGAGGAAAATGAGTTGTGAACACAAAATAGGCCAATCTAAACCAATCAGAAAATTTAGCCACTGTTTAGCTCCAACCAGAAAATTAATAATCTCTGTATTTGTTAGATTTTGGCTTTTAATCATAAATGCTTCGTGCTTTAAGTAGACTTGATTTTGATCAATAATAATTCTTTCTTCACAGTGCATCTCATATGAAAGGGGATGATACGGGTTAAAGGGTGACTTATTCTCACTTCAGTCAGGTTTGTTTCGTTCACAAAGTAGGACTTGTGAAGCCTTATGAATCCTGATATGGGAAGCCTTTGGTGTAGTTGGAGGAACCAAAGGCTGTCAGTGAGTCTGGGGATGGCACTGCCTGCACAGAGGCAGAAAGAGTCTGTAATAACTGCCCGGTGCTTGAGGATCATTATTCTGCTACATATCAGAGCTCTGTTTCTACAATAAGAATATTTATATTGAAACTATCTGGTTTCTTTACAATAGAGCTTAAGTATCTTGAGCATTTCAGGACTGAGAGTGGTCCCAGAGACGTAAATGAGGAGAAGGAAGGTGAAGCTGTAAAACTGGCTGCAAGTCCTTTGCCTCCACTGAGTTCTGAACTGCCTGGGGGGACAGAAAGAGCTGCCAGAGCAAACTTGATCAAACCCAAGGTGAAGAGCAGGATAAGCCCTGTAATGCATTACTTATTTGAATTCTGCCCTCTCAGAGTAACCTCTTTGCTGCTGAGTGCTTCCCTTTTTTCTAGTGGGGGTCTCACATTCCTGAGACCTTTGGAAATATCCTGAGTGTAGAGCTATAAATAGCAAGATTTTCCCAGTGACTAAAACCTGCAGCATAGCAGCAGGCTGATGTGGGTTTATTTTCCTGCTTGAGGACTACATAAGTGCTTGTGTCCTCTCTCCACTGAGACATCTCTTTGCTTTAGGCACTGGTCTCTGCTCACTGCTGGGGTGTGTTATTGAACCTGGCTCTCATTCCTGCTCTTTCTGATCTTTTTTTCTCTAATGAAACCCTGGGCACCCTTCCTTCTTTCCCCTCTCTCTTCTCTTATGGCAGGTGTTTGCTTTTCATGGGTATACTAATTTCTACAGTTTATGCTCATTCCATTTCAATTCATCTGCTATTCACACATACTGTGCACTGCCTGTGCATGCTGCTGTGTCTGAATGAGCTTTTAGTCAAGCTTCTTATGGCCCCAGAGCTTCTCTTGGCCTTATCTTGCATTTAGATGGTGCCTTTCAGTTCCCTGAAATCCAACTCTAAAAATAAATGCAAATGTGTGTCCCTGAACCCACCAGCGCTTCCCTGAGCAGGATCTTGACTGATAGCTGTCAACATCCTGCATTATTAGAGTTTAGGAGAGGACTTGACCAGTCAAAACAGCACAAGGATCAGAAATGGATACAAAGTCATCACAGAAGTGAGAATATGTCAATCTAATCCCTAGAAAAGGAACTGCAAACAAGCACAAATGTGTGTGCCAAGTGCACCTTCCTCCTGCACATCACGAGCAGTAGCACTTAACTGCCCTGCTCAGCATCTTGCTCGGGGACTGTTCAGGAGCCAAGCACCCAAATTCCTAAGTTTGCCCTTGGAGAAAAATTAGGTTACTTGTTAGGAGGAAAGGAAAAAAACTGCACTTGGCCATGATGTTCAAGTGGGGTTAAATCCTCGAGGAGCCTCTCCTCCCTGTTTGGTAATTCGAGCACTTTGTGAGATAAGGGAAGGTGTCAACTATAGCAGCACCTGAACTCACACTCCACTTTGTCTGATTTCTGTGCCCTCTTCAGTTTGCTAATCAAAACAAGTTTCCGCTGTGTATTTCTTATCCCCAGAGGGTGGAACTATCCTCAGAAAATTAAAGCTCTCTTATCTCTTAATGTGTCATCACAACTAATAGCTTGGGGACTGTAAACAAGTTTAAATATCAAAACAATTTGGCTGGTGATTGTCTGTGATTATGGATTAAGAATACAAAATTTGTGCTCGCTGATTTCAAGGTAGATTGAAAACAAGGAGCCAGATCCCCAGCCGATGTAAATGGAGGTGGCTGAGCTGAACCTGGGAGAGGGAGGCTGCTGAGCATCTGACCCTGTGAGCTTTTCAGAAGTTTCCATTCTTGTTTTTCAAGGTGTCAGAGAATACATGACAACATGGGGCTGATCAGGAGCAGTGCTGAGGGCCCCCAGCAGAGCTTGGACCATCCTCCCCTCTTCTGACTTCCCAGGAGCTCAGATTCTGCTGGCTGAGCCCTCCACTCACAGCCTCTTCAGGGAGCTTATAAATAATGACTTAGAAGAGAAATGATTTAAGATTACAAAACTTTTTCAAGATCAAGTCAAGGTGCCAGCATATTCAAAAGCTGTCAGATATGTCAGGGCAGGTACTTTGTGAGGGATGTGCTTTGTATCTTCGATGTGACAAACATACTGCAGTAAATTCACAAACGTGCACTTGCTGCTGCCTTTTCCAAAGCCCTGCCATCAAGCCATCACCTTTAGATCAGTCACGCTGTGAAGAGACATAAAAAGGATCTTTTGCTAGAAAATGCTTTTGCTAGTTCACTGGACTCTCTGTAATGGCAGTGATGTGCAGCAGAGCCCACAGATTTGGGGTAACAGGTGTATTTTATAGCACAGTTGGGTATGAAACTTTTCATGTTAGCATCTCCCTCTTTTAGAAGTACTTCTGGGGCCTTACTTTTGTTATGGATCATTTTCTGCCATAGGCTGAATAGTCTATTCTTCAAAGAATCCCACAGATGAGGGAGAGAGAGACTAAGTGGATTTTCTGTAGATATATAAGAAGTCAGCAGTAGTGCAAGGACATGAATAGTGCAAGGAGTATCCTAACCACTGAACTGGCCTCGTCTCCCTGTAAAATGCAGAATACATGGAATATTCACCTTTTAATGGATAGCTTTTTGGAATACGTATCTTTTCAGAAGGCTGATGTTAGATTAATGATGAATCTTACAAAATGAAGTAGGAAAGACATTAATTTTGATGTGGTAGGAAAGCACTTTCCTAATGAGGTAGTAATTAAATAAGAAGTATGGTTATTTAAAAAAAAAAAAAAAGTAAATCTGGTGCTCTCTAGACCTCCTGTCTCAGCAGTTCTAGCAGTAGTTCTGGGTAACGAAAAGGAATGTTTCTGACAAGCATGAAGTACCACCAGAAAAACATAAAAGGAAAAATGTGTCATAAGAATCATAAAAATATTAAATAATGTCAAAGAAATGAAATCAATTTCCAGAAAAGAATAATAAAGGCTGAGAAAAGGTACCCAGAAAGCCAGATAACTTTTCTATCTTCTTAATTGGGGTAATTATACTAAAACTGACAGCAAGTATTTCCCCAATAGCAAAAAACACCCACAAACCCCAGCCAGTCAAAATACCGCTCTGAGCATAAGATCTGTGAAGGTTAAAGGCTTGAGTCAGCCATTAGGAGGGTGCTCCTCTTCTCTCAAGGTCAGTCCTTACATATGGAGAAGTAATTTTGATTCTGGTCTCCTCACAGTTCAAAGTCAACGCTTACCTTGATTTCAACCATGCTATATTTGGCAAAGCACTACTATAATTGTATTTGGTCCCAGTCATGTTCTATTTGAATGTTAAACACCTCTTAATACCAAGCCATTTTGTGCTCCCTCTTGTAGTTTAAGCAATATATAAAATAGTAAGCACTGTGGACCCTCTGGACCAATCTCTCCAGGGAAACCAGTGGTGCCAATACCCACAGTACACGTTTTGGCGGTTTTAGTTCACACCAGCTTCTGTTTGGAAACCTACTGTCACGGACTGAAGTTTTCATAGAGCACAGAGATCTCCTGGAGCACATCTTTGGGTGTAGTTTCATCCAAAAAGGATGCAGTTCATGCTGTTCCAGGCTGCATCATAGCCTGAGCCAAATACAGCACATGGAGATGACCTCCAACACATCACATTGTGCATCAGCCCATGTATAAACTCTCAACTACTGATGCCTCTTTGCTGATCCATCATATTCATCATGTTCCAGCCACCAGCTTCTCTGTGCACATTTCACTGCATCACACTGAGGACCTTCTCCCTCCATTAAGTGGGGAATTAAGTGCCCCTTAGTGGGACAGAAATGATCTGGCAGTTCAATTAATGTTGGCAGTGTTTAGATTTGAAACCACACAGTATTTCCTTGCTAATAAACACAACTTGCAAAGAGGAAAAAAGTGATTGTACAATCTCAGACCAGAGATAATGCAGCCCAAGGACCCCCACTTTTCCCATCAGCCAGTAATGGGTGCCTGAGAAAGACTTTAGTAACAAGGCAAGGATGTGGTGGTACTTCCCCAGAATAGTTTCTCAGTTTCCAAAAAATTCACAACTCAAGGGTTTCCTAAGCCAGAGGCTTTGTCTTTATATCTAATAGCCTTTGATATGTTTTCTTTGTGAATTATTTAGGTACTTTTTAGATTTATGTTAATTTTAGGATCTAGTGTTCTGCAGGAAAAAATTGGACACTGACTTCATGCTGCAGTTTGTGTTTCTTAAGAAAAGACTGGGGATGATAATAACGGGTTCAGATGCTGTCTGAACCCCCATGCTGCCTCTGCTCACAGTAATCCTAGAAATAGGATTGCCAAGTGCATGTGGTGCGGGGTCACCATACCAAAGTTGAGAGTGCCAGCGGCTGCAGTGCATGTGCAAAGCCACCCCAGCTGGGGCTCTGCACCACTTCTGTGGCTTTGTGTTGATTTGAATGGGAAACTCTGCCCAAATCATGGGATGCAAAGAGATATATTGTACCTTCTCTGGGTTTTTTCAAGCCATAAGGGTTTGGGTATGACCATATTTCTGTGGGAACTGGAGTGCTGAATCAAGAATGTTCAAGCCTTGTGGGAACCAGCCAGAAAGGACTTTATTCTCCCCTCAAATCCTTGCATTCCAGGCCTGGGGTTTTTATCAGACTGTCTTTGTAATCCCAGTTGATTTCTCAAATAAACAGTGAAATGCAAACAGTTGGCCAGAGGGAAAACCTCCATTTACTGAAGGGGAAAAGAACACAATATCCAAATGACTCATGGCTCTGTGGGTGAAGTAATGGCTGCATGTCATATCTTGGGATGTGGGTTTGTGGTCGGATGCTGCATGGAGTGGATGTGCTTGGGTTGTGACATTATTGTAAATGGCTTTGGTAGGAATTCTCCTGTGACTTCCCAGAGACAAGTTGCTTGTTAAGATATCATTGACTTCACATTGGCAGTTAATAAGATAGGGAGGCTGCCAGGTGCAGCCAAGCCCTCCTCTGGACACTAGCTGGGGCAAATACAACAAAACCCTTCTGCTGCTAGAAGAGGTATGTCCTGCAGGAGGAGTTGCAGGTGGCTGTAGCTGAAGGAACTGTGTTCCAGGGAGTTTCCAAGGGTTGGAAGGAAACCTGAAGAGAGGCAACAGGAACTAGTATCCCTGGGAGGCACCTGATGCTTTTGAAACTTTGCTCTCCTGGGGCAGGTTATCCCAAGACCCATTGAATGAGCATGTTCTGGTGTTTGATGCAGTACCCCTCTGCCTGGTGCCCCCTGCTCCCACTGGCTGGTGTCTGCTGTGGCTTTCCTACAGTTACTGACTCCTTTGTTCTTTTTTCCCTCTGAATTCCTTGGTTACAATAAGACAAAACACATAAATGCTAATGCAAATGTACGTACAAAGGCCAGTGGCACCTCTGCAGAGCCCCACTTCTGCCTTAACACTAACCACTTGTACCTGCTGTGATTCCACCACTTCCTAGGAAGTTGTCCGCAGTTACTTGCTGTCCTATACATGAACAACTTGCAGATATGTCAAAATACAGGTTGTTTTGTCTGCATTCTCTGTTTTTCCTCTCAGTCTCTCCATTGCAAGATTTCCCAGTCCTTTCTGTCCTTTCAGTACTATAGTTGCTGCTCCATGACTGCACAGCACTGGAGCTTGGAGGAGCTGCAGGTCAGGGCTCCCCTCTGGTGATATGAGCTGGAGGGGACATGTGCCCACAGAGGTGGTGGTCTGTTCTCAGGGTGCCATCACCACTCTCAATATATACCCTGCACGGGACCTAGTGGTTTTGCTCTGTGAGTTAGTGGAGGGAAGAATGAGGGTCCACTAAACGATGAAACCAAATTCCTCCTTATAGGCAGGAGCTCTGTGAGAGCATTATTTCTACAGCAGAAACATGATGAGATATGGTTTACAGCTTGAGAGACAACAGCAGGGCATTGCCTGAACCCAGATGTTGGCAGATCAGTAGGCATTGGGAAACCAGCCAACCTTTTTCAGTTTTCTGGGACACTCTGGTTTGCCCATGTGATTAAAGTTTGCAGTAGATAAACACAGATACATAGAATTTATCCAAACAACCAGATGTTTACCCATGGCTGGAAGACCAAGGGAGCTTCTTTGTTTGCGGCTCCAGCTGTGCTGGGAATCAGGGCTCATCCCACGTTTGAAGAATCTTCTTTTTTTAAGAGGCTCGGGCTGCTGCTTGGGAAATGGCTGTTTTCTCCCTGTAGGCAGATCGATACATTTCAGCTCACTGCACTGCAAGTAACTTTTCATCGTACATTAAGAATGAGGAAAATAAAAGCCAAGATGGATGTTATTTTCATTTTGCTTTTATTTTGAATTATTTATTAGGAAGTCACTGCTGCCTTCTCGTCAGGAGACAAAATGCCTTTGTCTTTGGTCATTTCCTATTAAAAAGAAACAAGGTCTTTCCAGTTTTATTTCCGTCGCCCACTTGCTTCTTGGTACTGAAGTGTAAATCTGGGCTCTCCACAATGTGATGAGATGGTCTCCTGCAGTCCCAGTGCAGGCAAAGTCCCCACTGATGCCAGTGGAGTCACATCTCATCAGTACATTTCTAACCAGTTTTATAATGACATTGCAGATGAGTAATGTGTGTTAGGAATGATTTCTGGCACTTAAGCAGAGGGTGTTATGGAAGGTCATAAGTACAATACAGGCTAGCTGAACTATCATTTTAATTAAGCATTTACTAAGTAGGTAGTAAAAATATGAACCCCATGTGTTACGGGGCTAAAATTGTGCAACTGGCTTCACTATTCATATGAGTTTGGAAACTCAAACTAACAACCCATTTTGATGTTTTTTTCCTAAATCTAGGTTATCCTGAAGGGGACGATAAAGAAACTGGCCACCAAGATGGTAATCACTAGTGGAAATGAGGAAGATAAGGGCAGTCAAGAAAAGGAAAGCAAAGAAGAGACCATCTTGGCAATGCTTGGAATTATTGGGACAATTCTGAACCTCATTGTCATCATTTTTGTGTATATTTACACAACGTTGTAAACTAGAAGGCATGCAAATAGACCAGATAAAATGGCCATTAAGAGTGACAACAAACATTGCTGACTATTGACAAGTTCTTTAATCAGAATTGACTCTGTATTATATTAACACATCATAAAAGCTCTGCCTGCAGGCAGCGAAGACTGAAGCACAATTAATTTAACAAGACTTTTTCACACAGTAATAAGCTTAACTCTTCTGTCCTGCCCTCTCCCTTTCGGTTTGGTTTTCAGTTTGGGGGAGAATGATTGCAGTTATGTAAGTTGTAGCTTTGAAGAAATCCACCAGGGATATGTTGTTTTAACACAATTAAAAAAAAATGAAAGAAAAAAAGAAAGAAACTGTACACTATATATAATTAGAAATGTATGCTGTATACCCGCAAAGATTGAACTCAAAGATAGCTTCATAGCACAGATCACGTGTCTGTTGGGTCAAATGATTTTTTTCCTCTTGTTTTTTGCTTTTACTTACATTCAATCTGACAAGCTTTTTATTTAGAATGAACATATGGTGCAATCATGAAAAAAACAATTCCATTGAGCAAGGTCTGCCTAAACCTGATAAAATGTTGGGAGAAATACATTACATGGTTATTTTTCCTTTCTCATTTGCTTAACATCTGTGTCTGTTCATACCAATGTTTATAAATATATATTTTTAATAAATGTGCTATATTTTTAGCATGAACCAAATATTTGGAGACACTTATATTCATGCAGCTAAATTTTGTTTGATGAAGTGCCCCTTTTGACAATGGATGTTATTTTTCTCAGCAATTATACAGCAGTCTTGTTTGCAGCCCTCTCACTGTGGTCTGAAGCAAGCTCACATCATGCTCATATGCATGACTTGAAGTTGGAATGTCAGCTGAAAAGCATTGCTGCTTAATACGGGAAATAGCAAAACATTGTAAGGTGACCTTTGGAGACTGGTTGCAGAAAGAAGGCTCTACTCAAAAAAAAAAAAAAAAAAAAGCAAATGAAAGGAATATTGAAGCATTTCACAAAATATTACAAAATTCATAGAATTTATGGCTTTCAAAATCTGGTCACGCTCTCTAAGTACTTATGCTGAGAGAAGCCAGCAGAGGTTTCTACAGTTGAAAAGAGAAATTTAGAGAGCCTATAGTAAAGGGTTTAAGTGAAATCCAGACTGTAAATACAGAGTTGTATTTTAAATGTGAGGATCATTAACTCTTTTTGCTTTTCTGACATGTGCTTTAACTGAGGTTGGTGCAGTGAAATTCTCTGACTTGTGTTTTTGACAGGAATGTACTATGATGATGGTCAACATTTTTCTTCAGAGTTCAGTACCTATAAATATACAAAGCATTAAAAATATGAGACCTCAATTCTGCCTCAAGCTGCCTAAGTACATTGCCCATTTACTCTGACATATCTTCTTTAAAAAATAGGTCAATTAATTGTTTACTGACTTGTGGTTTGAATTGCATCCTCAGATGCACAAGGAGGATTGCTGTTGAAGTCAGCTGGAGTTGTAACACGCTTGATCCTAGAGTCTCATTGATTTTAGTGATCAGTTGTGTCTCTCTGGAATCAGTAATAAGTTTTCCACCAGTTTCAAGAGGTCTCAAAAATACAGAATTTCATTGCAGGATATAAAAGCAAGCTTGGAAAACCCTGAGGGGCACCTCTTATAAACAGAGGTGTTCGGTCTGTTGTGGTATCATACATTCAATAATAAAGCCATTAGGAGAAGGGAAAAGGTCAATAAATCAGTGAAAATTAAATCCAGTATGAAGACTGAAGAGAATAAAGAGCAAAAATAATCTCATGTTAATGAAAGCAGGACATGGTGAGATAGGTGAAAAAATGAGCAGAGATTTAAAACAGAGAATGGCACAGAAAGGCAGTGCCATACATGCCAGTGTGGCTGAGGAAACATTTGTGTTTCTACGGTGCTGGTAGAGCTGCAGGTCTCAGAGAGGGCAAGAAACAGTAGTGGCACAGTTTAGTGCAGCTGAGTGAGGGTGATCTTGGTTTTGAACTTATTTATTGATAATTCCAAGGAAATAGCTCACTCTGATCATCCTGACAGCTAAAATATATTTTCCTCCACTTCGCATTTTTTCTTCTGTTTAAACCACTGCTGTGCTCAGCCTGCGTCAATGGTGTTGGCACTCACGTCCCACAGCACACCTGCACATGCTCCAGGCACCTGTCTATCTCCAGCCTGCCGCTTGCCTGGCATGATCCTCTCTGCAGATACTCCTCTTGAACCTCTCCTCCTCCTCCAGCAAACACTAGAGCAATCTGCCTGAGGCTCATATTCATCTTCTAGAGGGGAAGCCTGGAAAGGTCAGTGCCTGAGTCAAGAGATGTGCTCTCATGCCAGATATTTCTTTGCCTCCCTCTGCATCAAATGATAATACCTGTCATCTTCTTGTGGGCATGAAGATGCTCGAATCAAATTCCATTAAGGGCTTCTATTAATATTACAAATTAAAGCTCTGCATTGTAAAACGATACAGAACACCTCACTCACTAAAGTAGGAATTTTTGCTGCTCATCGCAGTTGTGCTTGTTCAGATATGGGCTAGAACCTTCACCAAGACATGCATTGCAAAGAGCCCAGATAAACTTAACTGGAGGATAAAAAGCCTAAGGACTTCATGTTTACTCTATTTTGCATATTAGTCTTGATGCAGGCAGTGTGTTTAGGTGTCTGTCACACCAGCAGCAGTCATGTGCTGTGTGCTTTGCCACAGGACTTTTATTCTTCTGAAAGAGGAAAAAAGGTTTATCCCATTCTATAAAAAGTTTAACACTTAATATTTTAATTTTACAGGTTTCTGTTCATAGATAGTTCTAGAAATATCCTGGGGCAAGTTCTTAAGTAGATTCATTAAGTATTCATTTAAATAAAAATGAAGAGTTTCCTTCGAGGGCAATTTCTTTACCTCTTATTTGGTATCCATGAACACTGATATGGGAAAAGTATGTTTTCAGGAATGACTGTGGAAGAGGAATATTTTATACAAAGATCTGAAGGTGTGCCTACCCAGGCAGCCATGGGCAGGCCTGCTCTTGGCTGAGTGCCAGCTGAAGCCAAATTACCCTCATGCTATTTTATGTGAGCAGTTTTCAGCGTGCACCTGTAAGAAATATTCAACAAGGTAACATATATATCATGGATACCATATAGTCCGTAACTGCTGTATAAACAGATGAATAAAACTTCTCATTACAGGTGCTGAACGGTAAATCTGCTTTGGCAAGGAAAAGTTCAGTAGTCTCTTTTTGGCTTGACTTGTAGGTAATGCAAATAGTTTCCAAAAAAAAATTTTAAAATAAAATATTAGCCCATTAGTGGCAGGAACTTCCATGTTTGCATTTGAGTAGAAGGAAATTAATATCCAATATCTTAATAAGATATTAAAGCATTACCTTTTGCTTCAGTCAACTAATAATATGACTGTATTTTTAAATTATCCTATTTAGTTTTTGATGGTTTGTATTATGGGAATGAAAAATATTTTCCCAAGGTGACAGGAAGGTGACATTCTCCTCGCTACTGTCTAGTGTGTTGGCTGGTGGGTACAGAAGACTTTTAAGAAGGAAGAAGATAAAAATATTTAAATCATGTTATTCATGCAACAAAGTGAGGAGAAAGCAGACGTACAGGCTTCTGCCACCTTCTCTGATTCCTACAACTGCCACTGAAAACATCGTCTCAGGAACCACATCTTCATGCAGGAATGTATCATCCTGTGTGCTGGCTGTCGAGGCAGTCCTTTCAGTTATTTACCCTCTGCTCCCTCCACCTGCACCTCTGTAGCAGTGCACAGCTCGTTGTGCCTTAGGAGAGTTTTAATATGTACCCAGCCTGGCAGCCTCTGGAAGCAGCTGTTTGGGTTTATTGTGGTGGAAAGGTCTACTATGGGCCTGAGTATTATTATTTTAAGGACAGTCAGTAATCACCATCTCACTACTGTCTGATAACCTAGGGGATACTTTGCTTTTTGAATTCCCAGACCCATCCCTCCCCTGTCCTACAGGTAAAATTTTGATTCAATAGGCATCCAAATACAAAAGAAAGCTTCAGTTACATCATGACAAAACTTTAGTATGAAGCATTTCTTAAATTCCATGTTTCCTGTATTTCCATATATTATATTAATCTGTATCCTGGAGCTCACCCCAAATGCCCCAAGGTCTCATCTGTGTCAGAAGGTCTCATTGCTTCTGAGTCAGAATTAACATTTCAGTGTGAATTATGGCATACACAGAACCCAGAGTGGGCAACAGGGATAAAAATTAACTGAATTAAAACTCCAGGGAGGCAGCACTGCAGAAATTACTAATTAGTTTGAGGTTTGGCTGGAGCACTTTGTTTCTGTATAGCCAAGATTTTGGAGAAAAAAATATTATTGTTCCTTGGAAATTTTCTGGAATATGTCTAATTCAAAAAAAGAACCTAATTGAAAATGTTTCAGCAGCAATTTCCAGCAGCAATTTACCAACGAAAACACTGACGAGGCCTTTGAGTGACTGGCTTCCTTCCCAAGAGTACTGTTTGGCAACTCTGCAACACTGCACATATATGTAAGCACCTCTTGTTTACTGAGAGGCTTTGTCTTCTTTGGAACAGAATGCACAGGTTTACAAAGATTTACAAATTTATGGAATAGTACCTTACACAATCAACAACAAAAGGTGCTGTTTACTTTTATTTCCAGCAGATATGCTGCAGGCACCCTGCAGAACCTGTACTGATTCCATGCCTGGCTGTGTGTTTTGGAGGCTCCTCCCAAAGGGTCTTAAAAACTCAGCAAAGCTTTTCTTCCCCACCACTGATCCAAAAGAAACAAAATCTGTTCAGCGTGGAACCCTCCCCACCAGGCTGAAATCCCACATGCATCCATATGCATTTATCTACATATGAACCATCTGGTATCCAGTAAGACTTTCCTTGCCTTAAGCATTAGGTTTGCCTACTTGCATTTCACCTGGGGACTCAGATGGTGAAGGCAATTTGTAGGGCTGAGAGCCCTGTTTCAAAGGAAACAACTTTCCATAATGTAGCCATTACCTAGAGAGGTACCTGTACCTCCTGAAACACGACCGTGCAGTGCCCTGGGCATGGCACACAGCGCACCACCCTCCATGTGTGGTCTCACACTGACAGAGCATCCATGACAATGAGGGAGTGGGTCTGGGCTGCAGCCGGCCCATACAGCAGGGGTTTGTACAGAAGCCTGGATCCCAAGTCAAGCTGTGTAGAGTGACAGGAAAAGGACATCCTGCCTTGTTCATAGGAGGTGCTTAGCTATGCTCACCAGGATCCTTTCTTCTACAACCAGTCCCAATTCAGCTGAAGGTGATCCTTGCACCACTCTGACCCTCTCGTGGCAGTTGCAGAGCTTCCTGAGCGAAGTAAACAGCTTTGGGCTTCCCTAGTCTCCTAGAATAGGGGACAAAGTCCCTCTTACACAGCAGAAATAGCAGCAGGAGCATCCATTTCTTGCTGACAACGACAAGGTCACCTGCCTGGAGTGCTGATGGGAGCCCTTTTCCTTCCCATCATCCCTCATAGTCTGGGAAATGCAAGTTAGTTACCTGGACTACAGCTTCTCCATAGGCTCGGTCACCGTTCAGGAAGACTTGTTTCCTGATGCTGAGACTTTGCTTGCTCAAAGGCTCCTGGAGCCAGGTTTTTAGGAACATATTAAAGGTCTTGATATCTTAATCATTAAGCAAGACACACCATATGGAAGCCACGGGCAGCCAGAGATAGCACAGATGAGACTGGCTGCTTCCCACAATATGTACCTTCTTGAGGAGCAATGGTATAATGGTGGATTGACATTGGTGGTGGGTAAATGTACTAAAATGTTTGTGTAGCAGGGTATGATTTGTTGCCTTCCTGCAAACTTAATGGGAAAGGCTTTATAAATAATTCTGGCTTTGTCAATTTAAAATATGGATTAAAATTTACTATATATGTTTTCAAATTTTAATGTGCTGCTTTTTTTTTTCCTTTTACCAAACAATTCAATTTTAGTTTTGCAGAAACTGTTCTTGTTTCTGTAATAATGATGGCTAATGCAAAAGCGTTAGTACTGGATGCAAAAGGAAAGAGTGAATATTATATTGTCAATGTTTTATTAATCTGTTCTTGTGAGCAGGACAAGTGGTTTTCTTTGCATCCAGTGCAAATTGTTAGCAGTATTTTTATAATTTCATACCATTATTTCTGCAGCCTAAAGGAATTCTGTGGGACAAAGTTTCATCATTTAGATCTGTGTATATTCAAACAAATGTCAGCAAATTGAGAAGCATATGAAATGTTTGCATTAGCAAAAAGAAAACAGTGCCAGACATATGCATTTTTAACCGATTCAAACTCAAAAGTGAGACCCCACAACTATCATTCATTACACCTTTGCTGACATTGTGTAACACACACCAGGCCATAATTCAGAAGCTGACTCTGCTAAGACTATGCATGTACATAACTCAGACTAAGTGGCTAAGTTCCTTTACAGTTAATATGCACATGAATATGCATTTGAAGGTTTGGGGCATTAGTTGACAGTTAGCTGACAATTCAGCTGTAGCAAAAATGCAACTAACCAGACAGGGAAAAATAGGAAATTTCCTGTACAACGAGCTATTTCTCTTTGCCTCATTGACCTTATTTTCAGCTGATTTGTTTCAGACTGTGTGATTGATGAGAATGATGCTAAGGCCTGCCTAACCAATGAAAGAATAAAGACAATGGAGAATTAGTCAATCTACATCTTCTATCAGAAACTAAGCATTTCCCTAAACGGCTTTAAAAAATGCCAGTGCTGAATGTTTAACATTTTCCTTTATATGTTTCACCATCAGCCAACACACAATTTGATTGTATAATAATATTTATGTAGAGTTTCACTAAGCTGTGCAAACACCAGCAAACGGATTTTGCATCCTTTGCTGCTGCTTTTTAAGTTTTATAAGCCTCTTTCTAATATATACCCATCTCCTGTTTTAAAGATCAAGAAGAGAAATGTACCATATCCTAGAGCCCTATACAATTATACAAACCTCACTATAAGCTTAGGTTGAAAATATACAGCCATTTACACAAAACAGGGAGTCTTATTTCTTGAGCCTGTTCATATGGCCCAAGTGACCCTGATACAATGCTGAGTAGAATATTACATTCTTTCATTTCTAGAAAAACAGAGTCCAGTTGTGAAACTCCTTGAAGCAGTGCATTGCACTATATTTGCAATTTACAGAGCAAGGCAAAAAATCTGATGACCACGGACAGTG
The DNA here is from genome assembly GCA_035041135.1 of Platyrinchus mystaceus. Taxonomy (NCBI): domain Eukaryota; kingdom Metazoa; phylum Chordata; class Aves; order Passeriformes; family Tyrannidae; genus Platyrinchus; species Platyrinchus mystaceus. The sequence goes on from JAWWLV010000179.1 coordinate 49,855,571, forward strand.
CTCAGCTCCTGGCTGACCTTCCCCCATGGGGCAGCAGACCTTGGTGAGAGACCAAGTGCCCAGTGCACTGTACCCTTCATGGAAGGCAGTAATAATCAGGTAATTAACTTTATAAAATTTGAAATATCACCATTGCTAACATGTCTGGTTCCATTGTTGCAAAGATATGAAATACCACCAGAGCTATTATTAAGGCGGTAGCCAAACACTAGCACAGGGGTCCTCAAACTTTTTAAACAGGGGGCCAGTTCCCTGTCCTCAGACACTGTCGGGGGCTGGACTAAAAAACAAAACAAAACAAAACAAAACAAAAAACCGACCTGAAGACGCCCCGAAATCGACAAGTGCAGCAGTCTCTGGCTCAGAGACAGAAGCATCAGAAGTAAACCCCGCAGGGAACAAAGCAGGCAGCCAGGCAGAGGCATCGCCCTCTACTGCGCCTGCGCCGCCAGCA
>JAWWLV010000179.1:49856124-49881112 GCA_035041135.1 Platyrinchus mystaceus
GGGGCTCCCCTGCCCGCCGCCGCCCCTGCAAAGACTGCTCCATGGCGGCTGCGGGGGCTGGGGCTGCCGCGGAAGTCTAAGTTTCTAGCTCAGCAGAAGCTGTTGCCGTGGCCAGGACCGGGACCACCAGCTCACTGGGGTTTGGGGGTGCGGGGGGGGGGATCGCGGGCCGTATTGGGGAGCCTGGCGGGCCGGATGCAGCCCACGGGCTGTAGTTTGAGGACCCCTGCACTAGCACCACTCAATGCAAAACTGTTGCTGTTGTGTTTAGGTGTTAAAACACACAAACCTGGGGCTTTCCTCCCATTGCTGTGACTTCTTATCATCAGAGATGCTGAGAAAATGCTTTTTCTACCTACTCAGTATTTATAATTCTTTGCTATGGTTTTTGACGTGAGCTGAAGCAAAACCTCAGCCATTCAGAGACCATCACAGAATGGCATTTACAATTTTTTTGTTGCAATTTGGTTTTGTATGTTTTAACATACTGACATTTTGGCAATTTTTTTTTTTAACAGAAAAATTAATTTCAGATTGAAAACTTGGTTCAGATTAAAATCACAACAGAGTTCCAAAAAGCTGTAATCCTTTGCCCACCTGCTTCCTGAATGAATTTTCATTGGCATCAAAGAAATTCTGTAGAAAAATCCCCAAAAACATTTTGTTGAATTATGCCCTGCTCACTGAAAACTACCTGGATTACAATGTTCAGATGAACTCTCTCAATCACCGGTAGTCCTTGTATGTGGTAGAAGGCATCACATAAAGATTCCTAACACTCTTTGATTTCTTCCATTAAGGTTTTCCATTTCTCCACTTTCACAAAAATAGATGATACCTCTCAGGTGCAGCAATAAACCCCATAGCTCTTGTGCTTTAACTTCAGCATCATGGTTTCCTCCCTGAGATGGCCAACCCCTACATATGGAGCCCAAACCAGAGCCTGTGTACAGGCAGCTGGAACCTCCCCAACCCTGCCTCCCCTCCAGCGTTGATCCATCCTGGGGATGCTGTCCCACAGACAACAGAACTTCTCAGCAAGAGGCAATGCCAGCTGCAGGAGGCTGAGACTTGGCTTATAAAACTTGCTATGTCGATCAGCAGAGTATTCAAGACTATTCAGCAATGAATGCTCCCACACCACCCCCCCCGACCCCCGGCATTTTGTTTTGTGGGGTGTTTTGGTCACTCATAAATCTTTCATAAACTGAGATCACCCCTCACCACATAACTTGTGCATCAGACTGCTTCTCCCACGAGTTTGGGAGCACTAAGGAGAGGTGGAATGGAGGGGAGAATGATAACACTGTAGCAAAGCTTCAGAGATACAAAATTCAGCCTGCGAGCACACAGCCGCCTCTTCTCCGTGCCTGACTATTGGCCGTGTTGTCGCTTGCGCTCTCAGGGGAAGTGGGGAGAGCATGCACATCTTTCCCATCCTGATCAAGTTACATGCTCTGATGGCCTTGCTGTGGTGGGAGTGACTATGGCAAAACCCAGGGCATCAGGGAACCATGGCTGGGGTGTCTGTGGGCTTTGAAAGGTTTCTATTCAGCGATGAAGTCCTGCTGCAATCAGTGGCCACCTCATTCTTCCATGGAGTTTATCTATCACCCACTGGTACCAGAGCTCCCCATTTCATGCTGCCCAGAGGATAAACTTGTCACATCTTTGTTTGTCTGTGGTTGGTTTTTTGTTTGTTTGTTTGTTTTGTTGTTGTTTGGTTGGGGCTTTTAATACCATGCTGAAGAGGCAAAAATAAAGCAATGCATAATATAAAACAAAAAGCAGCCAGTGAATTCTTAAGGTTGTCCTGAATGTCTCTCCTCAAAACACATTTTTTTAGAGTAGTGGGTCTTATAAGCTTTGAAAGGCCGTTGGCAGCACCTGGTGTCATCCTCATTCCCAGAAGTCACCACTGCTCTGACTTGAGTGGACTGAAAAGGTGTCTTCCTGAATGGGGCCATGCTGACTCGTCTGAGGATGTTGTGTGATGCTGCAACCTCCTACTCTCCATGTTTTCCTGCATGTGTATTTTCCTATAGACTAGACTAGACTTGACTAGACTAGAATACTTCAGTTGGAAGGGACCTACAGCAACCATCTAGTCCAGGCGTCGTCAAACTACGGCCCGCGGGTCAGAACCGGCCCCCGAAGCTGCCGAACCCGGCCGGCGCCCGCCTTCCCCGCCGCCATGACTTAATCCGCACCTCGTTCTCCGCCTGCCTCCAGGGGGCGCCTCTCGGCTACAATCCGGCCCGCGACCAGTCTGGGGGCAGTGAAACCGGCCCTCTGTCTAAAAAGTTTGGCGGCCCTTGATCTAGTCCAACTGAGCTGTCCAAAAGCTAGAACACATTATTAAAGGCACTGTCCAAATGCCTCTTAAACACTGTCAGTTTTGTGACATCAACCACCTTCCTAGGAAGCCTGTTTCAGGCCTATTCCAGACCATGCTCTTGATAAAGAAGTGTTCCCTAATGACACGTCTGCTTCATGCAGCTTTGAACCATTCCCAGGCCATCTATCACTGGACCCTAGGGAGAAGAGTTCAGCACTTCCTTCTCTACTTTACCTCCTCAGGAAGCTGAAGAGAGCAATGAGGTCCTCCCTCATCCTCTTTTTCTGCAAACTAGACAAACCTAAAGTCCTTAGCTGGTCCTCATAGGAGCTGTCTCACTTCTTGGTAGAGTTTGAAAAGGGACCAGGTTTCTGCATCTGTATTTCTCAGACTCCTGCCACCTCCATGTGACAGTGTGAGTGGGAGGACCACACGTGAAGGTCTGGGAATCCAGCTGATACTCTTCTCTAAGATTTGTTTCTGTTTGGTTTAAGTTCTTGGATTGTTTAGGGATAATTTTTAAGTCCCGTTTGGCTTTTAAGTCATTTGACTTCCGTGACGGTGTTGTAAGAATTACAATAGTAGTATGTTGCATCCACAGTGCTTGGAGTGCTCAAAAATCCTTCATGTAACTTCTGGGATACTCCTATCATGTGAGACAATAAATGAAATATAATACTAATAATCACAATAGAATCATAGAGTGGTTTGTGTTGGAAGAGACCTTAAAAATCACCGAGTTCCAACTCCCCTGCCGTGAGCAGGGATGCCTTCCATTAGACCACGTTGCTCAGAGCCCCATCCAACCTGGCCTTGAACACTTGCAGGGACGGAACATCCACTGCTTCTCTGGGCAACCTATGCCAGTGCTTCACCACCCTCACAGTAAAGAATTTCTTCCTATGTGATCTAATGGTATATTGCTTGGCTACTATATCAGCCAATTCCCTCAGGATTCTGGGATGCATCTCATCAGGTCCCATAGACTTATGTACATCAGGTTACTCAGCTGGTCACAAACCTGATCTTCTCTTACAGTGCGAGGGACTTTGCTCCCCCAGCCCCCATCCTGCTGTCCATCCACTCAAGAGGTTGGGAAAAGAGGTTGCCATTGAAGACTGACACAAAAAAAGTCGTTGAGTACCTCAGCCTTTTTCTCATTTGTTGTTACCAGTTTTCAAGCATTGTTTATCAGGGGGATTACAACCTCTTTGACCTTCATTGGTAGAGGTTAGTAATTTGAATTGATTCAAACACTGTTGCTTATCTGAAAAGAAAGGGTCCCCACTAAATTAAATTTAAGGTTGTTTTGATGACATGAAACCTGAAGAGGGTCAAAATCTCATGTTATTAAGACACTCCATACTCAATATCAGCTCAGAATTAGTTTTGGTTCTGAGACATCTCTGAAATTGCCAAATGAGCTCAAAAGTTTTGGATACCTTTTTGTCACTTCGCAGAATAAAGCAAAATGGCTGAAAACAGTGATCCTTGTGCTGTAATTCCACTGCCTGGAAACTAAATAAAGAAATCAATAGGCATGCCGAGTGTTTCTCCATTAGCCCATGCTGGGTTTGCAGGAGGATGTACTGAAGTGTGGCTAACAGTAAAACAGTCTATCTGGTACTTTCCAGTATCCTTTCAGATCAGTAAGTTTTTATTTATAGTCTTGTCCCCTGTACAGAGGATGGATAGTCTTCCTTTCAACCAGATGGTGTGTCTTTTTACTCATCAAGGCCTATGTGACACAACTGTTGACATGTCGTTGCTGAGAAGTAGTTATAAGAAAAGAAATTAAATAATCCAGTTGTAAAAATAAAAGATATCTGTTTGTGTCAATCAATTCAAGCTACACAGAACAAAATGTACAGATCCTTGTAAGAAATAAGTATTTTTTAGATGGTACATTTAGATGTATAGGATTTCCTGAAGAGTGGCAGAAGAAGAAGGATGTACAGCACATATTCAAGGGCTCTTTGAAAAATACTTTGAAAAATATAACTTTATTATGTAAAAGTTAATTATATTAGTTCAATTCAGTGGCTTTCCTTTGGTAAGGTTTTTTTCATTACGTTCATGTACATGCAGGGTGGTGTTTCCCAGCTGTCAGTCCAGCCTTTCTTGAAGTTACATGACTGCAGCTGAAGGCAGAATCTAGCTTCCAGGTCTGAATCCAGCAGAGCATTTATATTCATATTTCTCTCCAAGAAAGTACATAGTCCTGTTGGCTTTCTGGGCTGCCCATAAGCTTGAAAGTAAGTATGTGCTTAAGTGCTTCACTGGAGCAGGGCAGCATCCTGCAGCTGCACTAAAGCATTCAGTTCAATTTGCTTTTCAGGGAGGTTATTACAACTTGAAAGAAGTATTTCTCTGAAATAGAAGAAGGGAACAAATGTCCCAGAGCACTCATTCATTTCCCTCTTAATCCCTTTCCTACTTTCTGCAACTCCCTTCTCCTGGTTTCCTGGCTATTAACATCAGCCTTGTTGATTCCTTACAAAACATCACAGCTAAACAGTCTTGTTTAAATTGCTACCTCTCTCTGCTTTATGTGCCTTAGATTTAAATTGAAAACCTCTTATTTGCCCAAGGCCCGATTTTGTTTTCTGGTCCCATTTCAACCCCCAATGGCACCAGCTGTGTTGAGCGTCGTTTCCTGCAACCAAATCAGCAGTGGGGTGTTCTTATTGCATACCTGTCATGTTTTGCTCTTTCTATCAGTTCTGTTCCTTCCCTTATTTCAAGCTTGCCAGAAATACATCCACACCTTGTAATGGTACTACAGCTACACCTCACCAGAGCTTTTCTGTCTGGGAACAAAAAAGGCTAGTGAGGGAGACATAGTACCAGGGCAGCTACAGAGAGGACTCTGCAGGGTGGTATAAGCTACCAGAATTCCTTAGACTGAAGTGCAGCCATCAGAGCCCCTGGTGAAATGCTGTGAGCCCCAAAGGAAGATCAGTATTCATGGTCTGTGACTGCAATGATGCAATGAGTGCTGCATTGCAAGGACTGTCTAAAATTCCTTCCTTACACACTTTGGTTAATAGAGAAAGAGGCCTCATTATAACAGACTGACATCCCCACCCCTCAGCTCTAAGATTTTTGATAAAGCTGCTTAGAAAAAAAGACATCACTTTGGTTTATTGTTTGGTACAATCCCGTTTTTCCTGCAGTGTTAGTCTCTACTTACAGAACTAGTGATGGTGATCAAGCTGATTTCATGCTCACAAGGTCACAGCTAATCTAATCAAACATTTGCAGCAGTCTGTAAAGAAGCTGCTGTCCTATAAATCTGTCTGTTTGTGATTCTCTATGGGGTTTGAGCTGTTCTTTGTTTCAGGGGATTGGAAAAGCTCTGGAGGATGCAGACAGATTTGTGGATGGTCTTGAGATCTTACGTGCTCTGTTACAGCAGATGTGGTCATGCTGGTGGTGAAGAGGATCTGGAATCAGGCAAGTGCTCTTAATGAAGGCAGATGGCTCCGTAAGCAAATACACTTTCCTCAAGATGACTAAGGGTAGGCTTCAAGGAAACACTGGAAAAAAGCAAGGAAGTATGAGTCATCTGTAAAATGTCAGTTTGCATGTGTCTTTATGTAGCATGTAATTATTTTTATACACATGTTTAATTATTTTTTCTTTGTGTTTCATCTGGGACTAGATTTGTTTGTCATTCTCCTTTCTGGGTACATGGCCATGCAATGTCAATGACTGTTTTGGCAGTGGAAAGCCCTTGAAGAACGCTGCAGTGAGTGCAGCTGCCCTTAAAAGCAGTCTGAGTTGGAGACAACAGTCTGAAGGTATTCTGTGACGAAAATTATATGTTCTGTTGCACAACTCCATCCTACACCTGTGTCTCAGGCCAAAGCTCCTGGTCAGGCCAGAGATGCTTCAACTTTGGGACCTACTGTGCTGGCCCTGGCCCTCCCCTGACTATAGAACAGGCATCCTCAAACTATGGCCCGCGGGTCAGAACCGGCCCCCGAAGCTGCCGAACCCGACCCGCGCCCGCCTTCCCCGCCACCATGACTTAATCCGTGCCTCATTCTCCGCCCGCCTCCAGGGGGCGCCTCTCGCCTACAATCCGGCTCACGACGAGTTTGGGGGCAGTGAAACCGGCCCCCCGTCTAAAAGGTTTGATGACCCTTGCTATAAAGAGACAGACAACTGCTTAAACAGGAACCTGCCACATGAGCACTCTGCTCGACAGGGGCAGCCTGGGGAAGGGCAGCCACATTAGGGGCAGAGCTGAGATGCTGCTGAAACCTGTATGCTGAGGCAGCAAGGACTGCTTGGGAAAACAAGATGTATAAAGCCAGCTTCTATGAAGTACAAACCACTGAGAAGTGGTCTCAGAGGAGGAGAGCTGGGAGTGTCATGTGGTAGCTGGAGGTCTATGGAGGCAGCTGAGGAAGGGGCAAGGGCACTTTCCCAGTTTCTTCCCATTCCTTCATCTCCAAAGGGATAAACCTGAGACAAAGGACTACTGAACTGTTTGGGGTAGGAAGAAAGCAAACTGTTTTGTCCAAAAAGAAGAAAAAGATGATAGGATTTAGCTTTGCCATCAGGAGAAAGGTTGTATCTTAGACAGGGCATGGGACTTTTTGTTGGGTTTTTGGTTCTTTTTTACCCATTACCCATGAGAAGAGACTTCTGACTTTTCTGGAAATGTAAGTTGTTAACAGCTGTTCTCTGAGGATACAGTTTGCTCATGCAAGGTGAAAGCAGCCCATGGCTCTCCTGTGTAATACAGCCTTGGACATGAAGGAGAGAGGAAATCATCCTGCGGTAAACTACAGCGTTACTTTTAGCTATTAATATACTTACTGCTGTTGCATATGAGTTTAACTCATTAAAATCTTTGGCTTTTCCTTATGTAAATGAGCATGTGCCATTGGAGTCTCCTGCAGTGAGAGAGCATGTGGTGGGCAGCAAGTGGGAGGGGGTCTGCTCTGCCCAGGCTGGGATACCATCAAAGCAAAGGCATGACGGCAGCTCTGGCCAAGTCTGTGAACCCCCTTATCTCATCTAGATCCAGTGCCAGTAAACCAACATCTGACAAAATTTGGCAAATTAAGGCATGCCAGTTTTCTGTCAGAAGTACAAAGAGTTTTTGAGAATGCCCCTATTCTCAGGAGCAAAACTGAAATAATCCTGTTCAGCACAGTAGAGTCTCTCAAGGAATGAAACCAGTTTAGGCAGAATGAAAATCCTGTCTGCCACTTGTTTCTGGCATTTTCCCAGCATGTTTTCTGGGCACAGGATGCTCACTGCTGGCCATCTCCCCTTGTCCTCTCTCTCTGCCATCTAATTGGCATTATTTCAAGTTTTTCATTGCTTTTCTCAACCTTTGTTTGCTGGCTGGTTTAGCCTTTCATTTACAAGAGATGTGAAAATTTGCTTTCCTCTTGAGTGTTTTTGATTTTGGCGTGTGTTTAGCTTATGTGCTTTGAAGCATATAACTTTTTCTTATATGGTTTCTTCTTTTACAGTATCTGGGAAATGAAGAAATTTTGATATTGTTCCTTTAAAGGAAGGCATGATGCTTTTATTTCCATTCTCTATGGCTACTTCATAACATGAGTTTGACTCTTTCTTTGCAAAGTTGTTGCCAACCTTTTGCTTGTTCTAGCCTTTTAAAAGACATAATAACTCCTCTGCATGCTTGCATATTTTCTAAGAGTGAAAATGCATTGGAAAATGTAATTTTTCCTATCCTTTCTTAGGGCAGGAGAGGCCTTTAGCAATTCTGTCATTTATTTCAGTATCCCTATACTTACAGCTAGGGATGTAAGTCCTGGGTGCTGCATCAGTGCTAACAGAGCTGTTTATACTCTTTTCATAGTAACTTCAGCTGGTCCTTCTCCACCCACATGTGAGAAGAATTATGTGCTTGGATCTCATCTCTTTGTGTTTACAGAGTATCACAGGTAATGACTTCATCTTTCCTGGAATAAGCCAACAAGCCTTTGGCAACCCATGTGCTGCACAAAAAGATCTCCCTCTATATGAAAGTAAATCAGGACTTTCATAACTACAGGACCCAGACAAGAAAAATTGGAAAAACTCTTGAACTTGCCAAGACACAAGGTAAAAAATAAAATAAACTTTTCTTGTCTCTAGTCACCAGAGGAATGATCAAATTAGTAGTAGGAAAGCTTCCTGACATCATATGTATTAAGATGTTACTTATGCATCTGCACTTTTCTGGAGGTACTTCTTATCTTTTTAGAAAAAAAAAAAAAAAGATAAATTTCCTGTGTTTAACAGTCTGGTTCAGAGCTTCCACTTCAGAAAGATGCTTATACAGTGCAGCATGCACTGTGGACAATTCAGTAGAGACTGGACACCCTTACAGAGTTAAGTTTGAGGTGTAGCTGAATCACCACAAACAGGAAAGTTAGGTGATGCCATTTCCCACAAAGATGACTAGAAGCTAGAAGCCTTGGTCTAAAAGGTTGTTCATATTTTTAGTTGAAACTTTTGAAGTGCATTTTGCATTTGACGCTATCTTCTGTAAAGTTGACAAAATGGGCAGAAAGTATTCCACAGTTCCCATATGGTACTTGACTAAGGAGGAAGCCCACACTATACAGCTAGTCTGTGTTTGGGGGAAGGTTTGATTGGTCTCTAAGACTTAGGCTGTTTTAGCAGAGGTTCTAATTCAGATGAATACATCAGTGTTTTCCTGGAAGTGAATGTTGAACACTGGTGACACACAAGCTGTTTGAAAGTGTTGTATGGTCCTTTGAGACATGCTGCAGCATCTGTGATATCGCTTCCTATTGCAGTGACACTGCTGGCTGTTCCTGGACAGAAAAATATTTGTCAAGGTGGGAGATTAGTCTGGCCAGCTGAATGTTTCCCATTCTTTGTGACTTCTGTCTTCATTGCTGGTCAGGATGTCTTCTTCATGGAGATACGGGGAGACATGGAGGCTGGCAGCTGGCTGGTACAGACTCTGGAGTCCAAAAGCCCTACCCAATCCAGCCAGCATAATCCTCTGTGGGGCACACTGAGAGTATTCATAACTGAAAATTATTATTCTGTTTATCCTTTTCCCCTCTTTTGGTTTGGGAACCTGTGGATCTTTTCTGTGAGATGTGAAGCACTGGGCTTCTTAGGCAGTTGTGGAGGAACCCAGCATCCAAGCAGGATCTGGCCCTGCAGAGCTGCTTGTGGAGTAAGCTGCCAGCCAGCTGTAGTACGCTTACCCCCATGGCTTGAAATATTGTCAGAGGGAGAATCTGTGGAAGATTGCTTGTCATCTGATTGCATTATTTTTAAACCACACAAGCAATAAATATTTAAAGTCTGGTTGTAGGCGATGTAACAACTCTGTAAATACATGCTTCTGAATACAGAAGTAAGAGGCTGATCTTTTCTTTTAAGAGGAAACAAATACATCTCTGTTTGGCATAAAGTGTCCTCCTCCCCATTCTGTAAGGAAGAATATGTTGAGGCAATTTTTCTGCTATGAATGAAGGTGAAAACTAAAGACAGAAAAGTACTGCTGCATATTTATTGCTCCCTCCTGGCAATCCTCTGTTCTTTTCCATTTGTCAGATCGAAGTATTAGATCAAAGCCCAGAAAGGAAAGGCAGAGAATGAGAGAGGAAACTGAGAGAAATGAACAGCTTCACTCCTGCTCCTGCTGCATGCTCTCTCCCTGCCTGTTGCCACCATGTTTGTTCCCTCAACAGAGAAACTGTGATCAGTAATAGAGGTAGAAAACAGTACGGGAGTTCCTGTGAGGTTTTCTATCTTCTCTATAGCATTACATGGACTTCCACTATTGCAAGTAACTTGGTTTTACAGAAATACTTACAGGTGGTTTATATAAACTGAAATCAACTATTGACATGAGTCTGAAGATGCTGGGCCCATATTGGCACTAGTGGAAGATGGCAGAAGTGGCCAAAGATGTGAGAATGATCTGTGGAAGTGACTCAAAAATGGGGGCACTATCCTTGTCCTTGGACATTGACTACAGAATTTCAAGTGTGGAAATAAACCCAGGCCTGTTTTGATGCCCTTTGTTATTATTAAATTAGGTTTTGTGCCAGCTGATTAAAGTCAAGTATCAGAGCTGTGGCAATGGGGGAGGATCTAGTTCTTCACGTTGCCCTCTCTAGCTTTCCTCATTTTTTTTTGTTTGTTTTTAGTTTTTTTCAAAAGAGCTTCCTGTATTTTTTGAAAGTGATTTTATGAAGTGCTTTTGCAGTTCAGAAGTGACCTGGTGATTTGACTTACATGGTTTGTTTCTCCTCTGTGAGGAATAGTTAGTAAAGTTTTTTGAATGTATAAATGAATAGCTAAATGTGATGATATGTGATGAATCTTACACCCCTGCTGTTTCTAAAATCCATTTAATGAGCTAATTCCTTAGTGGTCATCTCAGAACAAACAATTATCAAACAACTCTTACCTACCAAGAGAAGTTTCTTTTTCAAAAAGACTAGCTGAGGCATAGTAGAATATTTATTACATGGCTGGCAGTATCCTTCTGCCTGAGGGATGGACTGCAATTACAGCATGGTAAATATTTCATTAGAACAAAGCAAAACTGCATGGGAAGTAGCCTTCCTTTTATTTAAAACATTTATTAAAATACAATGTTAGAATCTACATGGGAATAATTCTTTGTAACCAATCTACCAACTAAGCTACAATTTTAGGTGAGACATTTTGTTCTTACAAAACCTTGCATATTAATCTATCATTTCCTCTGAGGAAGATGGACGCCTTAATACAAATTAAACTTAGTGTACACTGATGTTCCTTATGCCATTCTGGCTGCATTAAGGAAGTAAGAGCAGGTGCAGCAGATTTCAGTGCCCTTACAAAATGCTTTCTCTTCAGAGGACAATGTAAATGTAATTTAAATGCATGACCTAAACATAAATGACTGTTGAAGTCTGCGCATAAGAGCGGAAAGTAGTCACTCAATAGTGCGTAATGATGCATGTGCAGTTTTTAAGAGTAATGTTCTATATTAAATACTTTCTGAGTTATGCTTGTTTTAAAAATGTCCACTTCTTTGGACAGTGAAAAAAGACGCAAAGACAATTTTTGAGGGCTCATCCAACTGCAGCAATTTTCTTAGTGAATACAAAACACATGCAAGAGCACATGTGAAGAATGAGGTCTCATTGAACAGTAATCTGCCAATAAATTCTTTTCACTGAAGGTCATCTTTTTACTAGAGTACCAGATTATACAATTTTTAGGCAATACTCCACTTTATCTTCTAGAGGACTATGGTGAGGCCCCAAGTTGGTAGCCTGGTCCTACAATGATAACAGCTTTCTTGCTTCTTCAAAGGCTAAGGAACTAAAATAAAATGATCACCTCTTCACTGTACCAGTCACAAGCAGCCTCAAACCCTTTTTTACCCATATTTTCTGGGATTATTGGAGAGATGCTGCTTCAAGTTCGGGCTTTTACGCAGCTGAACTCCTTTCCCATGATATCTGTTGTCTGAGCTGGCTTTGCTCAGTGTCTTTCTCTCTTCAGCCTCCTGGTTAGTCCTTCCCTGCCAGTGATGAGAGTGCTATCTACTTTGCTTTGTGTAACGTGAAGGTCAGATGTGCAGTTTCAGTGTGGAAAAACACTATTTCTGAAATTGCATGGCATGGTCACATAGGAGTATGGAGCCAACCTCTCTGTTGATCATCCTAAACCAGCCTACTGTCCCTCATGTGTTGGAAACTCAGTTTTGTTCTTGATCTTTTCTCTTAGATTTCTTAGAAAGTTTCAAAACTACTTGATTGTGCTGTGGTATGTGCAAAACTATTTCTCATGGATCAGCGTTAACCTCAAACCATGACTTTCCATCTGTCCCAGCTGCTGCCTCTGCTGCTGTCCAGTGACAGGGAGTTCCGACTTGTCTCTGGGCCAAATGCATCTCTTGATGGCTGTGTGAGTGGCCACCAAAGCCTTTTAAGTTCTTGCGACCTGTAAACGTGCAGGATGACTTTAGCGGGGAAGAGTCAACCAAGATTTCTGGCTCATGTTAGCTAGTCCAGAAAATTCTATTGTCTTATTGGTGTGCTTTGTCCTAAAACCCTGAGCTCAGATAGTGACTTCTCCAACTACACTGTAAAGCTGACACACTGCAAAAGTTAATGTAGGGTGAAACCTGTCTCTAGAGAGCCCTTGCCATTCTTGATGTTAAAAGAATACAGATGCTGAAAAGATGTGTCCCCTTGTTTAAAGCCATGGCTGTTTCTTATCCTAAGAAAGGGATCCCACAGTAAATCTGCTCCAGGGCATAAAATGGCCATTCATTGCATATGGCATAAGCTAGCTCCCAAAATGCAGCATCAGCTCCAGAGCCCAAAATGAGTTTAGGTTCGATGCTGGTTTCTTTTGGATGGCCTTCAGACTCTGAGGACACAACTGCAAAGCATTCTAGAGAGACTCACAAAAGTAAGCAAACAGAACAAAACTGAGTCTCCAAAGTTGCACTCCCGGGGCTGGGCTTCCTTGCAGCGCTGGGCAGAGGTCCTGAGCAAACAGAGGCTTAAGCCAACACACTGCCAGAGGATCAGGCAAGTGAGGCCCAGGAACTGTCAGATATGCTGCTGACTCTCCCCAGCCTGATGTGCGGGTGATGAGGGGAGGCCATACTGTGCTTCCCAGTGCCTCCTCCTCCACGGTTAGCAAATACAGAATCATTTCAGAGTCCTGTGAGGCAGCTCTGAGCTACTTAGACTTAGATGCTTTAAGCTTTTTTTTTTTTTCTTGCCTTTTTTTTTTTTTTTTTTTATTCCTTCTGTCAGAGGTAGAAATGAGTTGCTCAGGGACAAGAAGTTTGAATCCATAAAGCTGGCCATTGGAATCCTAGGCAGTGCCTAAGCAGTGGAGGTTGAGGATTTCATGTGACACTAAAGTAACTTCTGTGAGCCTAATTTTTTGGGAAACCTAATCCTTGCACTCTCCATTTGTAGGTCACAGTATTAATGCAGCAGCCACAAGGACATGCTCTCCTTAAAAAAGGTAGTGAGGCACTTTGTGCCTGTCTTTATATTTAGCACTAATATATGAAGCACTCCACATGCAAATAACGATGCCAGGATTTGTGTCCTGTGCCAGAAGACAAACTGTACAGCTCCATCTTGATAATGCTGCTTTCCTTCACTGAGAAGTCAGAGTAATGAAATCTCACAGAAATGCATTAAACCACACTTATATTGTATTTAAAAGCAACAATGGTTAAGTACAAACATGTAATGCTCAACAATGCCCAGCAAAAGAACTGAAGTGGGTTTATAACTTTAAGTTAGCAAAACTGACAGTAAAGGAACAAGTTTAGTTACTTGCTGTCTCCTGGGAGGTTTATGAGGATGTACCAAAATGAAGATGGGTCTTTGGAGTTGCACTCCTCTCAGAGATTGCTCTCTCGGTGGGAGTGTTGGTATACCTCCAGCAACATTGCTTCTGTTTTTTTCTCAGATAGATAGATAGATAGATAGATAGATAGATAGATAGATAGATAGATAGATAGATAGATAGACAGATAGATTGATGTGCATGTGTCTTGGATGGTGTGATGCACTTCACTTATAGGACAGAAGCAACCATATGAAGTAGTGAGCAAATGTTCAATGGGAAATGACAGTGATTTGATAAGATTCGGTGGCAAGGTACACTCGATTATTTACTACAGAGAGAACAGGGTCAGACAAAACTGTCAGGGAGACCCTCCCATTGAGTCATGAGGTTCAGAATAGACCTTCTTGCTTTCTAAAACCCTTGTCAGAGAGGAATCTAGGTGCAGCTGTATCCTACTCCTAGTCCTGACTTGGTCAACCAGTTTGTGTCTAAGGGATTATGTGTGCACAATCAATCCTTTATACCACTTAGCTAAGATGTCAAAGTTTATCATGCTATTAATCACTTAGTGAGGATCTGTTATGGGAAGGGATCTCTCAGCCTCGAGTAGTGATCTTGGGAGGTGTCCCTGCTCAAGGAGAGGTCCTGGCATGCAGCCCACTGCCACACTGGAGAGCTTGGTGGGCCCTGGGCTGCCCGCTATTTATAGAGTAAAATGAGTGACTTATAGTCATATTTGCATACCAGCAAGATATCTGGGTCACCATTCCAGACAGCCTTGGGCTACCATGTTGCCATCCACCCCTGAAGTCCAAAGTAAGCTGGATGCAGCCATCATAACACCCAGTGGTGTTTATTGCTTAAACAGGGTGGGGAAAAGCACATCTCACAGGATGTTAGGAATCCCAAGGACCCCCAACACTAGCAATTTGCAGTTATATTTAATGCTTCAGGTAGTTACTGAAGGCATGGTATGTTGCTATCAAGTGATAAGGTACTCCTAAATTCTATAAGCTAAAATCTTTTCTGCAAAACAAAGCATGGAAACAGCTGTCTTCTGGAAAGATGCCTTGGCTTGCCTTTTTGATCATGAATTGTACATCTCTGTGCTTTTCTGGATTTTGTTAGAACAATTTTTACATCCAAACTCACATGTATGTCATCTGTCAACCAATTACTGGAGGTTATTCAAAGGTTATATTTGAAGTACTCATTGGAGATATAAAGCAAGGGTTTCATTAATTGATAACAATTGCTGAACAAAGGCTTGAAAATCCTAAAGGAACCATCAGAATAGATTTGAGCTTCTACACTATGGGAAAAGTGTTGTGAATTCAGTGTGACCTTGACAGAAACAGCAGGTAGCTGTGCTCACACCTTCTGAAGGATGAGGGACAGGTTTGCATAAATGACTGAAGGTGTTTTTGATGTGACTGACAAGTTGACAACAATTAATTATCTTAATATTTGCTTGGGGTTCTGAGCCTGAAGCAAGCGATTAAAGATACTTTTGGAAATTAGTGGTTCTGTTTGCACTCCTTCCTCTAATTGTTTGCTAAATAATTTACCATCATTGTGTTTCAAATCTCTGAGTACTGCAAATAGTACCTAAATAGTATGGTTTAATGCAGGGGGAAGTAAATACAAATGTGTAAAGAGTGTGTGGAAGAAAGGAGGAAGGATGAGCACACATGGCTTTAGAGGCAGACTTTAAAAGGAACACGAGTGCCTTTCTCACCTAACTGGAAGTGATCATTTACAAATGGCTGGTACCAAAGAGCTGTAATGTTTCAAGCAGACATGCAGGATCTATTTTCAATAAATGGATGTTAAGTGGACTGCTATGAAGTTGAAGACTAGCAAATTTTTCAACAGTTTGCATTTCTGAATATCAAATATCACCAAACTAGGTCCCTCCAGAAATCAGTGTCTCTGCCCCTCCCTGCCAGATACCTCTTTTGCTGCACCCATTTGTGCTCAGCCACCCTCATCTGAAACTCACTGGGCATCTTTCTATGTATTCCACTGTTTTCTTTTAGATTATAGTGATGCCTGTGGTGTTCAGGCTGTTCTGTTAATATTAATATGATAGGCATCCTTTCAGTATGAATTTCACCTTTTTGTGCTCTACCAAATGCATGGCTCCAGTTTGTAACCATGTCATGCATTGCTGCTGTATTTTTGATTAAGATGAACTAAAACATGATGCAGTAAGGTTTTTTTTAAGCAGAAATTGAAATTCTGGGAAAGAGGTAATGATGGAAAAGCTTTGTCTTTGTGATTTCTGATCTGAATTCAGAGTTGTGAGCAAGAGGGCAGCTATGAGTCTCTTACCTTTTTGACTATCATTATCTTGCTTAAATCACTAAAACCTCTATGACTTTGCTAACACCATGAAGTCCAGAAGTCAATTAACAAATTGAAGGCATTGCTCAGTCTGAGATGTCATTGCTATGCCTCATCTACAGCAGAACCTTTTAGCACTAGGAAAGAACTCTGGCCAGCGCAGACATGGTATCTTTTGGTAGTCCTGAGCCAACTACTTACCTTGTGTGTGACCCAGGATAAGCATATATAAGACTGATAAAATTTATTAGGCTGATGTGTGGTAAAACAATGGGAGAAAGCACTGATTTCCACAAAATACTGACCAGCTTTTCCTCCTCCTGTGTGATGATACAGCCTTTCATTATTCCTTAAATGATTCCACTACTAAGGTCAGCTAAGGTCAGCCATAAACTGCAGCCTGGCATCAGTGGATGCTGAATGGTTGTGATAACACCTTTTTGTTAGATTTAATTTAAGCACTGGTGAGCATTTCCCCATTTCTGTTATAAACATAGGAAGAAAAAATTAAACAAACTATTATGAAAGAAAGGATGGGAATCCTCTTATATATTTCTGAACAAACCATATGCTTCTATCCTTTGGCATGTCTGGGATGTTCATATGCTAAATCTTCAGTAAATTTAGTTTCACTCTGCAGAATTCTTTCTGAAAAAAGTGGAGAAAAATATAATAGGGATGATGTAGGAAAATGCCATTTGCAAACCTCAGAGCAATCTTGATTAACTACGTTTAGTCATTCTTTACTAGATTAAAAAAAATGAAACAAGTGTGGCGTGCATTGTGCTTCAAATTTCCACATGCCCCTGTACATGTAGCAAGTGCTTCCCATTCCCAGTGGATGTACTGGTATTGCTCTCCACATAGCCAACCCACTGTCTATCCATAAACTCATATGGGCTAACTCTATGCCTGTATGTATAGATCTATATGGTCTATAACTGTAGACCCCTGGCAGTAAATCAACCTATGTAAGACTTTCTGTATGTATAAATACGAGTGGCTGAATCAAAAGACGCAACAGTAAATACCCTTATAAAAAGATGAAAGGTAATCCATAGAGTCAGCCTCTCTCCCTGATTTATCTCACATTTCACCTTGGCCTGTTCAAGTCAACCTTTTTTAACACTCTTCATGCTTTGCCTTGGATTTCTGCCTTTTCATTTATTCTAATTTTTCAAAGAGACTTCTTGGATCACTTCTTTCTTTAGCTAAATATTCAAGTTATAAGCAACATTTTAGCATCGTAGACATTTCCTTGTCTACATTCATATGATAGAATTTAACATTTCCCAAATTTCATATTTAGGAGTGTAAAATGAGGTCTGAGATATAAGCCTCAAGTGAAAGAACCACAGAAAACTTTTCCTAAGCATTACACTGTCCAAAGGAGCCCCTGGTTTGTTTCAGCTCATCTAGGTACAGAAAACAGCACACTCACCAGAATCACAAGATTGTTTTATACACAAATGTAATTTTTTGCAATTACAGTTTTCTTTTTCTTTCTATAGGAAGAATGAAAACCAAAACTTCATGTTGAACAACTTGCTAAAAATGTCTCATGTCAAACCCAGAACAGCACAGGCAGAACTGAATCACCTAAAACAACACTGATTCATCTTAAAATGAAATGCATGCTCTCTCAACCAAGATTCTTATGCTTTAAGCACATTAAGACTGGTACAAAACTGCGCTCTTCTTGCAGCAATTGTTAATACTGCTTTCCCCCCAGTTACCTTTTGCAGGTTTCCTCAAAAGCCCTGTCCTTCCCTATCCCTCACTGGTACCCAGTACATATCCCCTCCCTTCTGAAAAGTGCATATATCTGTCCTGTGTCCTGGGTTAGCTGGTTGTTGAGTAGCTGCTTCTTCCTCAGACTCCCAGAGTATGCCTGTCTCTTCTTGTCTACTTGGCTTCTATTCTTGCAAATGTCTTTCTCTCCCAAACTGCTTTCCCAAAAGCTGTTGTGTCTATGTTCCATTCCTGCTCATGATATAAATTAAAGGAAGGACATGGTTACATATGCATGTAAATGTGATACAAGATAAATCTAAGGCACAGTCTTGGACATCAGGATCTGGAGAGAGCTTTGGAAGCTGTGTCACATGTCCTTGTTCCTGCACACCACTACTGTTGCACACAGCAAGAGAATTACCTTCTGAGCTTCTGTGTGCTGGCAACTCCAGCAGTTTTCCAGTGGAAAGCCACTCTTTGGCACACAGCCCCCAACCTTGGCCACTTAGTAGGCACTATGAAGGTAGTTAGCTCCAATATTGAGCCATTGTGTTACTACGTCCATACTCATGTTATAAACCATGATACTCAAACTTTCTAAACAACAAAAACGTTGCTGCTTTTTGCCGGATTAATACAGGCAGATCCTTCCAGTTGTTATTTGGCTGTTCTGAGTACTTGGCCATCATCTGTTCCTCTCTGCTATGTGTAGCAGGGCTGACAGCTGGGGACAGCTTCAGTTCTCCAAATTCAGAGGGAGACAGCAGTCAGGCTTCCAACCACTGAAGGCTACTCATTTCCTGGCCGTTAAAGCAGAAAAAGCATTCACATGTAGAGAACAGGGACAACCTTTGCAGACAGAATGGCAGGACAAATTCTCAAATCTGCTTGAATATCAAATAAATAATTATCATTCTGCCACAGAATCCCACAGAACTGTTGCTGTGCTATTCATGGACTTGTGCATGCCAGCCATGTTCTTACCTCTGGTCTAGGCAAAGCTATGCACTGTAATGGAAACAAAAGAGCACACAGCCTGATTATTGCCTCTATTATGCAAGCACTGTATGTGTTCTTCTTGGCTCCATATAGATTCATAATGGCCAGAATATTTTTGACCGACCTGAGGCAGAATTCATTCTTTTCATGCGCAGAAAATAATTAAGTCCTATTTGGGAGAAAAAATGGTTTTGTTTCACGGATGTTTGTTTATATACCAAATAGCAATATTATGAGTTCCTTGAGCTGAATTTGCTAGAGGAACTACACTTATTTGTGTTCCTTCTTTTGTTTGCCTCCAGCTACCTGTTCCAGAACAGGAACCTTCATTCTTCTCTGTCCACCTATTACAAAAGCATAGTCTACGGGAGAGTATTTAAGCAGAAAATGGTACTGCTGCCATCTACTCGTTGAAGGAAGCATTAACATTTCCTTGTTAATCAAGAACACAGCTCAGTTTATGTCCCAAATCACCTTTTTTTTCCCTAAGTCTAAATATTTAATCAGATTTTTTATCTCAGTTGTGATATACATCCACCAGACATTCCACCCACGCGTTTTCTTTTTCCTTAGCCACAGCAACACAAAACAAGTAGTTGCATGCACTTTACGGTTTCCTATTTCATGATGGGACTAGGAGTATCTAATAAGATGCCAGCTCTGTCAGAAATGTTTCCTGCAGCTGTGCCATTACTAAAGCCTCTCTCTCACATGGATTCTCTTGACTTCTGTTGTTGCTGAGCTCTTACTACAGTGGGGACCTTCATTTGGCAGGCTGCCTTTGCAAAATTTATCCATATGATACAATAATATACATCGGTTGGAAACCCAGCTCCTAATTTTTTTTTTTTACATTTGTCTTTGACAGATCTTTAAGTTTCACTGAGGTCCCTGACTGTGATTAAAAGAAAGTTTTGTTCCTATATGTCCAAAGCACAGTGACTCAAAATTTAACTAAAACTGAAAGACTCCAGAAAGGGCTGTTACGTACTCAGCAGGACTCCAACATCTCTGTTCCCTTTAACATGAGCAGAGGGCTTTTTCTGCTGTATGACATTCCTTCATGATGCTGCTATGATTAGCACACAGTTGTGCATTTTGCTATCTGTGTGTCTGATGGGAATTCTGCAGTGAAAATTTTCTCTAGAATGGCTTCAGCTAATAAAAATCCTTCATTTTCTGATTTTCTTCTTGTGCTGCTTTTTAATTTTGCTGCCTGTCTGATTTCTTTATAGAGTGAGTATTGAGGATATGCTTAAAACATTTAAGGGGTATTGTTTCCGAAGTGTCTCATTGCTGAGCCTTTCTCTGTCTGGGGCTTTGCTACATAGCAAAAATAATACTAAACGGCAACTGTATCTTGGATTTATTGGAAAAGCCAGTTTGCAGCTAGTTTGGCTCTGGCAATGTTTGTGCAATATATCAACGTCAAGAAATAAAGATGATATTTTCTGGTTTACAAGTTTAGTCCTTTTTAGGAAAATATCTTGATCTTTCCTATGATACTCTTTTCATGTGGCACAAAATCACTCTGTGTTTTAAAACACCCTTGCTGAAAGTTTTATACATTGGAATTTCCTTCTGGCCTCCATAAATGCCATTACAGCACCCAAAGGAATACTGTGGCCTGGAAGCACTACTAAAAGCCTAAACAACAGAAGAAATGTGTTAGATCCTGAAGAAGTAGAAATTAATGAAAGCATCCCATGGTCTGTCTTTCTTCTCTGTCTTGTTTTAGAGCCCTTAACCACTGGGACGTGAGTTCCAAGTGAATTTAAACCTGCTTTTCTCATTTCTCCCTTGGAGCAATGCACAGTGTTGCAAACAGAACAACTGTAGATTAGCCAGGGAAGCAATGATGTGCTTACCATGAGGCATCTAATTCATTCAGGGAATTATCGTCCACTTAAGGGCAGCTGGGAGGGGCAGCTGGGAGTCATTCAGACTGGCATGTTCCAGTAAATGTATCCATAGGTTGTGCATTTCTATTTTCCTATTAACTTGTTTGGCAAAGAAGAGAAACAGTGTGCAGCATCAAATGATGCCTCCTGTTGGCATTGGTCAGAGTCTCCACAGAACTACAGCTGTCCTTCACTATGATCATTTCAGAGAATACAACATTTTATTATGATTTATTTCTAAATGTCTCTGCTTCACTTGTGTGCTGCTAAATTAAAAAATTACTTTCCTTTTAAACCCTCACGTGAGTAAATCTATTTTTTAATTGCCAGATTCAGTGTTCTAGTTCATCTTTCACATCTAAAAACACTGGGCCTGTTGCATCAGGGTATTTTTTGATTGTAAATATTTTGGTATATACAATGCAGAAAGCTCTTAAAATAATAATTTCACAGTAGTAAGATTTATATTTGGAACATGATGTGCTAAATTATGTCCAGATTTTAAAATGTAGATTTGTAGGGTGTGCATTAGCAATGAGTTTTATCAATGCTTTTGAAAGAGAGAGTTGGAGATAAGCATATAGAAATAAATAATACAGAAATCAGGAATAGAGAAGTAAACATTTGAAGGAACCTGCAAAGATCTCATATTTAAGAGACGTCTTAGTGCTTCAGCAGTCTTTTCTTCATGTTAGAAAAGGCTGAAGTTTCTGCCCTATCAACTTGGAATGTGGCTATTTTATGTGTGAGCACCAAGAGCTCCAGTGGGGAGAGGGGGGTGAGCAGGTGGGTCTGGGCTGAGAGGAAAAATCCATCTCTGGTAGACAGTCACTGTTTGATGCAGCAGCTGACCCAGGTAGGAAACTCTTGGCTGTTCCCTCTATTTTATTTTCATCATCTTCTGGAGGCTTTCCCATGACCTGGATGTACATTTCTGTCCAGCCATAATTCACAGGGAAAAGAGGAGCAGAGCTGAGAACAGGAATCTTAATAAATCACATCAATACTGAATATATGTTATTTCACTAAATCCATCAATGCCTATGGTGTGGCACTGTACAGGTCAGTTAAAGATAGTAGTTTCAAATATTTTTTTTGTCATAGAAAAACATAAAAAGTCACAGAAAGGGCATGGGAAAGGCTTTACTGAGAATTGGAGTCTGGAAGGATAGGAAGAAGAAAAGATTATTTTGTATTTTTGTATTAGCATATTCCTTCCTCAGATATTTGCTACTGGAGACTCAGGAAGAGGCCACAGGGCTGGAAGGACCTCTGCGCTGACCCTGTGCATCTGGGCTTGAAGGCTTATTCCGAGGATCAAGGATCAAGGGAAGATGCTGTGCAGGAGGGTGGCATGGAAATTCCGCAGTGGAGTGGCAACTCTCACTCCCAGAGCCACCACTGAAGGCAGGCAGATGAGCACCAGGTTACTTTACTTTGCAAAGTATCTCGTGGTCACCATCACATTCTAAGGTTCCATCAGAATATCTTCCCATGTCCATTTCTGTTGGATCACACGTGACAAGAGCAGTGTAGTAAGTGTATTACAGAAATGCTGGAAAGCTGTGACAGCCTGTACTCTCATGTACACAAACCATCTCTGTTCTGTCACAGGCTATGCTCGGGGAGGGTGGGAGGGAGGCAGGGAGGAAGGATGCTTCTTGCATTTCTTCCCATTCTGGAAACACTACTCCAGTTGATCCAAAATAAAAGGGTTTTCTCCTCTAAGGTTATTATCTCGATGGTGATTTCTTACATGGCAGGGACATCTGCTGGTGCTAAAGGAATCCTGCAGAGCACCCAGCTAATACTAGAATGCCATCCAGGTGCACTGAAGGGGGATGAGAGAGCCCGTGATCCAGGGCTGGAGAGAAGGGGCCAGAATGGCAGGGAGCAGCCATCAGTCCCTCAGCTACCCTCTCTTTGTTTCCAAAGATGCATGACAACCCACCTTGGGAATACAATTCGTTATGGAGATGAATTTAAAATTTTAATAATTAAGAAAACTCAGTGTAAAACAAGAATTGTACGTGTTTTGAGGCACAGCCAAAATATAGACCATAGGCTTGCCTAGCTGCAATGAACTATGCTATATGAATAACATGATTAGTACACAATTCCTTCATGAAGAGCCAGGATAAAAATGCTGGTATTTCAACCTCGAAGCAAAGTCCTTCACATTAATGTCCGTAATAATTTCAGACATTAGGAGGAAAAATGGAACAGGGTTGGTGTTCAAGTACCTGCAGAAGTCACAAAAGCATAGCTGTTTGCCACATGTGGTGAGCACATCTAATACACTTCACAATACCTGTTTGTGCCAATCACAGCTTCTTTAATGACCGCCATGAATGTTTTCCATGCTGCTGAAGGTTGTGGTGCTGGGATGGCTGAGCTTTCCCCTTCCCTATCTCCACCCTCATTCTCCATGGTTTTATCATGCAGAAGGGATTTCGGTAATGTGACTTGGCAGATCACTAAGGAGTTCCTAGTTTACAGTGGCTTTGGAGAAGTTCATCTGATAATAAAACAATTATTGTGTGATATTATCATTACTGAGTTTTGAACAATATACTTAAAGTATGGAGGGGAGGAGGTTACATAAGAACCCTGACACTACCAACTTGCAATTTATAAAGCCTGTCTTGCTTTCAAAAATTTACACTTTTGTAAAGTAGGCCAAGAGAAATGATTTCTTCCAACAATCATGAAAAAAATAATGAAATTCTGAGGAAAAAAGTCCACTTTTTACTTTCCCACTGTTTGTGTAGAGGGAATCATCAATATTTTATAAATAGTCTGTGTTCTTATGGATTATACTAATATATGTGAAAGCAGCTGTGTAAGGGACAAAAAGGGGGGGCTGTGTGTGGTGGCATATGTGATATGTGTGTGTATATATGTGATATATGTGTGTATATATGTGATATGTGTGTGTATATATGTGATGTTCTGAGGCTGTTATGGTGTGGCCCTGCAATCTGTCTCACTTCAGCAACTCCGTATATGCCTGAGGGCTTTGGCCCAGAGCCTGAGGAGTTAAAGAGCCTTTCCCTACAAGTGCTGGGGAGAAAGATGGTGCAAGCAGCAACTTTCTGATGTTTGTTGAGCAGACACTTACTCAAAAATGGTAGTGGAAGCTCACTGGAATGAACGGCAACTGAGTGGCTTATCTGGGCTCCTAGCTTTGTGATATTGAAGGGAATGTCTGTTAAATCTTACTGTGTTTGAAAGTTGCTTTAACATAAGCAACGTTAGCAAGGAGACCCTGCACAGCAACACACTCACAAGGTATCTGCAGAGGCAATTATTATATTCTGTTATATTACATTGCATTACAATTCCTCCATTATTATTTTCATTATTACTGTATTATAATGCAAAACCTCCATTTTGCAGCTGGAGAAAACCAAAGCTATCAGAAACCTGTTTTGTGTGGTGAGTTTGGGGTTTTGGTTGTTCCCCCCCCTCCCCTTCCTCTTTTAAGAAAATTTATAGGGCCAAAGGCTTCTGCTTTCCTCTGGGCAGGGAGCCCAGACATGGTGGGGGTCTCAGCTTGTGTAACCACAGCCACCTGCTGGCACACTGGCAGCCTGTTTTGGGAAGGGTTGAGAGTGTGAACAAGAATAAATGTGGTGTGTTTAATAAATGTGTAGCAAAGAACTGCAGAAAACCTGTCACAGTGATCACAAGAGGGCAGAAGCAGTCCAAGATCAGGTCTGCAGGCTTCCCCTACCCTGGATTTCTTTAGCGTTCAAATTCATAAAATCCTCTTTGAACAAAAATGTAAGCACATGACTCTAATACAGTTATGTTCAGCTGTATTAGTAGCTCAATCCTGAAAAAAAAAACCAAGCAAAATTCTGAAACGATTTTTGTTTTTAGTCTGATGGAAAGATCAGCTTTCCTGGGAGCTGATTCTTGGGAACAAAGGGACCCCAGGGTTTAAGTAGCATCCTTACTTACTCCCTCTCTCACTTTTCTCTTAAAACCCAATTAAATGTCAAGGTCTGTCACTCAGGAAAAGAGAAAATGCAGAAAATATGCTAATTATTTCAGGTGCAATATGCTTAAAAACATGATTATCTCCTCAAGCTGGCGGGGGAGTGTTGATCAGCTGGAGGTCAGGAGGGCTCTGCAGAGGGACCTAGACTGACTGGAGAGTTGGGCTGATTCCAGTGGGATGAGGTTCAATAAGGCCAAGTGCCGGGTCCTGCACTTTGGCCACAACAACCCCCTGCAGCACTACAGGGTGGGCACAGAGTGGCTGGAGAGCAGCCAGGCAGAAAGGGACCTGGGAGTTTGGATCGACAGGAAGCTGAACATGAGC
>JAWWLV010000179.1:49881212-49906386 GCA_035041135.1 Platyrinchus mystaceus
AACTGTGGTGGTAGTGGATCAAGGGTTGGACTTGATGATCTCAGAGATCCTTTCCAACCCATCTGATTCTATGATTCTATGATTCTTGTTCTTCTTTGTATATTCAACTTTTGGTTCTGATACCAAGAGGTTGTTTTTATGCACTTGACTTTAATTATGTAAATATCCTTGTTAATTCCACTGAGGCCATAACAGCAAAGCAAAGATACAAGGCTTTTTGGGATTACAGCCTTATGGTGTAATCTTTTTAATGCACAGATAACACCACTCCTGAAAATCTCTCTATGCCCAGAAATTAACTCCAAAATTATTTCAAATTGATTCAAAGAAGAATGATGAGATCAGTCTCTTTGCATCAAATCATATAAATTTCTGTTTTTAAAGCTTAAATCCAAATCTGAGTCTGCTCCTTCCTGCCAACAGCTCTGGATCTGACAAGCATACAGCATCCTCCTGTACCATGTAGAAAAATGTTCTCATGAGCTCTCACTCTGCTGGCAGATGGGTTCCGACAGCATGGAGGAGCCCACATGGGCAAGTACAAGCCCTGTTGGACTGGACACAGAATATGAGCCACTCCAAATCCATCCAGAGCTTCTGTATTAAACAATAGGCCTTTACTTTCAGAGGCCTGAACAACGACTGATTTTTTCCATATTGCTGAATAACTTAGCAACTGAAAGATACATTATGGACAAAAGTTGTAATAACCATTTTTAGAAATAACTCCATTTGTCATGTAATGAAAAGGGCAGACAGAGACCTGAAAGGACCACATTCCCTTAAGAATTGGATTTGATGATCCTTGTCAGTCCCTTCCAACTCAGAATATTCTGTGATTCTGTGTGATTTTGTGAATTTCCTGCTTAATTTAATGCATGCCTACTGAATCAAATCCATCTGTTAAAAGGAAACTTAATTTATTGGAAAATGGAATAATATAAATAATAATAATATAGTAATACAATAATTTTTAAAAAAGAAACATACAATAACATGAATAGTGAATAGAATCAAGACTAAACTCCTATCTTATGGTGTCATTTGCATGTTACTCTGGGGTAAAAAGATAGACCTTTGCACAGGCTAGACCCTTGGGTAGCCTGAGATACCACAGAAACAGCTTCGTATTGCACCAGTCCAAAGTGTGTGACCTTCATTACAACTTAGAAGTGGCATGACATGAAATCTTGATACTTTTCAGGGACTTCAAACCATAATTTATCTTGTAATGTACTAATGATGATGGTTTATAGTTTCCACTATTTAATTCTTATATTAAAATTGGAGATGTCACTAAACCATCTTCTGATGATAAAAATAGAGTTCAAAAATGTTACTGGAAAATTTCAAAGTGGACTTAAAAATAGGATGAAATTTAAAAGAAGCTAGAATTAAATTAAAATTATCCAAAGACATGATACATAAGTGGGATTAATCATCCCTAATGATACAGGATGGGGAGCAACTTTCTTCAACAGTTTTGAAGAAAAAACTCTGATCAAGTAAGGTCATAAATGGTCTTTGGTCAACTATGTCATGTCATTACAAAAATTGGAATTGTCATCCTAGGATGTATTGTCAAGAGTAAAACTTGGAAGATATGTGAAATGATTTCTTCCAGTGTACCCTTCATTGGTAAAGATTCAGCTCAAATACATTATTCACTTTTCAGTGTTGTCATCCAAGGAATAAACCAATGGGATCTACTTAGTTTAAAGAACTGACAGTGAAAAAGAGTATTGATTCCCCGCTATGAAGTGGGAAGCAGCAGAATTCAAGGAGACTTACCCACAAAACTGGGCTTTTAAGGCTTTGAAGTGTAAAAAACCCCCACCAACCTTATCTTAAATCTCCAATTTGAAAAAAAGGAAGAACAGTAGCATACAATAAATTAATAAATTAATGTGTACAAATTAGGATGATAGAAAGTAATTAAAAGCAAGGAATTTAGACACTTTTAATCTGTGTTTTAGAAATCACTAAATGATGGTTAGAGTTGAAAACTTGGCTATCTTCCCTGACGTTCAAAACCTAAAGCTTCTGAGAAGCCCCAATAATTTCTGTGTCCAGCCATCTGAGTATGAATTCAGCTCCCAAGGAATGCTGTTTCAGAAGGAAGCTCTTCCTGCTTACCATACCATTAACATATAACTCTTCTAGTTTATGTATGATAAGTGGGTCTAATAATGTTGTTATTTGTAATTAAGCTCACTTTATGAACTGTGTGTCTGGAAAATTCCAGTTCATCTCTTGCTTCTAAACTTTTATCCCGCTCTTCTGTTTCTGATAAGTTTTACTTAAGCTAAGTAATGCTAAGAGAAGGTTTAGGTGATCTATAATTCTTATTGCTCATAGTTTTCTATAATTCTAAAGCTACCTTTAGTTAAAATTAACATCATTTAAGATTTAAGAGGATAGAAACTGTACATCTGGTCTATAAAATGATGTCATAACATTCTCTAAGTGCTTAATAGGTAGCTGCAAGGAGGTGTGGGGGGTCGACTTTGACTGTCTGCCAGATGACCACCAAGTTGTTCTCTCACTCTCCCTTTTCAATAGGATAGATGAGAAAATAAGATGAAAAAGCTTGTGAGTTGAGATAAAAACAGAGATTGCTTAGCAATTACTGTCATGGGCAAAACAGTCTTGATTGAGGATTATTTTAAGCTATTGCCAATTAAAAATAGATTGAGATAGTGAGAAGAAAAGACAAAATTAAAACCAACTTCCTCTGCTCCCTCCCACTTATTCTTACCAGGCTCGACTTCAGTACCAGCTCTTCTGCCTCTCCCCTGAGATGCACATGGGGATGGCAATTGGGGATGTGATCAGTTCACAGTCTCTCATCTCTGCTGCTCCTTTCTCCTCATTCAGTTTCCCTGCTGTACTGGGGTTCCCTGCCATGGGCTGTACTTCTTCAGGAACAGACGGCTCCAGTGTGGGTCCCTCAGGGCCACAGGTCCTGCCAGTGAACCTGCTTCCGCATTAACTCCTCTCCATGGGCTGCAGCTCCTGCCAGGACCCTGCTCCTGTTTAGGATTTCTGTAGCTTTCAGTGTGGGTTTCTGCACCACCATGGTCCTCCACAGGCTACAGGGAGACAGTTTGCTTCACCATGGTCTTTACCACGTGCTCCAGGGGAATCTCTGTCCTGCAGGGAGCACCTCCTCCCTGCCTTCTTCACTGACCTGCGGGGCTGTGGGGCTGCTTCTCTCACATTTTCTCACTACACCACCTCACAGCTGCTGCACAGCATTTTTCAGCCTTTCTGAACTTATCACAGAGGCACCCACCAGCATTGCTGATAGACTCAGTTTTGGCTGAGCTTTGGCAGGTCCATTGGAGCCTGCGGGAAGTGGCTGCATCTGATATGTGGGTGTCTCCTCACAGAGGCCAGACCTCCTGCTGTCAAAACCTTGCCGTGTAAACCCTCTACAGAAGGATAGTCTGTTCTCCCTGACGGTTTTGAACGGGATGAGGAATATGTGGTTAAATTGCCACAGGGAATATAGGCTTTAGCCATCTTTGTGGTGGAGTCAGTGAAACAGAAGGATTTCATGGGAAGGATATGAAATTTTGATCATAGAATGAGTTTAAAACAGACTGAAAAACCTCCTGTCAGAGCGATTGCATTACACAGTAGGGTAGAGGAGAGGGTCCTTTGAGATCTCTTCTAATTCTGTGATCTTGTCAAGTTGAAAGAATTAGTTAATTGGTGTCACATAAGACAAATTTATGCTGTAGGGGCAAAACCATGACCTGTGACTTTAGTTGATCAATTTATTATATGTGCTTATTTAGTATTTTATTATAACTTCTCTGGAGGTTTTTTGCCCCTTCTTTCTTTCCTTAAAATAGGCTTTTGCCCTTTTGTCTCTTATCTGTAAGCTATTATCTGTTTGTCTGTCTGGAAGTTTTATAGTGCTATCCATGTCCATTACTGTTCTAGTTTAGTTTTTACTGCATGTATTTGATAGCAATAGCTGTCTCTATCAGACTCATAAAGTGTTTGGCTTTCTTTTGCTTTCTGGCTAAAAAATTCTGCTTTGGGGTTTGCCCTTTAAAATGTAGAATATATTCATTTATATTTTGTTTGTGCCATCAGCGTGGCTCCTGTTAACAAGCAGACTGTTTCTGAGAGTGGATATTTTCTGGTTATTGCATTTTTCCTCAGGTGCAGACATCATACAGTCAAATATTCAGTTCTGACCTCTTTCTTTTGCACTGTCTACACAGGCTGTTAATGAGCTTGAATATTGCATTAAAGGCTTGATGACAGTTCCCCAGAGAAGAGTAATCTGTGGATGGAGTAATAGCAAGTAAATATTAAAGTCTGTTCCCAAGATACTCAGCCCGTCAGCTTTGCAAAGTGGGGAAGGCATTTTGCTCTCTGTGCAGTGCTGTAATGGTAGAGGAGGGAGCACGATACTGCTGCTCATGTTCTGATGTGCCTTTGTGGAATTCCACCTAAACCTCCAAGATGGTACAAACCAGATAGCAGTAGCCATTACCTCTTTCCCTGTCCTTTCATCAATGGGTCCACCGGAAAAAAGTGGGTTGGGAGGGCTCCCAGTCTGCACAAGCAGAGAACCAGGAGTCCTGAATGTGGTGTGGGAAATACCAGCCTGGCAGACCATGCATAGCCTGTGTGAACCTTGGTTGGTGCAGCAGAGACCCAGCCCATGCCTAAGATTTTCAGGCACTGTGGTTATATCCATGAACCCAGTAATACAAGGTCTCTTAACAGCTATATTTGTCTGAGAATTACTTTCACATTAAAAAGAATATCCGAGGCAATTAACTTTATTGCAATGCTGAATTAGAGACACTAAACTCCTCAAGGCCAGGAAATTTAGATAAACTATAAACTTTTCTAAAACACAGACAATTTTACCTCTCATTTCCTGCCCCTTTCATAAACACTCAAAGGTTTCCCAATACATGATGATACAACCAAGATGATAATTTAGTTTTGAAAATGTCCTGGGTTTTAGAAAGCAAATAATATCATGCTGAAATTGCACAGTGTAAAATCACAGCTGGCTGTATTGGGGTAGAAGGTTAATTTGGAACATCTGTAATAAACTAATGACCCCCCCTCAAGCCATGAAGAGAAAGTAGTGCACTTTGTGTTTGTTTTAGTACTAGGGAATGAAACTGCATAACTGGGATAGGAAGAAGGAAAGGCAGGCAGGCAGGGAGGGAGGGAGGGAGGGAGGGAGGGAGGAAGACAGGGAGAGAGGGAGAAAGACAGGGAGGAAGACAGGGAGGGAGGGAGGGAGGAAGGAAAGAAGGAAGGAAAGAAGGAAGGAAAGAAGGAAGGAAGTTATTCTGAAAAACTCTCTCTGGTTTTGGGCAGATTGAGAAAATCTTTGCTCTCTCAATTTTAATCATGATTGGCAAACTTGTGTTCGAAAGGCTTCTGCCACTTGTTTTTTTTTCTTTTAGAGGAAGCAGAATGTAACAGAAATTGGCCTATAACAAGTGAGATATTCCTACTCATTAGGCATTTCTGCTATTCCCAATCCCAAATGCAGCTTGCTAAGCTTGGTATGTGCAGAAATACAAGAAAATCAGCATCAAAACCACAGAAGTGCTTTTAGCATATTGGCAGTACCCAGCATTAACTTTTAGAAGCGGTATTGAAAAGGCTGTCTGACAAAGGTGTGAGCATTTGTAACTATCTGAGAAGTGGACACAGTGACAGCTGCCTTAAATCCCTCTACCAACAACCTGCTACGGTGTACTGAGCAGCCTCTCCAACTGAGTGAAAACCATTAGAGGAAGTAGAACAGTTCAGTTTACATGGTGCCAGGCTGTTATTCAAACCCTTCACTGGAAACACCCAGAACAAACACCAATAACGAGAGCAAGAATGGTGCACACTGTTGTGAGTCTGAGCTTTTGACAGTGCATAAAACAACACTTTCTCTGTAAGTCTCATGGAAAAATAAGAAATGGAATCAGATCATGTCCTGACTACATGATGATTATTTAGACATGCCAGATATGACAAAAATATACATTCACTCATGCTACTTTTCTTATGTGCACTGCTTTTTTTTCAGGATCTGGAGATTCCACTAAGGATTCAGTAATGAAGTTTCAGTAAACACTATTGTAATTGCAGTTTGTAAAATTTACAATTCTCATCTGATACAGACTAAAAATATTTAATTGGATAGGTAAATACCTCTTAATACCCATAATTACAATGCTAGAAAATTGTGACTATAGTCCCCTAATGAGCACTTTGAGAAAAGACAGTAAATGGAACAGGGTCTGACATCCAGTGTACACCTACACAGCTGCTCTACCACATGACATTTCTAAATGGACTTCCCTACAACATTATTTGACAAGTGATGAAAGCTGGGTTGTTAAATCTGACAGTATCTCAAGTCTGTATCTCCAGGACACTTTTCGTTAAAAGGCTCTCAGCTTTGGGTCTTCCTGAACAGAACTCCTACTTCAAAAATTGCACTGGCACATTAAACAGCTCCAGTTGTTTATCATGTCCTATTTTTTAGAAGAAATCAAGGATTTAAAGACGTCTGCCTGACACACCCAAAAGACGATCTGAATTCTTGGAAGGTGGGTAAACAAGATAATTTATCACCTTCCCAAGAAGCACATAAAGTAATATAAAATATAAACGTGTAGAATATAAATTTAATATTTTATATAATGTTATATTTTGTATAAAATATATATCATATTTTATATAATATACTATGTATGCATATATATTAATGTTATTACATTTTGAAAACCCTGAATTTAATTTAATTTGCATTTGTCAATGAAGCTGATTTGGGGGATGTATTTCAGAACTGTCATTTTTAAGTTTGTGACAATATGAAGTGGATATAATATTCATTTAATGAATGATTTCCCCCTCCGACCTTTCCAAATTCCAATATTCCAGTCACTTAAAAAAAAGTATTTCTGATAATCAGTTCCTCCAAAATGCTTTAAAAACAATAATAACCCATTTTCCCCCTGAAATAGGTGTATGTTCATCTTCAGTAATACTTGGTCCAGCCATTTAAGGAATCCCTGAAGTCCCCTGCTCTGAGGCACTGGTGTCTTACTCTGAGGACTTCAGATGTGACCAACTCAGCAGATCTGAGGGGCTGTCCCATAAAATATAGCAGCAGTCCTTAGTGTGACGACAGAACCCATGGCCTACAAGGCCATATTCCTACCACTTGACCATGATCAGGCACCCTATTGTGCTCTCTCCATCTCTCTATATTTTCTCTTTACGTAGATTCATGGAATGGTTTGGGTTGGAAGTGACCTTAACATTCATCTAGTTCCAACTCCTCTGCTACGGACGGGGATACCTTTCACTAGATTGGGTTGCTCAAAGCCCCATCCAACCTGGCCTTGAACACTTCCAGGGAGGGGATATCCACAACTTCTCTAGGCAACCTATGTCAGTACTTCACCAGCCTTACAGTAGAGAACTTCTTCTTTATATCTATCCTAAATGTACCCTCTTTCATGTATCATGTTGAGGAGGAAGAGTAGAGAATAACTACCCAAAATAATCTAGTTTAGTATTTTGGAGACTCTAAAAAAGATGGAAAGAGACAGACTTGGATGTAAAACTAGCTGATACTATCCTATGCCCAATATTTTACATCTTTAAAACCCTGCTTAGTTTCTGCAAATGCTTCAATGTCTGTCTTTGTTGTAGGCAGATTCCCTAAATATCTCCTTCTGGATAGATGAGGAGCCACCTTCATTTTGACAATGTGTGTGTGTCTGTCCAGTTGCTGTGCAGACTCCCAAGCTAGATATTTCTGTGTCCAGCTATCTCAGTCACAGGGCTCAAACTCTTGTTCAGCCTGTGCCTACCAGATAAAATACTGCATGAAACAGCAGCAGTGCCTTCTTTTCCCTGAAAGCCACCTAAAGTACTCATCCTTCCTCTGCTGCAAGAGTAAGCACATATTATGCCTCTGCTTGAAGAGTTTCCTGATCATCATGAATGGTTTACTGGGGACCAGACTATTCCTTCTGTTTCTCATGGAGGCCCCTCACTTCCCTCAAGAGACCAAGTGACGAAGGACTAAACTCAGTATTCAGTAGCTATAGCACCAACTAAGGGGGCAAAGACATATTTTCCAGTTTCTCTGTCAGTAGACAAATTTAAAAATTTGAATGTTCAGCGTCACAGCCCTCAAAATGTCACAATAAATACCTGCCAGACTCTGGGAGAGGTGTGCAAATGTTACAGCAAATAGCAGTATTGACCTATATCTTTTCTTTTTCAGAAATAATCTGCAAACACACTTTAATCTCTGCAAAAATGTTTCCCATGTTTAAAGCAAATTACATGGGTAGTGTGAATGAGCAGGCTCTGAGTGTCAAAGTCTTGGATATAAATGAATATACCTAAATATATGAGTCCTAAGCAAGTCTTGCAAAATGGTTTGTAAAAATATGACAGGCTCACCTGCAATTTCCAATCCAAAGCACCTTGAAACTTCAAGATGGATAAAATCTGGGTCTGAAAGTATCTCCCACCCTGGTCCATCTCTGCCTGAAAGGGAAATGTGAAATACTTTGTCCTTATCTTTAGGTATGTACTTACATAACACTATGACAAAGGCTGTTGCTTTAGGGCTGTTGCTTAATGCCATGTTCATGTCTGTGCAGCAGAGACCCAAGAAAGTGAGAGTTTTGATGTCCTTCTGTAATCAGCTTTCAGATGGTATTAGATGTTTCCTGTGAATGTGTTATTTGACAAGTTAAAATAAAAAGCTCCATATATACACTTTTTCTTCTGAATAAATTATTTGTGTTTGAAATTACATGAAACCTCTCTGCTTCTGTTCCTGAGATGAGAAGCAG
The DNA here is from genome assembly GCA_035041135.1 of Platyrinchus mystaceus. Taxonomy (NCBI): domain Eukaryota; kingdom Metazoa; phylum Chordata; class Aves; order Passeriformes; family Tyrannidae; genus Platyrinchus; species Platyrinchus mystaceus. The sequence goes on from JAWWLV010000179.1 coordinate 49,890,080, forward strand.
GACAGGACTTGATTTACTGGAGAGCAAGCCAGAGTTTTTGTGGTTCATAAATTAGTATCATCAAACAAACATAAAACATCAAAAGCACTCAGCATGAAGAAATTTAATGTAGCTCTACTGTGGTTTATGAGTGAAGTCTGTTACAGATGCTCTCTGTCTCAGCTCTTCCTATAGGAAAGAGATTTGTCCCTTATTGTTCTCTTTATGAAAATTGTGAGTTTATTAACAGTTTATGTTAAATTCACCAAGAGAAACTTCTCAAGACTGAATTCAAAAACAACTAATCAAACGGGCTTTCCAGTGATGATATTTATTCCTTAAATCTTCAAGGAGAGACTGTGTGTAAGTAAAGAGTAGAAAAGAAAATGGGAACCTTCTTTGAAAGGCAAGGCTAAAAGGAGTCCTCTGTGTGCGCAGAATACCTAGGGCTCTGTCAAACCATATCAGGAGCTGTATTTCAATAGTGTATGAAAAGATTGGAGAAAATTATCTGTTCCCTCTATTCTGCACTTGTGAGACAACCTCTCAAGTACTTCATCAAGTATGGGGATCCCCAGTACAATAAGGATGTGGACATAATGGAGCAGAGCAAGATATGCAGAGGGTCTGTAAGATACCTGAGGGACTGGAGCATGGGGTTTATGAGGATATGCTGAGAGACCTGGGATTACTCAGCCTGGAGAAGAGAAGGTGAAGGGATCTACAGCTACTCATGGAAAAACAATGTCTTTCTGTTATAAACCTCATGATCTTGCTTTATAGAAGACTTTCTCAAATGGAGTGAAAAGCATTTTTCATTGCACAAAAGATTACAAAAAGGATTTTTTCCACCAACTCAAGCCTAACCTTGTGAAATTTTCAATGAAGCAGGTGAAGCTTTCCTTAAGATTAGAACAAAAAACAAACTTTGGAGTTGGACACCTGCCTCAGCAAAATAATTTCTGTCCCTCTTGAAGGTATCTTTATACTCATTCAGTGTCTGATTTGATAGGTGATTTCTTTTATTATATGGTCATTGTATCTGGTTTTATTAGATCATAGTTTATTTGACTTGATAGGTAGTACGTATTGGTCCATAAAAGATGGATCAGTTTGGACAGGTGCCATGGCTTGGAGCTCAGCTAAAAACATTGATACTTCTGTGAGATGTTCTGTGAGATGTTCACTTTGGATAGGGATGTACCATTCTGTTTTTCAATAAAAACTTTTTTTTTCATTATTGATAGAGCTAAAGCAAAAAAAGTTTTGGACTATCACTTGGAAGGCTGTACTTGGTGTATAATATCCCATTCTAGGCTTTGTTTTCAAGAGTGATTCATATTAATTGGTGAAAGTACAGAGAAAAATTAAAAGAGATCAAGAAAAGCCCATGAGGTCTGAAGAATGTGAGCTGTGTACAAAGACTGAAACTTTTGGGGTTCTTGAGGTATGGGAAGGAGGAGGGATGAAGGAGAGATGATAGCAGTCTTTATATCTCTGAATGTTTGCTGTAAAAAAGAAGGCAATGAAGTGTCCTCCATATCAACTGAGGATGAGAGGAAAGCAATAAGTTTAAATAGCAAAAAGGAAAACTTAAAGTTAGGTATTAGGAAAAGCTTTCTAACAAATAATGTAGTTAAAACTGAAATAGGTTGCTAAGGAGTTTGCAGATCTCCACCACATGACCTGATCACTGAATGTTTTTAAACCCATCTCAAGAAAACACTGAATTCTGGCCCAGTGTGAGGAAATTACCTGAATTGTCTGTTCAGGTTCTGTTTAGTCTTTTGTGTCTGTAAAAAACATCAGTAGTCACAGGTACAACCTTTGCTTCCCATAAAATATGTTTCTGGGAGACTTGAACTGCAGCTTTTTGCTGCCACTGCAAATGGGTCTGGCTCAAATGCTGACTAGTAGCTATGGCTCCTTTTTTGTGAAGGGTGAAAACCTATTTAGAGATACCTGTGAGTGTTTTGTATCTCAAACAAAGGAATTATTTTAGGGACACTGTTTTAAAGTATTCTGTTTGAATGGTATAAATAGTACACTAAGGGGCAGACTAAGCTGACCATAGATTGTCAAAAATACGATGGAAAATAATACAAAAGCCTGGGGGAGGACTGCATCCTACAGGCCAGCCCTCTATCTGTTAGGTCTGTTAGGTTTTGTTTCTTCTTCACTGTAAGCTTCAGTTTGGGTCCAAGCTGTGTAATTCTAAGATAGAGCCTCTCCTTCGCCCACAAAACAGAAGAACCTGGGACAGTCGTAGGATCATCAAAGAGCAGCTCCCTTTGGAATACAAGAACTTTGACATGTGAGTATGATAAGATGACACCGGATCGCATTCTCTGGAGTTGACTCCTTGCTCAGTAAACTCACTTTCTCTGTATACCTCAAATGTTACCTGCTTTAACAATGACTGACATTAATCATGATGTCAGTTCTGTGTTATTCCTGTTGCAACTAGACAGCTAGCCTTTATTTGTGGATATTTATCTAGATGGGGTTTTTCACTGGACTTCTTTACTACTGTTGGATACGTGGTCTTGACAGCATTAAATCACTGAGTCCAGCTGTTAACCTGGCACCACCAAGTCCATCACTAAACCATGTCCCTAAGTTCCACATCTACATGTCTTTTAAATACCTCTGTGGACCTTCCCTAGGCAAACTGTTACAATGTCTGACCACTCTTTCAGTGAAGAAATGGTAAAAGAGAATATCATAATGAGCTCTGGGAAGAAGCCTACCATGGAGAGGCCTTGAGATAACAGAATTTCTCCCATGAGCTCTGGTCTGTAAATAAAAAACTAATAGTGGAACGGGTACAGTAGCAAAGTATATTTTAAGATATTAAACAGTAAGTACTATTATTGCTATAATTGATAAAATAGGAATAAACTAAAACAACAAGGAATTATAAGCTAAACCATAATTATGTCTCTGAATTCTATCATTTGATCCCCTTCTATAATATTTTTAGATGCACAAATGTGCTGGTTTTGGCTGGGGTAGTTACTTTTCTTCACAGTGACCAGTATGGGGGTACGTTTTGGATTTGTGCTGAACACAGGGTTGATAATATAAAGCTGGTTTTGTTATTGCTGAAGCAGCATTTGCACAGAGCTTTTTGGTATGCTGGTGAGGCAGCTGGGGGTGCATGGGAGGTTGGGAGGAGACACAGCCAGGACTGCTGACCCCAACTGACCAAAGGGATATTCCAGACCATGTGACATCATGCTCAGAATATAAAGTGGGAGGAAGAAGAGGGAAGGGAGAAATGTTTGGAGGGACAGCATTTGTCTTCCCCAAGTATCTGTTATGTGTGATGGGGCCCTGCTCTCCTGGAAATGGCTGAACACGTCAGCCCATGCGAACGAGTGAATGGATTCCTTGTTTTACTTTGTGTGCAGGTGCAGATTTTGCTTTCCTTATTAAGCTGTCTATCTCGACCCACGAGTTTTCCAGCTTTTACCCTTCCAATTCTCTACCCAGTTCTGTTGGTAGAGGAGTGAGCAAGTGGCTGCATGTGGCTTGGTGCCTGGCTGGGCTTAAACCACAATAACAAAATGTTTGCAATTAGTTGGGACATTTCTGCCAAAACCAGTCAAAGTCTAATTGCTCATGGCAATTTCCATATATTAAAGAAAACCAGAAAGACAACAAAAAAGAGAATAAAATAATATTGTTTTAAAGCAGAAAGCTCTAACATATTCTGCTGGAGAAGGAGTTTGTATTTGTTGGAGACATTGCTCTCCACAGGAGCATAGAATGGTTTGGATTGGAAGGGACCTTAATGTTCATCTAGTTCTAATCGCCCTGCCATGGGCAGGGACACCTTCCACTAGACCAGGTTGCTCAGGGCCCCATCTAACCTGGCCTTGAACACTCTCAGGGATGGGACATTCACAACTTCTATGGGAACCTGTGCCAGTGCCTCACCAGCTTCTTAATGAAAAATTGCTGTCTCACAAGATCTAATAATTCTTGATGCAGTACCTTGCACGAGCTTCAAAGATGCAAAGAGTGGCATAGCTCTGTGAAGTGGAAGAAGATAAAGGGAATATGTTCCCTCTTTCAGACCCTTTGCTGTAATTTAGTATTCCCAAAATAATCTGTTAGTATATAATCTCAGAAACTATGTTTCTCCTTTTTCTCTTTCTTCAACTGGCATGAATACAGTTGCCATGAATTTTTTCTTGGGAAGAAAAAAATATTACCTCACAACCCATCTGAAATGAGATGGACCCTTTTCTACCAATCTTGCAAAGTCAGCTTATGAAGAAGGTGCAAAACAGGAAGACTGAACAGCAGTGTCTCTTTGTACAGACCAGATGGAGAGAGTAGTGACATGGGATATTGCTGTCACTTGGATACTGTGGCTGGCAGCCACTGGAAAAGTGTGACTTTGATTAGTTTTCTTTGTTCAGTGCCTTTAGAAAGATTTGGTTTTTCCAGATTCATCCCTATTCTATTTTAAGGAGGATTCTTGTCACTCCATTCCAAGAATGCATTATTTGTTTTGCTGTCTGTTCAGCATTCATTACTTTACATCCAAGAGAAGGGAGGAAACAACAAGCCAATTTCTTCCATTCATTTTTCATTTTTTAGCCCAAGGGTCAGCTTTAGCATACAGGGAGCAATATGCTTTGTGACCTAAAATCCTGGGGACAGCAAACAAAGCATAATCTTTGCTGATCATATTAGTAGCTTGCTTTTTCAACAAGGAAGAAACTATTAGCTTTGCTTACACCCAATGTGAATTCCATCATGGGATCCTCTACTTCTCTATCATCTCCCTTTAATGAGTTCATGGTCTTTTAATTAAAGTGAATGAAGCTGAGCATGACAAGCATTGGCAAGTGGGAGGAAGGAATAAAATTATGTCTGCTTGTGTAAGCAAGTTATTTTGTATTATTTACACATAACACCACTGAAGTGTTTCACTTGTAAAATGCAGTGGGAGGTACTGATGTGTCAGGAATACTAATTGGTTCTCCAATAAACCAAGGCATTTGTCACAATTACATTTGCACACTAGATAGCCAATTTTTCTGGGGTTTTATTTTAATTTTTAAACAAATAAAAAAGTTACAACCATTCCTGATTGTTTCTAAAGTCTTTACAATGCACAGACCATGACACCCTCACCACATATGCAGCACTGGCAGTGACAGAGAACATTCCTCTTTCTGCCTCTCCCTGCTGTCAAGCACCTTTGGTCTGGCCAATGGAAGCCTCCGCACGGAGGTCCCTGGTTATTTTCCTTTACCTATGTATGTCTGAGGTAGGAATGCTGAACACCACCTTAATCATGACAAGTCAGGAGAGAAGCAGCATCTGAAAATAGCTGCCACACAACCCAGAATAATTACTGCTCCTAAATCAGACAGATTTTGCCTTCAGATGGGAAGAACATACCAAACTGTCTCTATCTGCAGATATTTTTCAGGTGGGTTAATAGGATTTGGACCTTTCTACTTCATTTGCCACTCAGTGCCAGATATATTGATGCTCTCTGTGATGTAGGAACAACCCTGATGAGGACTGGACTGAGGCCCCTAGACTGCAAGGTTTTCTGTTTTATCAAAGGTATATGGGGCTGCCTTACATTTTGAAAGGGTGCAAACTATTAGAAATTGTGGAAAAAATTGGAAAAACCCCACATTCTTAAGTATTTTGACAGGTTCAAATTCAAGAAAAGTTTCTTGAAATCTATTAGCTTGTGGAATACTGTCTCAAAGGAGTGTGATAAACGTAATATGATACTGACCATTGTCCTACAGAGTGGTTAATGAGACAATGCTGTCTTCTGGTTCTCAGTGTCACTGTCTTTGTGAAATGTTTCAAGATATGTAGAAGAAAAAACCTATACAGATGCTGTAAAGGTGCAAATAATACTTCACAATATTTAAAAGGAAAATTATTTTAAGACACACTATGCAAGACATCAGGAGTGAATTTGGCTCCCTAGGTGTCTTCTTCTCCCCATATTTTTAATTTTTTTTTTTATTAAATCATCTAAAGATAAAAGAATCTGAGTGTTTGATGTAGCACTTTTGTGTTTCAGTGTTTGGAGAACTGAAAACTCATTATTTTTTCCCAATTGTATTTTCTAATGTGAAAGTCCCAGAACCTGTAAATAATTTACACTCCTTTTGAAGTTTCTTTATCAGCTTCACTTCAGCAATATTCAAAAAGAGATCAGAGGCAAGATGAATGTTCTCGTGATACCCTTTGACTGTAAGGTAACGTGCCAGAATGTTTGAAACGTGATGGGAATGTTTCAATGGTTCAAAGCAAAGTGCCATGTAGTAATGTTCACATTTCATTCATTATGTTACCTCCCTGCATTTAAAGGTTCCTTGCATCTTTTAAAGAAGGAAACTCAATTTCACAAGTGCTAACATGTTAAACATATACTACATTGGTCTGAGAGATGTCTTCATTAGCTTTGCCTCACTGGTGAGCAAAATTAAATGGCTGATGATGACCCAAATTTGGCTCACTTTTGAATACCATGGACAAACTTAGATTGCATTAGAAAACCAGCAAGTGACAGAAACACTGAAATTCAATTTAAGTATTTTGTGAGCTCAGTCTTCCAGGGAAAGGGAGTAAAAAGGGTAGATCAGTATAAAATGAACAGGGAGCTTTTTCCTATTCCCTCGCCTCAAGTCATATTAAAAAAAACCACAAAAACCAAACCAAACCAAACCCCCCCAAAAAAAAAGCTGCCAGAAAGCAATCACACTTAATTTGGTAATTTTCAAAATTTCACTTCCTGATGCAATTTTGATGACTCTGTACTACACCTTCTACCTCTTCTGCTTTAATGTCGTTTTTATTGTGAATTAGTGTAGTGAAATTTCACTGCCTTATCCTCCTGATTCCTTTTCCCTACAGACCTATTGTGTTCCCTAGAGCCCTCCTCCAGACTCCTGAACTTGGTGAAACGTGATGTTTGTGGTCTTCATTCAGCAGTTTTACTTTTTCTGTTCCTTAGAAGATTGAGCACCATTCCTTCAACCCAGCAGTGGGGCAGGGCACTGTCTGGCATTATGCCCTATCTGCACTCCAGATGTTCACTTTAGCACTTCCACACTTTAAAGCTTACATCCCTTAGAAGATTGGGTTACCTTTCGGGATATGCCAGTTGTTACGTCACAGTCTCTGCAGTTCTATTCAACTGCAGCTTTCACTCAAACTGTGTTTAATTCTATCAGGTCTTCCCCACCAGTCAGACACAAGTCTAAAACAAATGCTCTGAGAAAGGCTTCTGAAATGGAAATTTGTATTTAACATGGTCTATAGCTTCCTGTAATGTTTTCCCAGTTTATATTTGAATATAATTTGAATATATTTGAAAATTCACTCCTTTCTCCCATTACCATTTTCTCTCCTATTAATTACTTCTATTAGTCACTAAAAATTCTTAAGTTACCACCTCCTCTCATAGCACACTCATGGCGGATCCTTGCATGGCATAGCTCCTGATTTTTCTTTTTCCAAGCCAGTGCCGTCTCAGCATTTTTGTCTCTGCCCGTGGGATATTACCATTTTTTCTTTACTTTTTGCCTCTAAAATACTCTAGACAGAATTAAATCCATTCCCTATTATTTTGTACAGTGGAGAAATAATTTGGACTCAATACTAAAACCAAAGAACTCCTGAGATCTGAGTTCTGCTATGAGCTTACAGCTTTGCCTTTGGTCAGTATTTCAGAAGGTGTCTGCATCACGCAGTGGGCTTGGAGATCTCAGAACCAACCTGGTATAACCATACAATACAGCACAGAGCACAGCAAAGGGCTTTGTTGGCATGGCCATTCTGCACTGGAACCTCCACAGGCTTCTTCTTGAGATACTATTGAGCTGATAAGCCTGAACCATTGAACACCCACCAACACTTCTGGTTTTGGATGGGCTTGTGGGGAGCATCAGCACCTGTGTTGTAGATATGACTTCTGTGTTCCCATTTGTTTTTCCATTATAGCCTAAAAGTATTTGTAAAGCATGTTGAATGAATGCTCAATTAACATTTGTGCTGTGCTTTTATGAGTGGGGGCTTATTTTATGCACCCCCTGATAATAACCTCGGATAATTCCCCTAATTTTTCTTCTCTGCCCTTTCTGCCCCTTTTAGACGCCTACTGGGCCACCTGATTATATATTTAACAGCTTTTTCTCTAATGTGTGAAATAGGATGAAGAATGAAACCAGTTCAAAGAATACTGGCTCTTTCAAGTGTGTATGAGGAAAATGAGAATGTAATGTGCTGTCCTGCTCTTTGAGAGCCCAGCAGAGCCAGCTCTTCACAGGCAGGACTCATGGGTATTGGGAACAATATAGTAGGACAATATATATAGACCACAGTTTTTGGAGAAAATATAGTATTAACAGCAGCTGTAGCATTTATGATTAAAACTGCCTGTTTGTGTTTTCCATTTTTGGGGAAAGGTGGGAAGGTTTGAGTAGCAGCCCAGCTCTTCCAGAAGGTATGCCAGAGGATGAAGTCCATTTTAGCAAGAAGGAACTGGTCCACCAGGGCTGGTAAATAACAATTGTTACCCATTCAAGGCACAGGACTGATGTAGATAATTTCTTAGGCTTCTGTGCAGTGCTATCTTCTTCTGGATATTTGATTATCTTATAACATGAGAGTCTACATATGTTAATAGTTTCACAGGGGCATCCCTTTTGCAAAAGAATTCCCTTGAGAACTCTGACTGGGTCCATAAAATTCTCCTTCTCAAGGCCATATCCCCCCTTCTTAATACTTTTAATTAGTATCTTGGTAATTATGTCATGAAGTATGGTTCTTAAATGTATGCTGACATTTCAGACTCAGAACTGAATTCACATTGTGGTTGCTGATTATATTGTTTCAAAGTGTGTCCAGAGAGTGTCAATGTCAAGAAATCAAATGTGCTGCGACAGGAGCACACTGCAGAGCTCACTGCTCGTCTCAGACAGATCATCTGATCTCAGGACAGGTGAAAATTCTGTCTGAATGGAGTAAAGAAAGGAGTGTTTATTTCCATTAGGAATGTTTTAGACTGTTAGAAGCTTTTTCATGGACATTTAAATCTTGGTGATATATAGAACTGGTGGAGACAGCTTTTCCTTCAGGACAAGAGGAGGCTACTGCAGGCAAAATCCCCCATGAACTGGGAATTCTAGCCTTACTGGCAGCAATCTTTTATTCATTCCTTTGTATCAGCTAATGCAACTTTGGGGTGGGAAGGAATGTTTTCAAAAGCCAAGACAATTCTCTTCCTGGGTTTTTAATAATGTATGAGTGTGCAGCATTTTCTATTTTGCCTTCCTCTCAAAATAGTGCCTCTTAAATTAGTGCCAATTGCCAGATCCCTCATGAATCTTTCTGTCATCTAACATGATATAAACTGATCTGGAGCCACTACCTGAACAGGCAATCTCTAAGACAAATCGTTATGTAGCAAAATACTTACAGGACTGTAATTGGGAAGAAAGGCTATATTATATATCCCTTATTCTAATCTACCCATCACAGCAATGAGGGGCAGCACCAGGGATATTTTGATGTCTATGATGTATGTGTATCTCCACTGAGGGAAGGTAACTCCCTACCAATTACCTTCCCACTTCTTTCACCTCTCTGTCAGCTCTTCTCTACCAGCTTCTTTCTAAGCTGGGAGTGCCCTGTGCAGGCCGAGCTGCAAACACAGACACCAACCTCACCCACCCTGTGGGAAGAGCCACCAGTGGGCTCAGGGGGTGTGCCAAGCAGATTAAGATAGTTTGAGGAGCCAGATTTGTCAGACTGCTTTTGCTGCCACTTCAGTTGCATTTTCAGCTCTCATTTATGAAAGCAAAAACATGTCCATTTCTTTAAGATTATAGCAGCGAAGGAGCTGGCTGGGGCTCCCTGGAGAGTGCTGACTCCTACAGGGCTGAATACTCGTCCTTTCCTCAGTAGAGACCAGTATTGAAGCAGAAGGCAATGTTATTTCTTGTCTTTGCATTCAGGTACTTCTGCATTTGTCCCTTGTGTCACTGCAGTTTGGATTGTTTGCTTGTAAAGTTGCAGTGCCAGCAGTACAGGGAGAAGCCTCTTGAACTTCAGAAGCATTCTTGGCCATTAGGATTAAATTCTACATTAAGCTAATGGTCTGAAATGTTAAGAATTTGAGCACTGTTACAGCTTATCTGTGTGATAATTATACTGTTTTCAGGAGAATTTTAAATCTGAAATTTTTTTGTGAAGAATATTTTGCCCACTGGTGGTTTGAGGGTTACATTTGACTATTGTTATTCTTGTGTGAGCAACTGTGGGGAACTCAGGAATCACACAGAAAGTTACAAATTTAATTTGCTTTTAAATTACTTGGCATTAAGTAAATTTATGATGTGTGTGAGTGAGTCCTTCAGTACATAACAGCTGCTGGCAGTTTATAGGGATCAAAAGGGATGTAATTCACACCAAATTTGTCAGGCAACGTTTCTCCCTCTTGTGATTACTGTAACACATTGTAAGGTCAGCAGGGATGCTGCAGCCTTGACTTACTCCTTGACTTCCCTGCCAGTGGAGTGTGGGCTCCAGACTGTTTCCCTTGCACAGGAGTGCCTGGAACACTGGCCTACAGGCACAGTTCTTTCTCTCTTATGTAGTGACTTAAATGTCCTTCTGCAGAGACATCTGCCTTCAATGTGGTTTGAGGAGCAAGTCTTGTTCCCGATGCCAGCCTTCTGTAGAATAAATACGTCCAGGGAACCAGGACCTACTTGGTCTATCTTGGGCTTGGGAGGTCAATGAACCAAAGTTTTCCTCTTCTGGGTTCATCCTTTATCCTATTATTGTAAACAGTGAGCTCCTTCCAATGTCTTCTAAAAAGGAACAATATTTGCCCAACTTTGTGAAAGAAAAGCAGTGGCTATTCTCTCTTGGGTGAGGGGGCTGAGTCTGGAGTCAGGAGGTGAGGCATCAGCCTGCAACATGGACTGAAGCATTTGTGCTTTGAAAAGGCATATTTGTTTAAGCATGTGTCTACTGTTTATTAATGCTCAGTTCAAACCATCTCCATTCCCAGTTTGACAGTGACTCTCTGAGTAACTGTCCCAGTGCTGCCCAGGGGAACTGTGAAGCAAGTTGGGGCATTTGGATTCCACTATGTGAAATTGGCCACTTGCAATTTAAACACTATGTTAAGTTGCAGGTATCAACATTTTTTGTTGAAACACAAAGTGCAAACAAAATCAACATTCAGTTCCTGAATGAATGAACGAACATAAAGAAAGAAGTCAAATGCTTCTGAGTGAATTCTGCTTTGGTAATTCAGTCCAGCCAGACTTCACTTGAAAAATTCAACCTTCTTGGCCTCCTTTTGATATGCTTAGCAGCAGGAGTCTGTCAGAGAGAATGTACTCTGTCTTCAGACTGGATACCACATGTCACTGTGGCTGATTCTTCATTAAGGGAATTAATTGCCTTGTGTGACTGCAACCTGCTGCAATGAAGCAACAGTAGGTTTAAAATGGGGCTCAAAGGGAGTAGCATTTAAGTATATTAAAATGCAACAAGGAACCAACATTACCATCTCTCCTCAAAGTGGGAACTTAGTCTCCCTCTGTATAAATGTGAGCCTTAAATGCGATATCAGCGATGCAAAGCTAAAAATTGGTTCTGTATTGCCTAAGGTACCTAAATACAACATATGGTAAGTGGGGCTGTACAGATACAAACCCATTTAAAATCCTTTTCGGCAGCAAGACTCAATTGTCATATTTTGTTAGGTCTGTTTTGTTAAGCAAAGACAGAGCTTATGTGCACATGCAGTGCAAGAAAGGATTTCCTACTATGCCCCAGGAAAACTGACAAACCAAACTATTCTCTAATTGAGTTGTGTTCCACTGTACTGAAAAATGTGGTCTTTTTAGCAAACAGCTTCAAAGCTAATTAAAGAGCATCTTTGCTCATTTTTAAGAATAATGTTATGTAATCATGTTTGCAATTTTAGCTGGGTGCTACAATGTCTGTCCATACAAATAGCAAATCATGACATAATCTTTTTAAGTGGTCTAGATATTTTGATGAGAAAGCCAGACATAAGGCTGGCAGGACAGCTATCAGATCTCAATTCAAAGTGTGCATCATCATTACTGGAAGACAGAAGCCTGTCTGAAATACTCGTTTTTTGGAAGAACTTATGGAGCTATTATAAAGCAATTTATACTCAAAATATATTTTGGGGGAAGAGTAAGAAGCAACCTTTATATTTGTCGTATTATAATAAAAGAATGGAGAGCAGTGGCAAATGGAGTAAAATTTACTTGATGGCCAGTCACAAGTGGTGTTCCCCAGGGCTCAGTATTGGGGTCAGTCCTGTTTAATATCTTTATAGGTGATCTGAATGAGGGGACCAAGTGTTCAGTCAGTTTGCAGATGACACCAAGTTGGGTGAGAGTGTTGATCTGCTGTGGATAGGAAAACTCTGTAGAGGGATCTGGACAGGCTGGATTGATGACCTGAGGCCAACAGTATGAGTTTCAACAAGGCAGTGCTGGGTCCTGCACTTGGGTCACAACAAACTTCTGCAGTGCTACTGGCTTGGGGCAGAGTGGCTGGAAAGCAGCCCAGTGGAAAAGGACCCTGGGGGTGTTGGTTGACAGCAGCTGAACATGAGCCAGCAGTGTACCCAAGAAGGCCAATGGCATCCTGGCCTGCATCAGAAATAGTGTGGCCAGCAGGACTAGGGCAGTGATCATCCCTCTGTACTCGGCACTGGTGAGGCCAAACCTGGAATCCTGTGTCCAGTTCTGGGCCCCTCACTACATTGAGAAAGACATTGAGGTGCTGGAGTGTGTTCAGAGAAGGGCAATAGAGTTGGTGAAGGGTTGGAGCCTTATAAGGAGCAGCTGAGGGATCTGGGGGTGTTTAGCCTGGAGAAGAGAAGGCTCAGTGAGGACCTTATCGCTCTTTACAACTACCTGAAAGGAGGTTGTAGCCAGGTGGGGGACGGTCTCTTCTCCCAAGTAACAAGCAAGACGACAAGAAGAAATGGCCTCAAGTTGCATCAGCGGAAGTTTAGATTGGATGTTAGGAAAAATTTCTTCCCTCAAAGGATGGTCAGGCATTGGAAGAGTCTGCTCAGGGAAGTGATGAAATCACCATCCCCAGAAGTGTTCAAAAAGCGTGTGGTTGTGGCACTTGGGGACACGTGGTAAACAAGACAGTGCTAGGTTAACAGTTGGACTTGATGATCTTTTGGAACCTTAATGATTTATGATTCTATGAACACAAATAATTTTGTTTTCCTCAGAAATTATTTGCAGCTTGAACAGTACAAAGCCAAACTGTTCCACAAACAAGACAGTGAACTAGAGAAAAAGTAAAATTGAAAACTGAAGAGTGGGTTTTTTTTCCCTTTGTCAAGCTTAAGAAATATGAATGATAAATTAATAGCTTGGAGGTTGAGGACATTGTGATGGTTAATAATAATTTTCTAGAACAAAATTTGATAATGGTTTGGATGGCTTTTGCAAATAGAAATGCTGTTCCAATGAACCTAACACTCCTCCAAGTAGGGAAGCATGATAAAAACCTCTGCCAGGTAAAGGGGCAATTTCACTACAAGAATTTCTACAGGGGCTGGTTTTGACTGGCACTATCCTCCAAGATAACTTAGCCAAATTCTTAACTGAGATCAAGAATAGGAAGTCATATTTAGTGGCATCTAAAGGAATCTATGAATGGTCATATTTACATATTTACATCACATAAGCAGGACAGCTGGCATATGCAATAGTTTTTCCATCAATTATTCCCTTACCATCTACACATTAAATCAAACTTGCAGAGTGCTTAACAAATATAGTAGTTTCCTACATTACTGATAAATTTACAGCACCTTCAAAATTTAAGGATGACTACTACTTTCCACTGTCACTGTATGTAGTGTACACCTCTTCTCTAGACTAGTAGAAATTTATAGACATAGACATCAGTCAGCAATTTTTCGTATTACTGAGACTCATAAACAAAGATGGAACAAAGTTATATATTTTTGTCATAGAAACTGAAAGTAGCCAAGATCACTGTCCCCTGTATTGAACAATGCTTCTGCTAAATCAATTTTTTTATAGAGAAAGAGTTGTTCCAGTAGTCAGTATGGAAATAAAGAATTTGAAACTTGAGCAGTTCACATTTATTTTTCCCCAATAATTGGTCTGCAGGGTATTCCTGAAGTGAGCAATTACATGATACAAATATGAGAAAATCAATTTTTGAGATACGGAGGATAAAAAGAATTTTTTCCAGAATTACATGAATTGACCAAGAAAAATGCTGCTCTATTTCTCAGTGGAAAGGCAAAATTAATAAAACTTGATGCCAAGAAAGCAAAAGTGATGATGTGCCATCACTCAGTAAAACACGAAAGTGTCTTGTATTGTTACCGGTGATAAAGAAGATCTCAGCCAGGACACCATTAGGTAGCTGAACTTGCTGAATATCACAATAAAATTTTTTGGAAACCTGACTGAAAAATCTTATTACCGTTAGCAATTCTCCTTGAGCACTTTCAGGGGTTGGACAAGACACCATGAGACTGGAAAAAGACAAACACGAAGAGCAGTTCTCAGAAGCCAAGTGGTTACCCCAAAGAAAATAATATTCCTGATGGACAGAGACTTAGAAAATGGCCAGTGGAATATATCTATGCACTGCCTGATAGGACAGAAACATTCCTGATTGGACATTTTAAAGAAGACTTTGGGTAAAGATAAACTCCCTGTTTGGAGGGTCACTGGTATTTTAAGCAGATGCATGGACTAGATTATTTCCTGAGGTCCTTTCCAGCTCTTTCTCTACAATTTTCATGCTCCATAGAATTAAACAAGTACAAAAGTCACTGTGGCTTTGAAACCTTAAGTATTTTGTTATTCTGTTATTACTGTAGCTGTTGTTGCAGATGCAGTTACTGACCAGGCTACATTCACTATGTAGAGATGTTTACCCAGTGCATATAAAATTTATCTGAATGATAAAAGATTAACACAGCTTTAAAGTTAATTTATGGCTTCTGAAACACACACGTCAATACCCTTTCAAAACTTGGGAGAGACTCTACAAAGAGACAATTTCATTACTTATGCAACTGAATTAAAAAATCTTAAAATGGCATTGCCTCTTTGGGATTTTACTTGTTTACTTAATGGGCCTCTTGACATAAAAGCATTTTTGGCAGACATTTTATAGTCACTGAAGTAAAGGACTGATTTAAAACAGCTGATTTTCTTTTCACCACCTCCTGCTGCAACAGTATACTGGCAAAATAGCATGGAGTTCACAGTACACAGGATGAAGTAGGATCTATTTTTTCCTTAAGAGTTTAAAATCCTAGTGCAAAGCTGATCCTCCAGGTATTTTTGCTGTTGGCATATACTCCTGGTTCAGACTCCCGCAATATGCTGAAGCCGTAAAAACATGGTCAAAGATTTCAGCCTTGGAGATGAAGCCAACAAGTATATGTCAGAAGGGTGATAAAAATCACAGGCAAAAAAAGCTTTCAACATATAGAACACACATTTTTATTATCCTACTTTTTGGTGTCAAAGGTTTTTCAGAATCAACCAGTAAGTGAATCCATTGAATATTCATGCAAAGTGATAACAGCATCTCTGAGACACAGGGGAAAGCATAAGAAAAGGGACAAAATATGTTTATTGTGAATTATTGAACAGTAAATTCTGGAAACAAGAGAGAAGGTGAAAATAAAGCTCCAACAGAGAAGGCATGAGAATGAGCTGTCAAGAGCTCTTTTCAGCCGTGGTGAGTGGTGGAGCTGGCCGAGTGTTTTAAAACCAGGCTGATGGATTAGCAAGCTCGGCAAGAAATCAGGTGTGTAGCAGCCAAGTATGGATCTCAGAGATTTGTGTGATGCAGAGGACCTGCACATGCCGCGAGAGCGGAGCTGAGCTGCCCCTGCCCCTCGGTGGGGGCATCACTTTGCTCCCCAGCACCGGCTCCGACCGGCGGGACCAGCCTGGGGATTCCCCGGTGCCGCTACCATCTCCCTGCGCCCGCGCACCCAGGCTGCCCGCTCCCAGCGGGATGCCACGCGCGAGGCCGGGGCTGTGGAGTCCTTCCGTGTGCGCTCCAGCCTCTGTTCTCCTCCGGAGACCGAGAGGCTTTGTGTCAGCTCAGGGTGCCCCGGCGCGGGGGTCCCGAGCGGCTCCGGCGCTCTGGGGATGTGCCGGCCTGGCGCCTTGGCGATGCCGGCCCGCAGGTGCTGCGGGCGGGGCGGGGAAGGCGTTGCCGCCCGCGGGCTCCCCCCGCCGCGGGGCGGG
>JAWWLV010000179.1:49916762-49935765 GCA_035041135.1 Platyrinchus mystaceus
CATATCCTCCATTCTTACCTTTTATAAATTATTTCAGATGCTACAGTTGCGCCAGCTCAAGTCCAAATCCTACAGAGCTTTGAGCTTAGTTCTGCAAAATGGGGGCCAAAGTGTAAACAGTTCTCATATTCAGGGACAAGGGTGGCAAGGGCAGACTCAAATGCTACAGTCACTGAAAGTGTAAGCAACACAGCAGAAACTTTCTCAGTTGTTTTATTAAAGGCAGAAGCATGTTAGAGTGTCTGCATATCTTTACTGGGCTGTAGGTTAGTAAAAGTTGGGTGGCACTTGATGTAGAATCTAAGCCTCAGGAATGGAAATGTCACCTCCTCTGCTCTGTTTTGTGTTTTGGTTGTTTTCTAGCTGTAACAGAGCAGGCTATAACCTCAATTTGAAAAGTTCTGAATTCTCTAGGTGCTGAGCCTAGCAGTCACTTAGAGAAAAATATTGAAAATTCATTCACAGACACTCTTCTCTCTTTGCCTGTCCTGAGACATCTTCCCCCCACAGACCTAGAGTACAGCTTTATCGAATATGTGGTTATTAACATGAAGGCATGCCAAATGGTGATAGGATCCAGGCTGTGAAATGGTTCATTCTGTGTTGGTCTCTGAGACATCTGATTGAGCCTGCTGTGAAACTGTGCAGATGAGCAAGGCGGTGAAATCCGGCACTGATTTGTTGTCAGGGTGGCAGATGTTTTATTCTCCTGGTGCGTTCTCTGGCATTTCTCAAGGACATGAAACAGAAGCAGAAGAAATTGAATTGCTGTGCTCTCTCTCATTCCCTTGTTCTCCAAGGTAGTTTTGCAACTCATTTCTCCTGTAATCTTATCAAGTGTGAGAGGAGGCATGCACCTCCTGACTTCTCTTACAACTGTGCTTTATACTTTTATAACCTTCTTTACCCAGCCAGCTGTAATTTTCAGCATGGGTGGTTTTCATGGTACGTATCTTGCTTATCACTTTAGTGTACATAATACCCTTAACGGTGCTTTAAAGATGAACATTTGGATGACTAAATAAACATTCCTGCCTCTAAAACATTTGTCTCCTGACCTCTGGTCTGCACAGGATGTATCTGGCTGAGAGGGAGGGCGTGGAGAAGGCAGAAAACAACATGCTGATGTCTGGGCTGCCATGATAAGCAACCCCTTGCCATTCCTTAATGTCTTTGGGTGGCAGCATATGCCACAGGGAATGCTGACAAGTGAAGGGAAATGGGAAACAGGTAGCAAGGGTAGGTTTGGCCAAACTCTGTCTTCCTTGAGCACACAACATGGTATGATTTGAATTGATGTATAGAATGCTGGCCAGCTCCCGGGAGCCAGCTCATTATTTCTAAAACCGTTGGAAATGTCAAAACCAACTGTTATTAAAAATCTTCAACTCTGTTCTAGAGGACAGTAAATGGAATTAGGAGATTCTCTTCTGAAATGAAAGTTGGTCTCATCTTGCCCTCTGATCTTTACTGTTAGAAAACTAGTCACGTAGTTTTACACTCTGAATTTACCCTTGCCTAAGCAAGTGTATAATTTCATTGGTACAAACAGATTTCATAATTTTTTGTGTTAAATTTTTTAATTAAAAAGAAAAAATTCCATACCTTGTGTAGCCTGTAAGTTACTACAGTAATTCAAGGCGGCTCCACCACACCCATGATATCTTTTTTTACAGAAGAGTGTAAAGATCCACCTAAAATAAGGGATACTGATAGGGAGGCAGAACTGCCCTATGATGCTACAGAGGAGATAAGGGTCTTAGTGAGAACTGATTCCCATTTTGGGGCTTCTTCAGTGTGGAAGCTTGAAGTGGCCATGGGTTGCAGAGGCGAAGCAGCAAATCCTTGTTACACCTCGTGCACAGTCAGGTGGCCCAGCAGGTAAATGCTCAGAGCATTCCTGAAGTTCTTCTGGATATTTATGAAGTTATAGCTTGAAGCCTATAGCCTTGTCTTTTGATACTTGATTCATCACCATCAAGCTCTGAGATTCTTATGGGTTTTTTGCTTTGTTTTTTTAGCTGTGGAGTAATTTTCTTCAAAATGAATTTGACATGTGATCTTACAGAAGCTTGGAAAACTGGAACTTTCAGACTATGCACCATTCTGGCAAAGCTTGGCCAGCTAGCAGAACAGGGTGTACTCTTCCCCCAAAATAACCAGCATCTTTCTGCATGCTGATTTTGACAGAAACCCTGACACCGGTTTTGGAGTAAAACAGCTCATGCACAACTCTTTGCCTCAGGATCATACTATGCTCCTGTCAGTCCTAGTAGCCATCCTGTTCACTGCCTGTCTCTCAGGAGGAGTGGAGTGGTGACAACAGAGGAGACGCAGCAGCTGTCACACCTATTTACAGCTTCTCAGTCACTGATGTGAGAATAAACAGACATGATATTCCTGCAGTTGCATTGTTAGCAATTTATTTTTAGAATCAGTCACTTGAAAAATACCAAGGCACAGGTAAAATAGCTCTGTCGTCACTTTCAATGTGGTTTGCAACCTACTGCTTGACCTGAAGATTTTGCTCTGTTTCTGTTAACTTAATAGAAGAGTTAAGGTCAAGGCCACATATGTACCTGGTGAAAGCACACATTTTTCTTTTGAGTGAAGTTGTACCAGGATTGGATGTGGCTCACCAAATGCAGGAACATACTGATTCTTGTCCACTGCTACCATTATATTCCCTGATTTTATTACCTGCTCTGCAATATGAGTAATTCTCACATGTAAGCAACTGATATTTACTGTGAAAAAGGCCAAGTGAATTTATAGTTAAGCAAATGTTTAAAGAAATAACAGCTACAGATTGCTTTCCTGTTTGTTTGAAAATGTGGAGGGGAAAAGAAATTGAAAATATAAACATTTTGTCTTTGACATCCAAGAAACAAATGCTTGAGCTCCTATCTTCCAGCATTGCATCCCCAGAAATGTGGGCATGAAAATGGTTATATTTAGTCACTAAATCTTTATTAAAGTCAAACAGTGGCTGGCAGTATATTTGTAAACAAAGTAGTTAAGTCAGGAAAGTTGACAGGATTAAAATCTGTGGTCTATTTTGGGGGCTGAAGTGGAACAGTCCCAGATAAACAGAAGGAGGGTGAGCCCCTAATACCCCACGCAGACACAGCATTTGGGGGCATGGATGTTGTGCTCTGTTTTTCTTTTTGTCTCTGCTTTCCTCCTTCTCAGAGCTGCAGAGGGGACCACACAGAACAGGCATCTCATGGCAGGAGCTGTATTTTTGGCTTGGAGATGAGAGCAATCATTCCTTGAGCACAACAGATTGCTTACACGGTCTGATCATTGGTAATCGTCCCTTCGCAGCTGCCTCTTGGAGATGTGCTCCAGCACCGTGGCAGCTGCAAAGGGGCTTTGTAATCAGGCTGGCCTGTGGTCAGTGTTCCTAACTGGACTTACCTATCGGTGTTTTTCTGAAGTGTGTGGGAAACAGTGTGACTGTGTACTTAGAGCTCAGCACGGATGGCGCTTTCGGGGCTGTGACTTCAGAGCTGCCGTGAAACACCTTATGTACCTGTTTCCTCTCATTTTGGGCAGCTTCATCTCTCTCTCTGTCACCTTGCTTTATTGTGCTGCTGCAGCCTTGCACTAAATTCCTTAGAGCAGCATGTGTCAGTGTTAGTATCTCTGCCATCATTAGTCCCTCCTTTGCCATGGCTCTGTGTGATGGTACCCTTACTTTCTTTCCTTCCTCGTCAGCTAGTACCGAGTAAGTTGGGTGCTTGTCTTAGAGCCACTAAGGATATATTTATTCAGTAACTTATGTTCTCTGTAGGATCCTGCACCTGGACGTGGTGTCTCCTGATGTTGTTCCCAGTGGTTCATCATTAGGAGAGTTCTGTATTTCCCTGAAGGCACCAGATTGTAGCTTCCAAAACATAGCAGTTGGCATGTTTGGTCTTTTTTTTTAATTCCCATTTACTTTTTCCTCGCGTTTGTCTATTTAATCATAAAGTAGACTTGGTTTTGTGATTCCTGGGATTGCTGGAACTAGTGCCGGCACCAGTGCTTCAAGCAGCACAACTCCAGTCAACTTTCAAATGAGGTACTCTTTTGGCTATAGGAATATTTATTTCATACACAATCTGGGCTATATTTATTTTTGTAGATCCAAATTACACTGTGGGCTGTGCTGCTCAAACCCAGCATTGGATTTATGTTGTGAGAACCATCAGCAAAAACCCCTGAATTCTCCAGAACTGGATTTTTTTTTTTTTTAATGTATTTCACAGAAGACACTAGATACCCTCTAAATCTGTTCTTTGGAAAATGTGACAAAGGAGAAGGGATGTTTGTGATACATTTGCTCCCAGGTCCACACCTCTGTGTGCATGAGTGTTGAGTGCTCAATGCTGAGAGCAGCTATAAAGCATCAGTGGGAATGAACACAGGCCTTGCCTGCATGATGTACACATGACCAAGGGAAAACAGTGCACAGGTTAAAATCGTCACATGCTGGGGACATATAGTAGAGTTGGAAGAAGATACACAGGAATGACAAGCAGATGTAAATCTGCTTGCTAGTTCTGTCTTTCAGGCAGTGCCAAGGGTGCTTTGGTGGTAGCTGCTTCTGCAGCAGAGTAGGCAGTGTGAATGCAGTGCCCACAAACTGCTTGTCAGTGGCAGAGTCCGTAAGTAAAAGGCAAATTAGCCTTGCACAGACCTGTGGAGGGAAAAATATAAGCTGAGGAAATAACAAGTGGCTGCTGAGCACTCTGCTCTTTGCTGGATAAGGAGCAAACTGGAAGTGCTATGAACATTTGGAAACCTGAAATTATTAACCAAAGAAACAAGCAATCTTTTTTTCTTCGTCTTTGGCCTTTTGATTTACTGTCTCAATTAGCTTTCTGCTTTCAAACGAAGACCATTTGGATCACAAATAAACTCGTGTCAACCATCTCATCCATCCTTCTGTATTTCCTTTCAAGACGTCATCTAATCCAGCTGCCCTGCAATGATCTCCTCCATTTTCCACTTTTTATATTTCAGGGCTGCCTCTTCCAATATATCCCTTCAAACTTACATTAATTTCTCACATACAGCAGAGCCACTTAATTGGGTTTTTTGCCAGCATACATTCTGAAAACTGTCCTTTTTTAAAGTTGACAAAATACCGGGCAATGGCTGGACTGCTGGTGCTTGTAACCTTCCAGTTGCATTCTGTCTCATTGCCATCTTTGCCCTGCTCCCATTCCTTTATTTTTCAGATTTGATCAAAATATTTTTATTTATTTTCATGGTTCCAATGGGATACTTATATTTAACTAGAATTGTTGGTACGTAGATGGAGTTAAAGTAAAAAAATTAAAATTTTTCAAAAACAGATATGGGAATATTCCGCCCATTGAACACCATCTTTAAGGATTTGAATTTTTTTCTTTTTCTCCACATCTGTGCAGAAAATGAGCATAATTATACTCCCATACATGCATCCATATATGTGAAAGCTGTCAGCCTGTCAGTAATCCTCCCCAAAAATGCTGCATAGTCACTGGCTGTTTATCATCCAGCTACTGGGTGCCAGGTAGCAGCACCCTTTTCTTTGAAGTGATGAATTGGGTAAGTCAGAAGCCTAACACTATCCTAGGTGTATTTTACTTTGACCATTCCTCTTCAGTGTTTTTCATATTAGGGGTAAAGCCAACAAATAAAAGAGCAATCAGTTAAAAAATGGAGATTACTTAGTTTAAATAACTATGTGAGGTAACCTGAGAATAACTCTGAAAGCTGCTGACAGTGGTGGTAAATCCTGTTAGCCCTTCAGTTTTAATGCTCTCCCCTCAACAGCAATGGGACGAAGCTCTCAAGGCAGTGAAGCAGACAGAAAGGAGTCACTGTTTTGTGGATATCCCTCTTTGTGCAAATTTTCTTTTACTGAAGCAGTCTTGAGTCCCCATGCTGCTTCATTCACTTGTGGGGCAGTTCTCAGGAGCACCCAGGTCAGCCCTGTGAGTGGGAAAGGGCAGCCTGCTCGCATCTGTTCTCAGCTGTCTGCTAGTACACCCCTCCTCTTCCAACAGTGTGGCATATTTTGTAATTGAGACAAAAACAATCTTGTGCTATTGTGCATTGCTTCGGCTTTCAGATCTGGATTTCCAAAGCATGTGTTTAGATCCAGTTTTCATGCATCAATACATTAGAAAGACTCCATTTGCCTAGTCCATTTCAGGTTGTGGTTGACTAGGTGAAGCCTGAGGTTGTCTTGTTTTTTTTCAACAAATGCACTAGGCCTGAGGACAGGAATTGCATGTCTCTGCTGGCTCCATGGCTTTGGAGAGGGTAGAAAAACCTCATGTGGGGGATATGAATGAGGATGTCTAAAAAGAAGGGGCTATCACCTTGAACTGAAGTCAGCACTTTTATGTTTTATGTCAGATATGCTTGGAGTGGTTTGGGTCCAGTTAGCATTGGTCTGGTTTAGCTTAATTTTTTTTTTGTTTTTAGTATCTTTGTGGCAAAAAGGGGCAGATTCATCATGAATTTGCCGTTCATCATTTTGCGTCATGCTATGAGAATTCATCTGAAATCATGACACAAAATAGCTGTTCATTTTTTAATTAAAATTACATTTAGTCTTGCTGGTAGCTTCTTTTTCTGCGTATCTTTTTCACTGGAAAGAACAAGATGGCCAGCAGATATAAAGGGTATCATCTGGAAAAAACTTTCTTAAATGTGCCTTTCATGCTTATTGATTTCAGATCTGTGAAGACTAGTGCATCAGTGTTGCTTAAGTCAAGCATTTACATTTATATTATAATACAATGCAGAATCATTAAGGTCATAGACTTTCTGCTTTGACATGAGAAGTATCCTTTCCTTATGTTATTCAGCACTTTGTGTAAAAATGTTCGATGTTTCACTGGGAGATGTTGTTACCAGCAAGTGAAGCATTTATCTTGGTGACATCATGTCTCTTAATCAACAAAAGATCACAGTAACCTTTTGAGAAAGTAGAGTACATCTATATCCCTATAATTCACTCCACCAATGTCAAACTTTTCATGTGCAAAATATCTCATTTGCATTTCTGCAAACAAAGGAAATGTCATCATCTAAATTACAGGCTTAAATGAAGGTCCAAGATGAAAATCATATGGATCAGATAATATTTTACGGCTGTCAACTCATATTGCTTCATCCTGTTCTGTCTGTGGATGCCCAAGTACAGTTGGCAGATGCCAATCCTGCATTTTCTTATTTTTTCTACTGTGATAACAAGAGATCAACAGGGGTCAGCTGTGCACTTTTCAGCCCCAGAATGCCAGGCAGCGTTTGACCAAGGCCACTGTGTTTTCTGAAGAGAAGAATGAGCATACCCTTGTATTTTAGCCTCTTGGTGAAAAGTGTTCAAAATCAGCCTTTGGTTGATCTGTTATTCTTCTAACAGAAGTAGGAGAACAGCTTGCTATATTTTGACTTTGTTCAATGTTGTGAAGCCGTTTGTTCATTAGGATTAGTGAAATAAGCTGTAGATGAGAATGATTAAAAATTAACATCAAAATATCACTAGTCTATTAGGAATTAAGGCAGTTTTGGAATTACAACTGAGATGAACCCTGAAAATCCTTCAGAGATCCATCAGCTTGTCTTGTGGTGGACACCAAACAAGTATAAAAAGCCCTGAAGAGCTTGCAATCAAAGCAGACATGATAAGGCAGTAAGGAACTTTAAATATGATCAAAAGGGAAGATTAAGATCCATTAAGAAAATTAGTTCCGCTTTTCCTTTTTTTTCCTCCTTTATTGTGCAAATAGTCAAATTTGTAACACAGATCTCGTTGTAACACAAATCCTGGCTGGCTGATTTTGCAACTGCATGTGAGCAGATTCTGTCCCAAAGCCTGTCTCTTTTGGAGCCTTCATAGGCCACAATCAATTGGCAGACAGGGCTGGGTTCCAAGGTGTAGATAAGGATTTTTGTGACACAAGATGGACTGTACTTTTCGTAGAAAGGTAACAGTTCATTCTGAAGGTTAGAGTGACCCAATCATATTTCCTCAGTAATGAGTCGTGAACTCTAATTAATGCTTTCTAGAAATTTTATTTCTCCTTTCTTTTTCTCCATCCAATCAGCAAGACTTGGATAAATTATTAATGTTTCTTCTTTTATTCTTATGGTACAACTATAAGGAGCTTGAAATAGAAAGGATGGGCATTGGTGAGATTTACAGGGAGTGTGTGTGTCAATGGACAAGGGGTACTGGTGGTGTTTTCAAAGTAAAACTTCAGTTTGTCTGCGTTCCTCAAAGAACAAACACCTTCCCTTTGGGGCAACACAAGTAGTGCCTGCACAAGGGGATTATAGAGGAAAATTGGTCTTAATGGAAGGTGAGAGGTGGAACTTACTCTTCTGCTATGGATTGAGTAGGTTAGTGACTAACTCTTCTGTCTCTGAGGTTGGCATGTGAAATCCCAGCTCTATTTTTACCTAGAGGATGATGAAGTTTTGGTATCTTGGTGCTGGTGTAATTTAGTGCCTTGTGAGGAAAAAAATGCTTGTGTAGGCAGAGCTGGGATACACAGATGGCATCCAATCTCTGCTTGGGATTTCAAGAACATGTTTAACATCAGTTATGTGTATGTGGGAATTGGTGTGTAGTCACACTAAGGCTCTGTCCACCCCCAGAATTGGAGAAACAGGACAGAAGTGTTTGCTTCTGTTTCCTCTTCCTTCTCTATTTAAGCTACAAGAACAGGAAGCTTTTTTCAATAAAATTTAGTGAAATGAGGTTCATGACAGCAGTGCTGCACAACAGCAGACTTGAGCTACGTTCTCAAGCTCCATCTTGATGTGTTGTCATCAGAGCTCGTAAGACTCAAGTTGAGACACACAGCCTCGAACTGGGAATGACTATATCCATTTCCCATCTCATCCTCAATAGATCTAGCAACAGAAAGCCGAAGTTGACCAAGGCCCACTGTAAAATCTTGTGGGGGTCATATCTGAAGTAATCAGAACGACAGATTTCTTGGGTGGGAGTTTACTCTGGGCCAGCATGAGGTACATGAGGCATATATGATTTCCCAACAGATTGCCTTCCCCTGCATGTATTTGTGATGCACCTCTTCCTTCTGATCCCCTGCCTATCTCAGTCTTCTCGTATCACTATCTTGTGTTATCCTTTCAGGAGCAGGTGATGGTCTAGGAACCCAGACCAGAGGGTGAACAGGGGGAGCACACTGTGGCTTCCCAAGCACAGTCAGGAAGGCTACTGCTCTAACATGCAGAGACTGTAAGAGACACCAGCAGTCTGACAATTATTGCTCTTTCTGAAGCAGCATGGCCTAGTCTGGTTCTCTTACCTCTATTGCAGTATCTGAATATCTCTGTTGGATGAAGCAGGGTGTTGGATTTTGTGAATATTCTTTAGCTATGTCTTGTCAGTTTTGCCTGCAAGCGTGTAAGCCCTGCAGCTCTATGGAATCAGTGACATGATTGTGTATGACAGTCATTAGTGGGTGAAACAGAAATCTGTCTGCGAGCATCTGTTTTGAGGGAGACAAATATAATTAAAGTTTAACCATGCTGCATTTGCTCTTTTATTTACTGGGACCCAGTCCTTCTTAGGGATCGCAGTCACGCTTCTTGAGGTCCTTCTGAGGATTTTGACCTGCTGCATTTTGTCATTGTGTGTGTGTGTTTCATATAAGTGTGTTTTGTATTACAGGCTGGGTCAAACAAGTTTGTTCAGAGATTCACTTGAGTATAATGAAACTCTATCTTCTTGAATTTGTTCAAGTTTTTCCCAAGTGGAATACTTTTTGGTTTCAGGTTGTTATGAATGGGCAGACACTATACTGCTGTGTTTCTTAGCATAAATCAGGACAGATGTCATTTTTTTGCATACAATCCTAACAAACTGGCAGTATATTGTTGCAGTAAATGTCAATATAAAACTAATGCAAAGAGGAGAACTGAGTTCAGTGAATCCAGTGCTTTGATTTTCTCATGTGCGTAGCAAACGTGGATATGCTGTGCATAGGCAGAGGTTATCTGACAGCAGTTGGTTGCTTGCACTGTATTGGCTCTTGGTATAAAGAAGCCACTGAGAATTCTAATTACTAGTTGTAAATTAATTACACTGTAGTCAAAGCGCCTAAGCATGACTGGAACCTCTCTGTGGCTTTGTGTAAACTAAAAGCAAGTGAAACCACAGTGGAGCTCAACCATTCTGCCAAAAAACGCCTGAACTTTTATGAAGAAGAACAACAACCACAAAAAAAAAAAAAAAGGCACATGGACAAATGTAAGTTTGTAAAGGTATTGTCTCAGAAAATAGCAAGGATGCAAATACATGTTTCTTGTTGAGTATTGTCCTGGTTTTCCATGGCACCCAGTACATGTCGAATTATTCTTTTCAGTGGGTGACTATCTACAGTTACTAGTGTCTCTACTGTGAGGTCAGTAGAACTTTTCCACTGTCTTCTACAAGCTCTCTAGGTTGTACTGTAATGGGATGTGTTTTGGGCCTGGCCTGGAACCACATTATATTAATCTCTAAAATTTGGGGTTTTGTTTCACTGACTTAACTTGTATTCATACGAGCAATCTGGAAATGAAAGCTCCAAGAGACATTTGCACATTTCCTGCACAAACCAAGCCTGGGAGATTTTTTTAATATTGTATTTTAATTTCACACTTCTCTGGGTCACTTTTTCCTGGACTGAGCCAGAGCTTATTTTTATGTGGTGAGTCTCTAAGCTGGGCAGTCATCTCGCATTGATGTACTGCATTTTATTAATTATATTTCCATGATGCTGTTTAAGCAACAGAATGGATTGAATGTGTTTTTATTCTGTTATTGATTCCATATGCTTGACAATTAATAAATAATAACTTAGTGGAACTTAGAGTAATGGTAGGATATAATGCAGTGGTTGATTTTGTACAGACTCCCTAGTCAGGAAATGTCTTATAGCATGGTTGCCAGTTTATTTTTAAGGGAGAACTGGATGAGATATTGAATTATGCTGGGAGGAAGGCAGCATCAGAGCAGCATCCATGCTTTTATGGAGCGTGAAGATCCTACTCAGGCCTTGGAAAAACTTTACGTAAAAGGTTGACTTGAGTTCAGCTCTACCAACAAATACATAGAAAACTTTGTTTTATTGCTAATGTTTTAAACTTTTTAACTTGATCTCATTTTAACTTGGGTGAACGTGGTCATCTGTTTATTTGTTACCTGATGTTGCTTTTATCACTTTGACTATGCTTTCCAGGTACAATCATTTGTATTACATTCATGACTTGCAGAGAACTTTCAAAAAGACAAAAATGTAGAACTGCTTTAAATAAATTATAATTCCTTCCCTTTTACTCTGATATTCCTTGTATTATTAGTTTATTGATTTATCTACATTTAAGAGGGGTCTATGTTGTTAATTTTAGATGTATGTGCCACTTCTTTACTGCAACTCTGAAATCTTAAATATGATAATAGCAGTAGGAAATAAGTTCCTACTCCAGCAGTTAACAAATTAAAAGGCTTTTGCCTAAATTTGCAAATAAACACTTATTTGCAATTCCTTAAGATTAGATACTTAACTTCCAATGGAGAGCAAAAGGTGTCTTCCCAAGGTAGCTCTTGATATCCATCTTAAATCCCTAAATTTGCTTCCCTTTAACTGGATGGTGAGTTTGAGAATGTTTTTAAAGAGAGTGCTCTGAGGGGGCAAACCAGATGGAGTGAACCTCTCTCCATGGTGGTTTTTTTGCTGATGGCTTTAGTTGTTTCTTGGGGCATCCATTCTAATAATTTTTTTGTGACTTTTCTTCTTGAGCTCTCAGTATCTTGTTGTGTTACAGATTTATCCATGCAAGACACAGAATGGTGGTGTGAGATACACAAGTCTCTTGGAGATATTTTTGAAAAGAACACCTTCAATCCATCATTTCAATTACAGGCAATTAAAGATGAAAGGGATTCTTGCATTTTTGCAAGTACTAGCTATTTTCGCTCTTTTACTGAACAACTTCCATGCTGTTTTTTAATATGTTTATTAATATTCCTGTGTTGGACTTTTGACAGGTGATGCTCAGCTTGAAAAGGGCTTGAGCTGCAGTTTGGATGACTTCATGTGGCCAGGGAGAGTCCCTCTGTGGATAAATGGATAGCTGTCAGGCTATGGGAGTGAAGGATAGTTGCTTTTCTCTCCAGGACACAACCACCTTCAGAGTGTTTTAGGGTTAGCGCCAGTCAAATTTCCTTTGCTTGTTAACTTTCTTTAAGAGGTCTCTCTTATTAGGTGCTCCATCAAGTTCAAAGGCTGCACTTAATGATACAGGGATATGCCAAGCCTCTATTTTTAACTGAGCTGCACCTGCATCAGAACCAGTGGCTCCTCGGTGAGAATCTTTGTGACTGCTCCAGTTTTTGTCTCCTCTGTCATTTCATCTTTTTACAATACACTCATCAATGCCTTGATAAAATGAGATTGTGATATTTTACTTAAGTTGGGTTGAAAGGTGCCATAAATAAAACTTCAGTGTGGGTAAAAGTATTATAATCTAGACCAGTGAGTTCAGAATCTGAGTATGTAAGCTTGGACTGAAGAACACAGCCAGCTTTTCACTTCTGTGCAGAACTGCAGTGCCATGTGCATGCACATCTCCTGAGGCTGAGAGTGTTATGCTTCTGCCAGGCTTTTTTTTTTTTTTAAACAGTTTTTGTACGACTTGTACTCAGGACTTAACAATTTTGGGATTTTGGTGCAGTTCACTTCCCTAATATTTCACCTTACTTTTCGTGTTCCAGCTGTTGATAATTATTCTCAATCTTAAACTGCTTTTGGCCAGATGGATTATTTTAAAATTGCATCTGTAGGTGCAAGATACCACCACAAAATTGTGCATGGAGTCATGGATGTGCATATGCAAGTGTCTAAGGTGTACATGCCTTGCTTCAGTTTGAACCTTGTTTCTTAAAGCACTGAGGTATCCCTTAGCTGTTTTGTTGTTTTGATGCTTTGACCATCTGAAGGGTTCTGAACTTCAGAGCAGTCTGTGTATTTACTCTGGCTCTCAGGCTGTGGAGAAACCCTGCCTGGCCTTGGAACCAACCCATTTTCTGATTACTTTACAACTTTTACCTGAAAGACTTTTCAACTGGTACGCTCTTCTGGTGGTGGTGATTTCTTCTGTACCTGAATTGCAGCAGACTCAGGGACAGCTGTCAAGCTCAGGAACTATAATATTCCTTTCCTGTTTATGTACTTTAAAAACACTGCTGCAAACACCCTTAGATCCTAAGACACCGGGGGAGTGTGAACTTGCATCTTCTATGAGACATGGGAAACCACCAAATCACTCCTCTCTAGACTGTTCTAGTTCTCCAGGCCAGTAGTGAGCAATTCCATAATTCATATTCCACTGAGTAAAATGGGGGTAATATGCAAATAAAATACATTTTAACTTTATTTTCTTTGTTCCCTGCTCAGCCTTCCATAACACAAGAATAACTGAACAAGCTTTTACAGAAATCACTTATGGGTAGGAAAACATTCATTCCTGAGGAAAACTGTTACATATTCATGGCTTTAATTATCCTGTGCAGCCCCAAGTGTTCAAAGCACAAGTATCGAATTACAAACAGAAGTATAATAAATTATTCATTGATTTGTGCCACTCCTGTGTATATGTCAGGAACTAAGGAGTGCTATTTTGCCTACACATATATAGGCACGTTTATCTAGAGAAAAAGAATCAATGTATTATCTTTTTCTGTAATGTGCTCTGAACTGTTTGAACGATCTTAAACATAAGTACACAAACACAGATGGCCTGGCTGTTCTGTTTTGGTTTGGCGTGATAAAGCTGTCATCAGCTGCTGTCTAGTTCAGCCACACTTAATTATCCCTTGATGGTCTTAATACATGAGCAAAACCTAGGTTGTGAGAATCTGGGTTTGTGAGAACATATGGAATATCTGGCTCTGATGATGGCTGTTGTCACACTTTGATGAAGATTTCTGACCCCCTCACAGAGGCAGTGAAATGTCCCGTATGGATGCTTCTCTTTTGATTCAAAGCACAGTGATCCAGGCTTGTTTTAAGACATTTGTGTTCATGTCATTCCTGCTGACCTTGAACCAAAGAGGGTGAGAAACACACGTTACTTCTCTTCTTTGGTCTCTGCTGTGGGAACTGTAAATCCTAGAAGACGATTGAAATAGTTGCCTGGTGGCACTGAGCTATTAAGCACTCAAGATTTACGTGTGATTGAGCTTTTATTCTCTTCATGATTTACAGCAATTAATTATGTTGGATGGAACTTTTCTTAGCCTGATGAATACTGCTCTTCAAATACTAGAAATTAGGAAATTGTCAACATTATTTCACCTTCTAATTTTTATTCTCTTGTGTATTGTGTGATTGGCTCACTCATGTGATCACTAATCACTCGTAAGCACATTGTGTGTTTTCTTCTTCAGGTGTAAACCACAACTGAGGCATTACAGAATAAGCTGAGGGGAATGTGCAGTCTATAGGCTATTCAAGCCATGTGTTGAGCCTAAGATGCGTTATGGGATCAAGATGTATGCCAACCTGACACATGTTGGTATTCTGTCAAAATAAGTGTATGCAATTGGGACCTTTGGCAGTCCTTCTTTCTTTCTGGAAGCTGCTCTATTTTACTTGACCTTTGTGCTGCCCAGTACCCTTAATGTCTCCAGACATGAAGAGGGCTAACATTGTGTCAGATTATTCTCCTTTTTTGTTTGTCTCAACTGGAATACATTGGTGGTTCTTGGGCTTGTGTGTCTTGAACAAGGTGCCAAGTAAGCAAGCAAAAATGTTGATAAAAATAATCTTAAATAAATAATCCTCCCACCTTTTTTTTCTTTGTGAAGATGTAATACAACATGAGAGTGAAAAGGAAAGAAAAAAATAAATTGGAAAAAATGTTGGATAAAAATGCTGTATAGCCAAAATAACATTGTGTACATCATTACCAGTTTTCTCTCTCCTCTGTTTTTTCAGTCTGGTAGGCTATAAGAAAATAATCATTATGTATTTGAATCAATTACGTTGTTTTAATTTCATTTTTGAGCCTTTTTATTGGATGCCTGCCAGTATTTTCCATGAGAGAATTAATCTCTGGAAGCCATCATAGAATAATATTTTTCCCAGTGTGTTTTCATTTTAATGGAGCAACTGAGCTAACTCTTATCATATTTGAAGGTAGATTCCAGGTGGCTGTCTCAAACGTGCTGAAAATGAGGCATTTATATCAGAGCTGCCATGGTAGCAGTTAATTCCCTCAATAGACAAATGTATCCCAACTTCTCTTTGCAGTACAGCCATCACTGTGTAACATAAGATATATGTGATCTATAGTTTGAAAGCTTTTGAGTCTGTATGGAATAGTAAGTAATTTCTCTGATGAAATAGAGCTAAGCCTGTTAGTGTGGTTTAGTTAAATCTCAGCCAATTAATTTTTCATAGGCTGTGTAGCAGGGATTGAAGGAGCATGCAAGGGTTTTTTTATTGCTCCTGGGTTTTTGTTTGAGCGGTGGTCAACATATGCAACATAGAAGAATTTCTGTGCAGTTATTTTTTCTCTAGAGGAATAAGAGGATGTCCAAAATTTTGCATTCTTCCAGTTTGAGCTCCTAACACCTGCCCCTTAAAATTCTTTTGTGAAGAATTTCACAGTGTTTGTGAAAAGCATCCTGATTACTGGATACTGAAGGATACAGTGATTTACAAAACTGTTGGTTTTCCCACGCCTGAAGTGATTTAAACAATTTTTCATCTGGAACTAGTTCTACTTTTGAAATTGTGTCGCTGCTTCCATTACTGTGAATGTCTGCCAATTCCCATCTCTCCCCCCCTGGGAACAGCCTAAGCATCTTGTAGCAGCCTAAGGGTGAGGGAGCAGAAGGAAAATCAAAAGAATATGAAGGTCAGCCCCTTTCTTTGCTATCAAGATACCTTGATAGTTTGCTATCAAGATACTGGTGGCCACGTCAGTAAACTGATAGTGAGGCATCGCCATTTTGTCAGAGATGAACATGGCTGCAAAAGTCACAGTGGAGGAAGGGCCTGTGCATCCCTTTTTCACTTTGAGAAGTGGGATTAGGCTTCATTCAGTTTTTTTCCTATGCATCTGTTCTTGAGCGCTGCTTTGTGGTTTCTGCATACACCTCATAATTTGGCTTTTCTGTTTATGCTGGGAATGCCTTTTCCTTATGCAAATATGAAGTGCCATTACAATCAGCTTGGGTTACTCTTATTTTCCTCTTTATGCTTTGACACATGGAAAGCCACTTCTTCTCTGCCTAAGAACTGAAACTGCCACTGATACCCTGCAGATGTGTGCTTGCTTCCTGTCAGTGATACAGCCTTGTGTCCTTAGAGCAAAACTGTCCCTTGAGACATCAAAACATTATGCCCAAGCCACTGTTCCTTTATTTTCCTCCAGATTATTCTTTTTTTGTTTGGTTGATTTGGGAGTCTTTTGGTTTTCTCTGTGACACCAGAAGAAATTGCTAGCCTGAATCAGATCAGGAGACCATTAAGCCCAGCCAACCAGTAGTTTGGCTTTGAAGTCACCAATGCCAAAAATGTTGGAAGCAGTAAGTGGGATAATCAGTAACTTTTCTTTTCACATATGATTAAAGAGTTTAAACTCAAAGGCTTGCTGTTTGAAGCCCTTCCAGAATCATGTTCTGTATTAAACTGATTGCTCTTATCTCTAAAGGAATTCCTGCTCTCTGAGTTTCCCAATATGACTACACATGGTGTGAAGGGGTCCACTGTTTTGCCATTTTTGGAAATTATAAACAGATTTTAATAGCTTCTACTCATTATAACACTGATGGTTAGTTTTATAGCCTCCTTCTGAGTTTTTCCATTTTGATAAATACTTGTCCTTCTGGTTCCCTTTGTTTATATTTTTCTTTTGTGTGCATGTTCTCCTGGAAGCATGATAGTCACAACTGTACATGAGACCAAGGCATCTTCTGCTTCCCCAGTGTGGTGTCCACAATAGGATGCTAACATCAGTTGGATTAATTATGTGGAAGGTCAGCTCGTGCTGCTGCGTTAATCGTTGTTCCGGGAACATTCAGTTTAATGTACATCTGCTTGACTATCCTGCAGGCTTTTGTGATATTCACCACTCCCTCCAATTTAGGGTATACAGATTCACAATAAAAATATGTGTCACTTAACAGTTGCAGCTTCTTCATACAAATTTATATTTCTGTTCAACTCTGACAAAGCATGCTCTTTTACTTGTTGCATCATTGCTGGCATTGGCTGGAAAGAGAGGAGGAATTCTTGGGACCAGGGGTAGGATGAAAAACTCCTCTGTTTCTTTTGAGACTTGTCAATTACTGTCAGGTTTTTTTATTAGAAAGGCTTTTGTTTGTTCTCATTATTCCACTCTTGGAAGATGAAATCCAACAGCAGTTGGTCAAGAATAATAGTTTAAAAGCAATAAGGTTCTTTGAAGTAATAAAAGCCATTTCAAGGAGGCACTAGACAGATGTAAATTGCAGGAATGGAATAATCACAGCATGTTTATAATTAGGGCATCTCGGATGCTACCTATGCAGAAATATGAGAGTGAAAAATTCACTTATCTTCATCCCAGTTATTTACACTGTTTTTTGCAGCTGATTCAGCAGAGGAACTTTCCACAGAGTACTCCAACCTGCACAGGATGTGTGCTCATATAAGGCACTTAAGGGGTAGCCTGGGGCCAGTGATCCAGCTACGGTCAGTTCCTTAGTTAAGGGAAGCTGGCTTCTACAGCCAAGAGCAAACTCAGCATTGAAGTCTCTGCTGCAGCATCTTGGAACATCTTGGGTTGTTCCTTCCTAAATGTCTAGACATCTGTTGATCAAGGCAGCTCTTAGCGTGGTTCAACAGCAAGGCTTGAACCTCTGGCATCTGAGATACTGCTGATAAGATACAACTCTGAATACTGATACCATCTAAAAGAATGAAGACATAGCATCTGCCCTAGCATGGTCTGGGGAAGCAGTGGAGGAAGTAATACACAGGTCCTAGGAATATCATGAATTGGAAGAAAAGCAGAGATTGGTAGAATTGATATAATGGAATATTTTCAACAAGATTAAAATAACAGATGAAATCCTGGTGCTTCCAAGTTGGAGTGAAAATTTTCAATTGCCACTGGTAGGGTGAACATTTTGACAACTCTATTTTGAAAACAAGCAGCTGTTTTTCCTAGGCTTGTCAACCTAAGACTGTGATTTCAAGGTGAAGCAGGAAACTGAATTAATTAAAACGAGAATTTCAAGTTAACTGCATAAAACATTTGCATGAACCCTCCCTCTTCAGAATTAGGCCTATTTAATTAAATTAGAGGATTGCTTTAGGTGGTGTTTAATTTTGTGTGTGGGTTTAATGCGTTCAAACTAATCCACTTGCAGTGAACATGGAACAACTGTCTTGATTGTCACTGTGCACCCAGTCTTTGCATCGTAAACAATAGGGTGATATTCTGGCAGATGGTGGACAGAAGTACTTGGTTCTCTAGATATCAGCAGTAAATCAATAGTTGCCAGGACATTTTCATTTACAGAGCATGCTTTAGATGAGGAGAATATATATATGCGTGTTTTTGTGAGACATAAGAAAATTAGTGTGGGGAGAATATTGGTTATGTTGGATATCTGCTTAGTACAAAACATTTATTTAAAAAGAGCTTAATATGTTATGATGCTTTTGCAAACCTGTATATTGCTGCTGCCTTTGGCAATTGATTTGTGATTGCAGGTGGAAGGTTTTCAGACACAAATATGCGCTGCAGCAATCACACTGCCAGGGCAGAAGAAAATAATAATTTCACTTTATGTATGCCGACAATACTGTCATGTAAAAATATGCTATCTGAAATTTAACCAAAATGAAACACTGGAAAGTCAGATATTCTAAAGCAAGGGTCATCAAACTTTTTAGACGGGGGGCCGGTTTCACTTCCCCCAAACTCATCGCGGGCCGGATTGTAG
>JAWWLV010000179.1:49937045-49955588 GCA_035041135.1 Platyrinchus mystaceus
CCCAGCACAGCTGTGTTCTCAGCAGCATGGCCTCAATGCTCGTGACTGCTGCCTGTTCAAGGACAGACGTATTGGTTCAAGGACAGACGTCGGAGCAGCGGAGACGGGCGAGCAGATGGCAAATGGCTGCTGGGTCACGGGGCTGGGCCGGGCCAGGCAGGAGCGCCGGGAGGGGGCCTGACGAACCTGGGGGATCCCCAGACCGACGGGGGGTGGGTGGATTAGTCCCATCTGGGGGGTGGGGGCTACTGACCTACAAACAGAAAAACTGGAAGTCAGTTTTACAGAAAGAGCCTGTGCCAGGTGCTGAATGTCAGTGCTTTCTATCAGGTCACCCCAAGCTTTTCGGAGATTCAGATGAGCTGTTTCACCATGTGTTCCCCTCAGGTGGTGCAGACAGCTTGTTTGAGCCTTAGACAGTACAAGGAGATTCCGATTTGACATAATTTACAGTGTGCTGTGTAGCTGTGCTGCTACACGGATGCTCCCTGCCTTTGTGACAGCACCAGGTGGACTAACAGGGCGGAAGCTTGTCATTTCAAGTAACTCATTGAGAGCACAGAATATGTGGCCCAAAAAACAGGTATCACTCACCAGAACAGTGTTCATGACCTCCCACTGTCTTGGGCACATGCACATATGTGTGTACCTTTGTATTTTGGATGATTGTTCCAGTTGAAAGATTTTGCAGACTTGACCATCCTGAATGCCGGTACCCTTAAAATGGTTTGCTAAGGAGGCAAGTACCTCTGATTGAGTGTTTTGCTGCCAGTATAGTAAATGTGTGACCATGATTTGCTGCAAAGATCTTTAGAGTCTCCATAGCTGTTAAGTAGCATCATCGCTACGTAAATACACTTCTGTTTGAAGTCAGAATTGCCTTTTATGGCAATCTCTACATAAAAAGAAATTCTGATTAAACTGAGAAATGTTTTCCTTATCAAATACCAGGATGTAAAAAAGGCTGGTGGAATTGGATTCAAAACATCATGCTGGGCTTTTGAAGTGAAAGCTCTTGTTCTTTTTAAAGGACACCGTGTCAAAACTGACAGGACAAAATCTTTGATGCAGGGAGAACGTATCAAACTACTTTTGCGATTTCCTGCTTGAATTCTTGTAAACTGCTTTTGTCTAATCATATTTGATATCAAAGATAATTTTATTTAATGTTGATTATGTAGTATGACATATCCACTGTGGTCTTTCATCATTTTCTCTTTAATTTTGAATGTGACATATTTTCTAGTACAGATGAAATTTATTCAGCAGTCAGCTTTGAAAAAGAACCTGTCTTTTATATCTCTGTAAAATGTTTTGCATGGCAAACAAAAAAATTACTTCATTCTCAAAATTCTCAATTTTTTACTGTAATCTGTAGATTACGGCCAACACTGTGGAAAGATGGTTTATCATCACATCCTGTCCTGTTTAGTCGCCTCCATATCTTAGCTGCACACAGCCAGAAGGAGTGTAGTTTGGTACCAAAGGGAGAGGTTACTGGGGGAGTCAAAATGTGATGCAGAAGCTGAAGGACAGGATGTTAAAGAAATTGATTTTTCAGCCCAGTGAGTATTGGGCATGACATTTTAGGACTGAGGATATAGCAGCCTTCTGTGATGTTACTGAATGAAGGCAAAGCTTGTTCCTCTGTTACTCGTAGGCCGTGGTGACTTCAGCAGTAGTGTTGATGTTATAAGTAGAAGAGAACCCTGTTAAGAAAGGTGAAAAATAATACCAAAACCCCAAAAGCACTAACAAATAGGGTGTAAAACAGGAGATTATAATTGTGTATAAAGGTTGGAAGGTGACAGCAACAGTGTGGAAACCATTGAGAGGAAGGAAAGGTTGGTTGTTGTTGCGGTGAGGTTGTTTCTTAAGGAAAATATTCTCAGACTTTTTTTTTCAGCTTTCCTTGAAGCCCTGGACTCCTACCAGATCTGAAAGGAAGGAGAATGTAGGTAGGATGCAGTGATATGTAGTTTTTACTCATTGCTCAATATCAAACCACTCGTCAGTACCATGATGGAATTTTTTCCTTCTGGTCAATCTGGCAGAGAGATTTAGACATACAGCTCTGTTTGTTTGTTTGTTTGTTTTTAATCCAGTAAAGCCATGGCTTTGGCCTACCTACCTACCTACTACAATCCTCCAAGAGTTTAGTTATGGATTACAGAAGAGACTTGGGGTTATAGCATACCCACATTGCTTATGCTCTTCCTACAGTACATAACAGTTACAGTTCCTGTGGTTGCTAAGCAGATCTTCGGCTTTTTACAGGATATTCAGAAGTGTGTGTCCTCAGAATTTACAGATCTGTGAAGTACATGTTCTGCAGCTTTTTCTGAAACAGTGCCCTATACTTATATGAGACTGTGGAGCCTGCACTCAGTGAGCCAGGAGAGACTCTTCCAGCTCTACGTTCCCAAACATACAAGGGACAAGGATGGAAGAAAAAGCTTTTGTGTGAATCTTTTTTAGTTGCATATGGTCTTAGTTCTGTAGTAGGTATCCTTCTGTTGTCTGAATGAGGGATCCATTCATTTCACAGAATCACAGAGTGTGCTGAATTGGAAGGGTTGCACAAGGACCATTGAGTTCAACCCTTAGCCCTCCACAGGACCTTGCCCAAGAGTCACACCATGTGCCTGAAAGTATCATCCAAACTCTTCTTGAACTCAGTCAGGCTTCGTGCTGTGACCACTTACCTCTTCCCTGGGGAACCGGTTCCAGTGCCCAACCACCCTCTGGATGAAGAACCTTTTTCTAATATCCTATCTAAACCTCCTCTGACACAACTTCAGCCCATTCTCTCGGGTCCTGTCACTGGCCAGCACAGAGAAGAGAGTGCCTGCCCCTCCTCTTTCCCTCCTGAGGAAGTTGTGGACTGCAATGAGGTCTCCCCTCAGTCTCCTCCAGGCTGAACAGACCAAGTACCCTCAGCTGCTCCTCATGCAGCTTCCCCTCAAGGCCCTTGATCGTTTGCAGAAGGATGTAATTTTACAGCACTATGTAGAAGTAAAATAGTTTTTGAATCAGGAAGAATATATGTCGTGATCTAGGATAAAGTTGGGAAGACAGAACAGACAAGGTTAAACAATTCCTTCTTCCTTTAGCTTTTCCCTATTGTATTGAATAACTGCTGTCTTATCAAGAACATTTTCTGGTACCGCTGAGAAATCCACTAAGAGCACCAAAGAAATTTTGTCCTTCCCAGTAGAAGTCTGGGGTGGGAGAATTGCTAGAAATCTGTCACTTCTTTGCGATAGAGCCTTTCAAAATCCAGTTCAAAAGTTTTCCATTGTATAGATTTATAAATCCTGGATTGTTGCAGTGGTGTGTTTTTGCAGGTCAAGTTAGAGCACTGAGTACACTCCATCTGTTTTATAGTAAGAACTTTTTGCATGATCTCTACGTAAACCAAAGGTTGACTTCTGAGTAAAACATAAAAGGAGAACAAATTCTCTGCATCAGATCCTTGCTGTGCTTGCACAATATCTTGCAGTGTTATGATACCATTGCTTGTAGTCACAATCATATTGTTATAAACTTAGATTCTGGTACATGAGTACTTTGTATATAGATGTACTTCTTTCAAAATGCATATGA
The DNA here is from genome assembly GCA_035041135.1 of Platyrinchus mystaceus. Taxonomy (NCBI): domain Eukaryota; kingdom Metazoa; phylum Chordata; class Aves; order Passeriformes; family Tyrannidae; genus Platyrinchus; species Platyrinchus mystaceus. The sequence goes on from JAWWLV010000179.1 coordinate 49,940,652, forward strand.
TTACTTAGTTTGAATTGAAGCCTGCATGCTAGCTCTTATGTATATTGCATGTAATATACGTAGGTTTTCTGCAATAATGTTGATTCTGACAGAAATGGGAGAGATACCGTATAGTGTATGTGTGTCTGTGGTGTTCCTGGCAGGTAAGCACCACATACATGAAATCTCAGTGATTTTGCAGGTTAGCTAATGGTTAGTTTTTTGTTATTACTTTGAGACAATGCAAAAGCAGTTTTCAGCCCACGGTCTGATTTTGCCATGTCTTTCTTCACAGCTTCCAGTTATGGGAGGAGCCTTTATGGACTCACCCAATGAGGACTTTAGTACAGAGTACTCCTTATTTAACTCATCAGCCAACGTCCATGCAGCTTCGTCCATGCAGAATCCACCAGAAGAGACATCCCGTTCTTCAAATGATGCCATATTGTTATGGATTGCAATAATAGCAACCATTGGAAATATTGTGGTTGTGGGAGTGGTGTATGCCTTCACCTTCTAGGATGACTGTCACTATAAACACTGGAAGAGAGGAAAACTTCAACAGTATTTGTCATGTGTATGTATGTATGTATGTGTGTATATATACATGTATATCAATATAAATACATATAAGTAGGGACTTTGTTGATTAAGTACTGCCACGGTTATGAAAAAGAAATGCAAGTTAATCATGTTAAATTTTGATGGCAGAAAGTTTGGATGCAAGTTGTATGGAAGTTAGAGCTTTAACTGAAGAGCCAGTATCAGTTTTGTATAGAAATGTAATAAAAGAGAGATCAACTTGGGTATAGTAAATACAGAAAAGGTGATATTTATTTAGAAAGTGCTTATTTTCTACTGTAGATTTTTCTAGCAGCTCTTCTGCCCTTTGTCAGCTCTGTCTTTGTGTATTTTTTTACTGTGGTATAATGTTGTATGGAATTGTTCCATGTCATGGTTTCTGGACATCTTAGTTTTCTAGATGGATTAAATGATTGGCATTGCCTCGGTTCTTATGAAGTCCAGATTCATCACATGTGGGTCCTCAGCACGTGCATATGCTCCTAGGCTGAGCTGAAAATCATGGGTCTTAGAGCTGTGACAGGTAGAGCAGGCTATCTAGGACTTGCCTTCCAATACCAGTTACTGGAGCTGATAACTGATGAAATGATGTTGAACCTGTCTGTTTGGGAGAAGGCACAGCTATTGCTGCTCTGCAGACCCTCCCTATTCCAGAGGAGGAAATGATAAACAGAGCAGCAGCACAAGCTCCCATTTCTGTCTAGGGGTACTGGATTGCTGTGGTTTGTATATCTGTCCCTTCCAGGAAACAAAGACCTAATGCCATGCTTTTCATCTCATTTCACTATAATCCAGATTTCTTACAGCAGCTCTGTACTTTCATAAGGTTATTAATGTATTGAAAGAATGTGGGGAAATTGGGAAGGATGGTGGTTATGAGTAAGATAAAATTGAAAGAAAGATTGGACACCTATGCGCTCACAAGGGAATGAATACATCAATCAAGTGTGTCCCGGGGCAAAAACAACACAAAAAAGGTTAAAAGTGACAGATATGCAAGTGCTTATATTTCAGTATTAATATATCTGTGGGTTCTGTTGAGGCTTCTGGAAGTGATTTTTATGTAGCCTGCTGTAAGTAATGACTGATTATTTGGATTCGTTCTATTGAGGGAAAACATTTTCACTGCATTGTTCCTATGGGCAGTTTCTTTTCAAGAGCTGTATCTTTCCAAAACAGTCTTATTTGCTTGGGAGAGATAAAATCTTGAGGAAAAGAAAAAAATCAGCTCTGTTGGAAATCTCCCTCTTCCTCCTTAAAAATTAAACATAAACATATAAAATGTCACTTTGAGAGTAGCAGACAAATTCTTCTTCTATGTCTGCATCTACTGTCTAGGTTTTCTGTCTCATATAGCTACTACCCTGATTCCAGAATGTCTTGTCTTCAGGCAAAGAGACTATTTTAGACACTAGCCTGCTACTGAGCTTGAGGCTGGACTAAGAGCTGCTGAATGTATAGAGAGATTTGGATTTTCTTTTCTCTTTAAGCCCGTTTTCCTGCAGGGCTGGTGGACAGTTACTTGAATCAAAGCAGCATGCCCCAAATCAGTATTTATAACCACTCAGTAGTCACTGTGTAGATGCAAACAGAGATAGCAGTGGGGAGAAAAGAAACTAAGTTATTTGAGGCTGAGAAAAACAATGACAAGCTTCTCTGTGTGTTGTTATTTCCTTCTGTGGAGGCAGGATTTTGTGAAGATGGTTGAGGACAGACAAAACCTGTGCTGGGAGAAAGTTTGAGAAGCCTAGTTCTGGAAGATCAGAGGGAAATAAGGCAAATTCTGTCTTACAAAATAGCTTTAGTCTTAAGAATTACAGAAAAAAGTAATTCTTACACAGTGCTAAAATAGCTATTGATTCCTTCCCTGGTAGAGGACAGTGAAAAACAGGGGAACTGCATAAATGGTGTATTTTGCTGTTCTTACACCCCTTCTTATTCTTGCTGAGCAGAAAGAAAGTTGTTAAATGAGGCTGAAAAGCTGCAGAGAAGTCCCCAATACTGCAAATAGTGCTTAATATACTGTCCTGTCCCCAACCATTTTCTGATATTCTGTTGCCTTTGTAATTGTATCAATTACTCATCAACTTCCTTCAGTGTTTCTGTAGGCTCTCTACTTAGGCCTGCAAGCATTGTTTTTGCATAAAGAGCAAAACATTTCCACCATGATTAAAACCAGTTTGACACTATTGTACTTGCCCAGTGGGATTATTCTGCTGCCTAATGAATTTTCCAGTGGAGTGCTTTGTTTAAATTTCCTGGAATATTAATCTTAGTGCAATTAGCAATGTTTGCATCTCTTTCCCAGAGCACTGAACTAAACTCTTCAACCATGGAGAAAAGCATTGGAGTAGGAAGAGCAAAGAACAACCACTCTGCTAATGAAACTGAGTGACTTTTTCCCAAAGAAAATGCCCTAATTTCATGTGAAATTGATAGTAATAGCAGGAGTGTTCGAAAACAATGAGTTCTGCCTCCTGAATCCAGATCATCGTCATACGTATTTTCATCATTAGCGGCTGAGTTGTCAAGAAGGGCCAGACAGAACTTTAATTAAAGTAATTGGCTTGACAGGGTGACATGGCAAGCTGGGTGGAAGCAGCAAGTGTAGGCATTTCCTGTCTCATAGCTAAACTGCACACTAACTGCGCAGCTCCTCTGTCTGGGAAAAAAACAGTTTTAGGATGCAAGTACAAGGATACTGCATACGAGGGCCTATGTAGAATATTGTTGAAGTGTATTAAAGATCCCTACATCTCAGTGGGCAGACTGGTTCAAGCTCTGATCTACTTCAGTAGTGACAATACGTGCATTGTGTTTCTGGATGTTATGTTCTGGCTTCATCCACTACAACCACTTCTGTCTTCTGGGAGGTTAGGGAAAGTTTAAATTGAACCCTTGAAAAAGGTGGCTTATCCATCATTAAGTTTAGAAAAGCCACAGAGGGGAGTGGAGAAGTGGATGAATGGTGGATATATGGTCCTGTTAAGTATGTTACCTCTTCACTGTGTACTTATATGTTAAACCCTGAACTGTCAACACAGCTTGACTTGGAGCACTGTAGCTTCTCCTGTTAGCAGATGGCTAACTGCTGGCACTTGCTGAGGGATGATGAGGAATCCCAAATCCATTCCCCAGAGCCGTTTTCTGAAGCCCTTCTGTAAAAGAAGAGGGCTCTGTGCTTTACTGAGCACTTAGTGCTTGAGAGAAGGATTCTACTTGTAGAAGATCTGTGCTTTAAATAAAAATATCTAGCACAGATAACAGTTACGAAATCCTGGTTGGAGTTTGTTCTGTAGTAGATAAAGCAAACCACTTTCTATATGTGGTGTTAGGCCTCTTGCTCTGTTTTGGAATTTCATCATACGAACACAAGAAGTAATAGTGTATGTGCTCTGCGGAGTTACTAATGAGACATGGAAGCAGGAAGACAAGCTGGGGTGCCCTAATGAGTCTCTTTTAGCCAAGGCCTCTAGGGATCTATGGCAATATACCAAATAATCAAACTCTCTCTAAAGAACTTTGTTTCTCAAAGCAGCCAGCAGCTCAACACAGCAGCTGTGCCATCACCACAGCAAAGAGACTAATGGCTGAACAATTATGCAGGTGGGTGCAATGGCACATTAGGCAGGAGAACTGAGTGGGGAAACCCACACAGCTTACTCCTATTGTATTTTTGTCTGCAGGACTAGGAGTTTGTGCTTGTCCACAGCATTAACATCTTCCTATAATGAAATGAAGGAGGAGGATGTATTTCTGTGTCAACACACTTGCAAAACTGAAAAACAGATTTTGAAACTGATGCAACAGTAGCAGAGAGACTTGCTTGCTACAAATAATGTATTTACTTTTTGAATGGGCATGTAAGGGAGGACATAGATATCTGAGAAGTAATTACATTCCTGGCCAAAAATCCTTGTTTGCAGTGAGACTTGAGGGCAATCAGCATCCCACCCAACTGCTGAGCAGCCTGTAATAATAAGCCCCAAATCAAGAGTGAATAGAAGCAGCTAGTCATTATAGTCTAATCCTGTACATCCATTTGAAGATAAAGGGAAAAATATGTCTTTGTGTCTGGGGCCAAGTGAAAGCAGGAGCCCTTAGTCTATGAGCTTTTATGTATTTTGTCTATTATTAGAAGCTTTTATTTTGCTGTTCTCAAACAATTCCAGTTGTTAATATCCTCTTCACATTTCTCTGCAGGCTGCTGAGAGTTATTAATTTCATGTAGCACTGTCCATTTATCCAGTATAATTTTACTGAGTTTCCTGTGGCTAATCACAGAGTAGAATCTGGAAAATTACTTTTTTTAAGGGTGATTTACATTTGAGGTAAATAGACCAAAAATCAGAATCCCAGTTCAAAATTCATCTCTGCTTTTGGAGCATTCAGCGCTCTGGAGAAATGGATTTCATCTGGTTAATGTGCAGAAAGGAAAAGGGCAGTCAGGTCCCTGGTGATAATGTCAGACATGAGGGTTCTGACAGGCAGAGCTGAGCAGTTCATTAACTGCTGCTCTGTCCCTCTGAGCCCCACTGGCTTCCTGGACTTAGCCAGATCCCCGAGTATACATAAGCTAACCATCAGGTACAGCGTGTCCCTCCTCACCTTACAGCTTGCTAATCCTCAGGGAAACAAACGCATTTATTCCACTCACAGAAGAAGAGGCAGAGATCCGTATTCTGTTAAGTCTGTTGTTACTACAACATTGGTCAGTCACCATAAGGCCAAGATAGGGGTGGTTTAACATGTAGTTAGCCCTTTCCCCCTCGTCTGGGAACATCCTAAAGGCATCAAGGCATCCTGAGGCCATAAAGTGTCCTACTGCCCTTAATCTGACACTAACTTTTTGTGTTTCCTCATATAGCCCATCTTTGCCTTTTACTTTGTCTTTCCAACTCAAAACAGGGAAAATGAAGTCAGCACTATGCTCTTCTCTGGCCATGTAGATAACTCCAAACAGCTACGGACCAGCCATGTCCTCTTTTAGTTTGTGGTCCTTTAGGCACAAGGAAAGAAAGTGTCCAATTGTCCACACAATCAGCTCCAGATGAATATGTGCCTTTGCAGAACAAAGTGCGTGGCAGTTTTACCTCATTCTGGCCTGCACCAGAGCATTTACACCGAGATGCATGACCAGACCTGCTTTTGCAGTAATCTGTTTTGGGAATTTAAACAACACAGCCAGGAACTGGAAAAGAAAACCCTGATAACACAAATGTGTTACGTGTCTAAGCCTCTCAAGGACATGCCTCTGAAGACAGGTTTGCCTGTGTGACATGGACAGACTTGAACTGTTGGTACCAAGGCAAATGCCCTTTCATACAAGCACAAACGGTCTCCTTCTTTTTCTGAGGTCTTGGGAAATTGTGCCACCCATCCTATCTTTCCTATGTAGGTTACTAATGAAGATATTTTTCAGTTGAAGAAAGTACTCAAAAAGCTTTCTGTGTTGGTAGAATACATATAAGTTTTACCTTCCAAAGATCTGCTTAGTCTGCCTGCAAAAGCAAAAACAGCCCAGGTTTCTTAAGCATGGAATGGTAAGGAGTCAAGTATCATCTGTAGAGTAGTGTCACCTCATTTTAATCACCAGTTTCGTGCCAGTAGATCTCAAAGGGAATCTTCCTGTTGCCCAGATTTGAAAAGGCTGAGAACAGAAACAAGTTACAAAATTACAGACTGTCTCACTACCCAGTCCTTTAGGCCTCATTCCTCCCCAGATTACCCTAATGTGAACCGGCATCCATATCTTTAAACCTGTTATCACCATCATATAGCTTCCATTTTATTTCTCCACTTGTCTTCTCTGTGTTCTTTTCTTTCCCTGGTATCAGGGCATGTTATGATTTGGAAGCCAGCAATGTTCTACAGAGCTTTTTAACCACTTCCTTGACTGACCTTCACTGAGAGTAAAGTTAGTGATATGTAAGGACATTCCACAGTAAATGCAAAGAACGGTGACACAAAGTCTCTCCGTGTAGGAAAATCTTAGTCATTATCTGCCTTAGCAAACTGCAAAGTGTTTCCCCCAAGCAGAATAGTAAGTTGTGAGCATAAAGCTTTGTTACTGTATTGTCAGTATCCATTCAATGCAAAATTACCTTTCAGAAATTCAGATTTTATAAATATACTGCACTGTTCTGCAGTCAGCATTTAATGAGCTTTTCCCAACCCAAATTCCGTTTTTATTTTTAGCAGATCAAAATCAGTAGTAATGCACTTGGGATAAGGTGAGGGTAGTAGGGTTTGGGCATTACAGAGAACAGAAAAGCTTCATATGATTTATTGTAGGGTCAAGGCCATTAAATGCCAATTTAGTAAAGAAAAACAGCCACAAATGTGCTAAGCCATTTCCAGTCTAGTCACACGTGCAGTTCTCAGATGCAGGGCCAAACCAGATTGAGCATTTCTAAATCTCATTGTGACCAAGAGGAAATGCCTTCTTTTGACTGAGAGAGCTGTGCAGCCTACTTCCCAGGTCCCCTGCTTGTACTGGTGGTGTTTTGGGAGCTTCCTGAGCTGCAGCCATTATGGTGATGTTGAATTTCTTGAGGAGTTCAATCCAACTTATGAGCAAATAAGACTGAACTGTTTACAGATCTAGGCCTAAAACTCCTCTCAAGTTACTGCCTTCATAAGGATGAACGAAGTTCCTGAGCGTGCACGCTGCTCTATCCAAAGGGACCTTTGCCTCCACGTGGAGTCAACTGGATTAATAATACTTCTTCTACACTTCTGACATCTGCTTCAGTGGATCAGTGTGCAGGACTAGCTGTGGGTTCCTGGGGTTTTGTTTTAAATATATCTAAAGATGTCCGTAATTTCCTAATCAAAAGCAAGCAAGAAAGCAGAATGCTGTATTTTTTTAAGTGAGAAGGTAATAAAAATGAGTCTAAATATTTTGATAGATATGCTGGAAGGGTATATAAAATGTAGCAAACAGTTGCACTATTTTTTCTACTGTCTGAGCACCTAATTTGAGAAATATTTGTTCTCTAACTAAGTCCTCTTCCAGTTCTGAAGTTGGGAAGTTTGGAAGGAGTGGAGTACAAAGTCTCAGTGAAATGTTAAGCTAATGTAAATAAATCCGGTAGCTAGCTTTGTGAGGTAGCCTATAATGTTTGGTTTTCAGTTACTTCAAATACTGCCTAATTGTTTGGGGATTTTTCCCCAAAAATATGCTAAATAGTGACACTTCTGAGAGCAACTGTGCTTCACACAAGATAACAGTCATATGGAAAGAACATCCTTCAGTTCACATAAAGCAGCTTTACAGGAGCCCTTTAGTATGCACTGTTATTTTTTCTTAATAATCCCTGACAATTTAATTCTCTTGTGCTTTCTCTCTGATACCCTGTTTTGTACACTATCAGGTTTGTGGGGCTTTGTATTGTTTTTGTAATATATGGGTTGGTTTACAGAAAACCTATACTGTTGTAATCATTGTTCTTGGATTGTGGAGCTCTGTCTGTAAAGAGAAAAACAGCTTTAAAAATGCCCTCTGTTTTCTCCAAGTTTACTGTAATTAGCAGGTTTAGTTAACAGAAATGTATTCTTTTAAGCTCCTGTTATATTCTTTTCCAGTTATTGACTGTTTTCACTACATGTGTACTTAGTATTGGTTCATTCCTTTACTATGGTGAAAATGAACAGTTTTGTTAATATCAGAAATCGTGGTTTTGGATAAAGTCCTTCAAATTAATGGTGTGTGATTTTTCATTTTATTCTCAGTTTACTTGAGAGTAGTTACAAGTCTGGAATTGCAGTTATTTAATTATTACCTCCAGTGATACACTGACACTAATTTGTTGCTGTTTACAAATCCGCATGATTTGGCAGCCTTGGGAAACCATCTCTGTTGCGTATATGGCATGAAAAGAACACTGTGGCTATTTCTACAGGAGTGGATTCACCAGCTCTCAAAGTCCAAAAAGTGCCTCAACAATTTCGGAGCCAAAAAAAAGAGGTCTCATCTTCTTCAAACGTAAACTCAGAAGCCCTTACAGCATGAACCCTTGTGTCATTGCTCTCTCCCAGTTCTCTCCTCAGTTGATCACGGGCATCCTGTCTCACAGAGCTGTGGGGGTGGCTTTGTGTCTGTGGCCCCAAACTACTGTCCTAGGACCGCCATTCCAAGGGCTTCTGGGCAATACAGGGGAGCATCAGAGCTTGCTAGAGGATGTTCAGCAGGTTTCATAAAGGCAAATAGTGGCAAGAGGAAGAAAGGAAAACATTTGGCTTTCCTAATGCGATATAACATTACCTTATGATTCTCCAAAAGGGGTTCAGTGAGGCAAGTTGAGTTCAGATCTGCTGAAGGATTGGCAAAAGGACATGCTAAGTAACCTCTCATGCACAATTATAAATTAAAAAATTGACTTACCTTTGAATGAAGCAAACTAAGAACATCAGGAAGTTGCATAGGCCAATCATGATAGCAAGTCTGACAAAAATATATTTAAAAAACAAAAATAAAGGCATGTTTTATTCTAGTCCCAGTCTTTCTCAGTCTGGCAATATAACATATTCCAGAGTTTATCCATCAGATTTAAGGCAGTGTAATTGCTACATTACATCAATATCTAATTATAATTCACTTTTCAGTTGCAGCTATGGAATCATACAGGTCTAAATTATTTTCATTTCTAAATTTCTGCACAATAGTTAGAAATGAGAATACTTTAGATATGGAAGAGAATGTTCTGTTGAACAGTCATTTAAAGATTTAGCTCTGTGTGTTCAGACTAATAAAACCAGCTGAAATTGTTGCTGCTGTTTTTTGTACAACATTGTGTATCTAAACAGTCTGCTAATGTAAATTGTTCTGTAGTGAGACTGACAAAGAGCTTTTAGCCCAAGAGAGCCTGTCCCCTTTGGCAGTTCAACTGACATGTTTTGCTTTGCCTAATGCTACATTATAATTTTCTTTAGGATAAAAAATAATTAATTCAAATACGACTGAGTGACTTTCCTGTGTTAACTGCAGCCTATGCACATCTTATATGGGGGTTGGTGAAGTACCTCTGTAAACAGCCTGATATCCATTTAATTGCCTGCTGTGACAACAGAAATATCAGGCTCAAACAGGAGCTTTTCTCTTGCTTTGAGTTCTCACGAGGTGCTGCAGTGTTTCTGAAAGGCCGAGAACCAGGCTGTGAAATTGCCAGCTCAGGTGCAGAGCAGGCACTGGCACTGTGACTTGGCCCCACCGTGGGGATCACAGCCAGCTGCCCGTCCTCCTCCTGCACCTGTATTCAGGAGTCAATTAAGGCAGTTCCCTATGAAGGTTTCATTTTGAGCTAATTGATCCTGTTGTTTGTAAAAGCCTTATTTTGAGCTAAGCAAGTCACCCACAAAGTTTGTATTACAAGATGCACCTTATAATTCTGCATACATATTTCCTTTACGTATTCAGACAATCCTCATCCATTAGAGGCAAGAAAGATGTTTGTCTTTTTTGTCATTTCTGTTTTGAATTGCAAAGGTTTTATGCCTACTAGTTGGGTGCAGAAACAATGTTTACTGCTTTGTAAATTTCCCTAGTGACTCCTTAAAGGATAGGTATATAGGTATTAGATATATAGAGAGAGATATATTCCCAGGTTCCTCAGTGTAGCAAACAACTTTAAACTGAGGATTTTATTTTCTCAGCAGCTCAGCTCTTCTTCCAAGCACCTTGGTACTTTTCACAGAATCCCAGAATCACAGAATATTCTAATTTGAAAGGGACCCACAAGGATTATCAAGTCCAACTCTTTAGTGAATGGCCCATACACGAATTGAACCCACAACCTTGGTGTTATTAGCTCCATGCTCTAACCAACAGAGCTATTTTCTTTTTTTTTTTTCATCTCTCATTCATTTCTGACTCTGTGCTAATGCCCAAATTATTCCGGCCTCTATCAATATTTATTACTTGAAAAGAATTTGAGTAAATATTCCTTAAAGTCCTCTGTAACAGCTGATGCAAAGAAAGTTCTTATAAAGTACTTATTTCTTTCACCTTCTGGTTGCCTCACTTCTGATTGTGGGATACTGTAGATGAAACATCTTCAAATCACAATCTAGAATTCCTATCCTTCAGGCAATTTTGGACCCCCTCCACCATTCTGAATATATAAAAAAAAAAAAAAACCAAACAAGCAAACATAAAACTCAAAATATTTTGTCCTATTTCAGAATAGTTTTGCTTAGCTTTGATTTTACCAATAAGATGTTGAGACCTCTGATATGACAAGAATCAGAGCATTTTTAGTACAGTACAATGAGACAGCATAATTGTAAATAGCTTCAGACTTTAACATGCTAAAACTTTCAATCTTGTCCCTGAAGCAGTTTTTGAATGTATCAGTATGTGAACAGCACATTGTGTCAAATTATGCTAAATTCTTTTTTTATAATATTTGAACTATTCTGTGTTAGAAACAGCTCATCAAATGTGCTGTAATGTGTTTAAGTGCCCAGTTCAGAATGTTTCCCCCACTGAGGCTGATTTAAGTTAGTGAGAGGTTGACAACAATCTGTACTTACTATGCACTAATTCATGCTAAGGGGGGAAGAGCTGTCTCTAGGGATCTAAAAAGTTCTGCTTCCAAACTGGATGACTACTGAACAGCACAGGAAATCATCACAAGTGCTAACGAAAGCCAGAGCAGGGCTGCTTGAAGAGGAACTCCTTTCCGTGGGTGTGTGTGCAGCGCGGGGCTGGGAATGAGGGCTCTGTGCTGGCTTCTGCCTGGGGCTGTGCAAGGGCTTGTCAGGTCAGAGGCTGGGCTGCATCCCTTCGAGGTGGAGCACACGCAGCTGACCTGGGAAATTGCTGCAGAGTAACAGCTGGTTGTAGGTTACCCCACCTTCCCTGTGCAGATAAACCCTATGACTCACTCCAGGGAAATAGGAAGCACCTCCTTCAAACCTGCGCTGGGAGAGACTTCCATTGTAACACATCCATTTTAACAGGAAAGAACCACGGGAAAAGAATAAATATTACATCAAGTAGTGAAGCACTATTTTATATTAAACTACAAAAGACCCACCACAAAATCAACAGAGCAAATTTGGCATAGAAGTGAGGATAATGTCTCTCAAACCACTTGACTATTTCCTCTTATACCATAATAGAAACATGGGAAAATGCTACCACATCAGATTAGCAAAACCAGAGTGCAGGACCATTCCACAACTGGAAATTAAAAAAAGCCCTACCATCAAAAGCTTTCTTCCTGCACTGCAGGTGTCAATTGTCTTTTCCATGTATTTCCCAGAGACAAAATTACAATAGCAAAACTTAAAGAAAGCCAAACAAACAAACTAAAACAAAAAAGCCAAAGCACAACAAAAACTGGGGGGGGGGGGAACCAAAAACCAGAAACACCCAAAGAAAACTTCCAAAAGAAAACAAAAAGCAAAACAAACAAAACCCAAAACAAACAAAAAACCAAAGGGGGGGGGAACACACACAAAAAAGAAAAAAGAACACCCAGACAGTTCCAGAGCACAAAAAGGCAAATTTTGCATGAAGGCTTTATTCTGACTGGCCCCTTGAAGGATGAGTTGTGCTTTTTGTAGCCTTCTGGAAGGGTGGCTCTGACAAGTCTAGGACCAATCCTGTGACTGGCACTTCAATGGCAAGAGTGACTTGGACATGACTTTGACTTATCCTGTGGACTTCAATTTCCAAGGAACTTCACTTTCCATTTTTCATGCACCTCCCATTTAATGTTACAAGTTTTTCATGACACCAGAGATTGCAAAATAGGACTTTATTTTCATAACCAGCTTATTATCTTGTCATTGCAGGCATTTCTCTTCTGCAATTTATTTAGCATACCTACAGTCATGTTAATCTATTCCTAATGCATTTGGCTCACACCAGTGTTAAGCTTTGACTGAAAAGCTGCCGGAATTGATATCTCAAGTCTCCACTTTGCTGTGAAAAGTGCACAAACTGTATTCAGAACCCTTCTCCCTCTGTTTGCCCTTATTTTCAGTTCAAGTGCAGAAATACATAAACTCATCCTACCCTTTCTCTGTCCAAATGCTATCTGAAAGCTGTCCTGGCCAAGCCTTGTTTTCCACTGCCTGGCAGAGATATGTAAAGAGTGCTTCTGGGCTAAGAAACATGTTACACCCAGAAGAGTCCTGATCCTCACCTATCCAGACCGGGGAACTCACTAGAGTACATCAAGTTACGTTTTACCTTGCATGCCAGGGCATTGCTTGTTTAGGAAGAGTCTGGCACGTGCTCTAGTCTTGCCCAACTACTTGGTCAGGAATTCACCTGAAGCACTCAGTGATGCAGCTTAAGGACTGATTATTACTTGATCACCTTGAGGTTTTTGTAGATGAAAGTTTTGGTAGCACAGATCCCAGTATTCAACTAATGATAGGACCCACATGGTTGACAGTTGAGGTTAAAGGGAAAGTGTGGTACTTTCTGCATCAGGTCTTGAAACTCGATGCCAAGGTGAGTCATCTAAAGAGTTCTACATACCACAGCCAGCCTTTCTGGTTACTACCATATCATTTCAAGGTTTCTCCTTTCCTGACCAACTTGAAAAAGCATAATCACTTGGCAGTAGTTATTTGAAGGTAGTAGTTTTTTTCATGCTAAAAGAAGTCTCACCTCTGACTACTTCTGGTTTTGAATCTCACTTCAACTCAGGGAAGTTAAAAAGTAAACACCCATCCCAATTATTACCATAGGAAAAACTGTGTAGGAGAGGCCATGAAAACCTTCAGATGCATATTCATCAGTGGGAAACTGGGAAACTTAAAACAACTGCAGTGGCTATGTTAATAACCGATGTCTGCAAAGCTACATAGTGGTGCTTTTTGTCTTATCCTTCTTAAAATATGCTATTGGTGGTTGGATTAATAGTGTAAGACTTCTCTACACCTAGCTTAGTGTCTTAACTGCTAAAACACATATATTCGTTCTCTTCTCCAATTAATCTTTATTTAGTGCCTGAACACTAAAATGGGAGTATGGCAAATAGTCTACAGCTCAGGGAGTGCAGCCTTAACCTCAGAAACATGAGTTTACCTCCCCACGTGCAGGCAGGGAATCCGAGCTGCTCTCCTCCCCATTCAGGTAAATGCTCTGACCAATGAACCCTGGGCACTGTGGGAGAGGAGAAGGAAGGAAAAAGAATATAATATCTTAGTCTTTCATAGTTAGTTAGTTCTAGTGGTGCACTGAATCTCACAGATGAAATCTGTGGTTCATAGAACATGGGCTACCTGTTTGAGTTCATCAGAAGAGCTATCCTCTGGGTAATGTTCCAAAGCAGATTTTAAGAATCCACAGATACTTGGATGGTTTCCAGGTTAGACACCTTCCCAGAGAGATTTGAAAGTGTTTGGGGATTTAGAGTTTTTGGGTTCTTTTTGATTGATTGGTTGTGATTTTTTTAAGATGATTACAGTGATGACAGAATTTGGAATCTTAATCTTATTATGGAACTCTTCTTAAGTGATTTGGAAGCCTACGTCTTATCTATTGATTGATTTATACTTGAAATTCATTAAAAATCAATACAACTATGCAATTGGTTTGATTTCTGTCACCTGTAGAATATACAGCCTTATGAGTTTTTTTTTCCAGGAAGCTATATTATTTCTAACTGTTGACATGTGTTACTTTTTCAGGGTGGAAACCTTTCTAATGGTAGGATTCAAGACAATATGTTTTTGGAGTAACACATTTTAGTGTCTGTTCCACAAACCATAGAGTTTGCTGTGTTTAGTTGGCTTAGTGCAATCTGTGTGGCTGTCAGAGGATGGCATCATGGTTTCTTTGACTGGAATTTCAAGAAACTGAAGGAGATTTCAGAAAGGAAGCTGTTAAAAAAAGTCTTGCTCTAATGAGAGCTGAAGTAATTCTTTGGAATTGTTAGATTTTCATTTACAAAATGCTATTCCATGTAAACCTTGCAGTGTCTGCATCACTTCAGCTCCCTAAAGTCTTAGAAACAGCAGTTAGCTTGGATATGAGGCAGATATACATTATGTACTGTTCTTTGTTATGAAATCAGAGGCAAAATCCTTATCTGCCTCCAAGAAAAAACAGCTTCTAAGCCTCTATTGCTTAATTTTCAAAATGCAAAGATCTTCATTCCTTTTTTCCCTTGATCTACAGTTACCTCAACACATTCATTAGAACTATTTTTATTCTATAGTGATTTACTTCCCTTCCTTTTCTTTCCCGTCTTCTTTAAATTATGTCAGTGAACACAATACAAGTGCCTTCCATTCTTCAGATGATTTAACATTTGAAAAGTACATGGGTTTTCCTGGGCAGCTGCAAAGCTGAGACATGAGATTGAAGTGTTATTCCTAATGAAAACCATTTAAGACTGCACAATCTAAAAT
>JAWWLV010000179.1:49957864-49971117 GCA_035041135.1 Platyrinchus mystaceus
ATTGTACAGGTAGGCAGAAGCTTGCTTGACCACTGGTAGCTAGGTGGGACAGCTTCCTGAAGTTGCTATCCATCAACATTTAGAGTTGTGTATTGGCCAAACAACACTAATTTGAAGTTTAATGGAGCCACACTGCTGATCTTGCTGAGAGTGAGATTATTTAGAAATGCCTGATACGGATTTAAGCGATCCCATGTTAGTAGAAGGTTGCAATTACTTTACTTGAGCCACAAAATTTTGCCTCTCCCAACTATTTAAGTCATGAACAGAGTAACTACTAAATAGTTCTCAAGACACTTGAATGTGTCCAGAGGAAGGCCATAAAGCTGGTAAAAGGACTGGAAGGCATGTCCCATGAGGAGTGTCTCATGTGTTTGTTTAATTTACAGAAAAGGAGGCTGAGGGGAGACCTCATTGCTATCTACAGTTTCCTGAGGAGAGGAGGTGTAGAGGGAGGTGCTGAATTCTTCTCCCTGGGATCCAGTGATAGGACACATGGGAATAGTTCAAAGCTGCACAAGGGCAGGTTTAGTCTGGACATTAGGAAGCTTTCCTTTGCCAAGAGGGTGGTCAAACACTGGAACAAACTTCCCAGAGAAGTAGCTGATACTCCAAGCCTGTCAATGTTTAAGAAGCATTTGGACAGTGCCCTTAATACAAATCTTGAACTTTTGGTCAGCCCTGAGGTGGCCCAGCAGGTGGACTAGATGATCTTTTTAGGTCCCTTTCAGATGAAATACTCTATTCTAATATTTTGAAGAGAGAAGGAAGACTGTATGCTGTGGGATCTTTTGTTTATTGGTTCAGGTTATTTTTTTTAATTTTCCTTCTTTTAATGTCCATCACCTCTCCTATGAATACAGGTTGAGAGGTTGGGGTTGTTTAGCCAGAGAGAAGAAGACTCTGGGGTGACCTTATAGCACCTTTCAGTACCTAAAGAGGACCTACAGGAAAGCTGGAGAGGAACTTTTTACAGGGGTATGTAGGGATAGGACAAAGGGTAATGGCTTCAAACTGAAAGAGAGTTGGTTTAGATTAGGTATTAGGAAGAAATTCTTTGTTGTAAGGGATGTGAGACACTGGCACAGGTTGTCCAAAGAAGTTGTGGATGCCTTATCCCTGCAAGTTGAGGGCCAGCTTGGATGGAGCTTTGAGCAACCTGGTCTAGTGGAAGGTGCTCCTGCCCATGGCAGGGAGGTTGGAAATAGATGGTCTTTAAGGTCACTTCCAAACCAAACCATTCTGTGATTCTATGATTAAATGTGTTGGACATAAAATAACATCAAGTTGTAACTTCAGACTCAATGGAAAACTGCAGTTACCATCTGCAATGAGAAATCCGAGACATTCGGTATATTCCCATGTGTAACCGAAGTGAAATGGGAGATAAGTTTCCTCAGAGGGATGTTGAGTTTAAGGAATATGACTATGTAGAAACATCTTGGTAAATGATCACGAAACAGGCAAAGCAGTGCTGGGCAACAAAGCCACATGCTGCAGCTCAGAATTAACTAAAAATAAATTGTGTCCAGCACAATAAATTATCAGCAAGACAAATGATGGCCAAGAAGAGGAAAACCATAATTGTTTCCTCTGGGTCTGGATTTCTGAAAGTAAACACCCAGTCTTGTCCCGACTTTGTAACAGAAAATAGAATTCAATAGCGTGGAGGAAACTGGCGAATCATACAATAGCAACACAGTATTTAAAAGCTTAGCCATATGAGGGAAGGGAGCAATAATGACAATTGTTCTTTAAGTCTGTGCTGAAAGCAGACTGAGAGGAAGTTTGGTCTGCCAGAGGCAACAGTCTGAGTGCTGGGAGGCCTTGGCCTTGCTGGCTCTCCTGTTTACACCTCCTCTCTGAACCAGATATTGAATCTCCTTGTTTATACAGTGCTTCCCAAGTCATGCCTCTTTCTGGGAGGAGGGTTTTCCTCACAGATTTAAAACCAGAAGAGAGCTGGCAAACAGTTTTTCAAAGTTGACAAAGTGATGTAATAAATGGCTACAAGAGACCACTCTATGGTGATGGTAAAGATCATAGCTATCAAAGAACATAGGACACCTGCCAATTTCATTTTAAATGCACTGGTAGCACTTAACAAATTCTATAATTTAATTCACAGGCTGTGATTTGTTTTTTTCACCAAATTTCCCAGAAAGTCTCTGCTAAAGTTCTCCATGCTTATACAGTTAACCTTTGACCACGTTAAGTAAGGGTCTCTCCAAATTAAGAGAACATTTTGTTAGCATAGATGAGATGATTGTTCTGGGAAAGTCTCCAGCCCAAGTAATTTTGAGCATGCTTAATTATATGGATGGAACTGCCAAAAGACAACTTAGGTAGTCTTGGAGAAGTTTCTAGGCCTTCCCATGCAGAAACAAGTTCATCTATGAAAGTGGAGATGCAAACACATTTTCTTAGGAGCAGAGTTTAGACACATATGGATGCCTAATGCTCTGATCCCAGAGCTAAAAAAAATTGCTACAAAATTCAAGTGCATACTGATGGTTCTCCATTGCTTTCAATGCAAATTCTGATAGTAACAAAATCCATTTCACTTTGTTGAGCAATCATTTATCTCCTTAAGAAATTTCTTGTCAAAGGAAGGGATTTGGGCAGAGTACCAGTTGATTAAATTACTGCCAAGTACTGCCTCACATCTGGGGACAAAATCTGCAGACTAGATAGCTCACAAGCAGCCACATGCCATAGCATAACCTGGTCTTGTCCTCCATGCTAAACCTGGACAAGGAAGAAGCAAAGGAGCTGGATACCTCAGCAGCATATCATCCAAAAGGTGTTCTCTACCAGGGAAATGACTTAAAAAAGCCAACTATTCTCCAGCATCATCCTCCTCTTTGCAGATAACACAAGGATGAGAAAGTCACAGTAATATGACCCTGTGTCACAGCCACATTCACAATCACATGATTTTAGTAACAAGAGGAAAGAGTTTTGTCCCATCAGCACTACCAGTTACAGCAGCATGGTACAGCCACACCACATGCATCACAGATAACTTTATCCCTGCTGATGAGGTGGAGCAACAGTCTGGATCAGTTGAG
Source organism: Platyrinchus mystaceus (assembly GCA_035041135.1). Lineage (NCBI taxonomy): Eukaryota > Metazoa > Chordata > Aves > Passeriformes > Tyrannidae > Platyrinchus > Platyrinchus mystaceus. The sequence continues at coordinate 49,960,936 of JAWWLV010000179.1, forward strand.
GGGTAAATTGGGCAGAACTGGCCAGCCACACATCCACCACTGTATCACACAACCAGGGGCAGATGTATACTGGACTGTACTGAGGAAATGGATGGGTCAGCTGCATCCTGCCACTGGACTCCCTGGTTTTGTAGCTGATTTGGGATTTTAAGTTTTGTTCTAGTTCTTGGGAGTTGTTTTTGAGCTAAAATTCTTGTGAGGATGCTCACTGACAGGACACACTGTGTATGCTTTGTGCAAGTTTTAGACCCATTGACCCGCGATGACAAAAATACATAATGAAATGAAAAATAAATCATCAGCTGTTTGGTTCCTCCATTAGCAATTATACTTAAAGGAATTTATTAAAAAGAATGTCACTTGCAGTGCTATTCACAGCTAAACATAACTTACTCCAAATACCACAGACAGGAAGTTAGGGTTAGCTCTGCCTTTTTCTCACATGCAAACGATGACCTACAACTCACCTCCCTGTAGGGGTGAGGAGGAGGCCATCCTTTCCCTCCTGCTTGGCTTCTGTGTCCAAACTGCTACTGCACTGCAGCACTTACAGATAGTCACACACTCCTGTGTCTGTCCCACAACACTCATACATATCACCCCACCTGCTTTAGGTCTCATCCCTGTGCTGCAAGAGAGAGTGGCAAACACTCCTCTCCTGTTACAATACCTCCTTTTCCAGAGGAAGTGCCCTGGGGCCATGTCAGAGTTTGGGAAAAGTGGAGGTGGAGTCACTTGTTTCCTCTGCTCCCTGTGTGCTGTGACATAACGAAGTACCCCTATTTCCTGGCAGCACGGAGAGGTCTGGACTGCATCAATTGCAGCTTGATGTGCTAAAAGAAACTTTGAGAGGTTGCTTCAGTGACAAATAATGTCTAGAATAATTGAAAATATGAGCTGGTGATATATTAAAACTCATTTAAGTCAAAGGCCACTTTGGGGGACACGGGTTTTGTACACTTCCTTGTAGTTGCTGTAAACACCTCAAGGCTCCTCAGCTCCTGGACAAGGCGATGGGAAGCAAATACCTTTCTCACAAATGTACATTCCTTGGTTCACCATGGGATGAAACACCCTTCCTGCTGAGCTGTTTGCAGCAGCAGTTGGAATTTATCCCATGCTTTTAATCTGACCATAAACAACAGCATTGCATTTATCTCTCTCATTTCTGAATGTTGTTTATACTCAGTTGGATGTAGTGAAAGCTGACTAATCCATCTGGATTTCTTCTCTCACTGTTTTTCCAGGGTAATTAGTAAACTCTATCCTGTTTACTGGTACCAGTATGAACCCCTAGAAACAAGGAGTTGTGGTGTTTCACATCAGTTTTGAATTCAGGAAGGGGGAAAAAAAATAGTTTTACCTGCATGACAGTACTTTCTAAAGAGGTATAAAATGACAGTGGCACTTGAGAGGAGTCAGCACCACTTTTCTCATATTTCAGTGAGGTCAATATAGCAGGAAAATGCACCCATGGCATTTAATAAGATGTTGGAAACTGAAGAGAGCTCAGATCATGTCTGATCACCTCCAACCATGTGTTCAAAGCTCTCAGCAATCCAATAGATGTTCATCTAAATATTTGAAAGGTCTTTGCATCCAGTGAGCTGAGCTGCTGTAGAAATCTGGACATTTGTCTTGGAGCACTTGCAAGAAACATGCAAGGGCCATTTCTGATAGAAAACCTGTATGAATACCTGTATAGACACAAATATGTGTGCCAGGAATTGCTGCAAACACACAAATTATAATATAATTCTGAGCTTTATTTTGATCTTTTTAAATAGAAGCAGAAATCAGAGTGTGAATCACTATATTAGGCTAAAAACTTATCTCACATGCCAGTGGGTGCTGTGAGGCATGCCTGCCTCTACTTTTTAGCAAAGCTGTCCTGTGAAGTATTTTTCTTGGCTAGAGTCTATAAAAATTAACTGTAGTTTTCTAAGCCAGAGGAAGTGGGAGAGTGGGCTGGTTACTCTCCTAATTGCCAGGGAGAAATTCCTAGGCAAAGAATTCTCTGTCCAGTTTTAGTGAGAGTGACCAGACTTCTGGGCATTTTCACATGTCAGAAACTAATCCTAGCACAGTTTATACGTACTCAAAGACTGTGACAAAGAGTACTACAGGCTAATTAATCCTAGCAATTTCTCTATAAAAGAGGCTGCTATGATACCTTCAGAACATCCAGTCACATGTGTGCTGCATATTGCAGGGATGACATCAGGCACAAGCCACATAATTCCAGAAACACCCTTTGAAAAAAACTTATCTGTAATATCCCTCAATCTATTATAGCAGCACAACATTTATTAAATCTGGTTATTATTGTCACAGGAACCAGGAAGATCATAGGCTGCTTGAAGCTATGTGCTTTCCCACCCACTGTCCACTGGAGAGGACCAGATGGAAGCCACAATGCTTCCTAAGGACATGGGATGGAAACTGTACAACCTCCTGGGCTAATCTCTACTAGACCATTATCATCCAGTGGGAGCACACCTACCTGTGTTGTGTCAGGGTCATCTCTGGTTACACAGCTTTACACTCTTTGTTTTATAGCATACAGGTGAAAGAGGAAGCTTCAGATGGTGACTCGGTGGCCCACTGGGACATGATCTGGTTAACAGTCTGCTCTGGGGTCAGCAACATGTGGTTTCACCACAAGTCCCTTCTTTACCGCCAGTTATGTGTTAACTGTTCTGCAAACAACAAATGGAGGTAAAAAAAGCCTTGGATCCAGTTATACACAGACACAGCTTCTTGTTCTCATTTGAAATGGAAAATTTAAGCACAGATGTTTAGATATGCTCTCCTCTAGCAGCTTCTTGCCTGCTGCTCACTTTCACAAGAGCCTTTTATAATTTAAAACATGCTTGAGGCTTCCGATTACTCAGGAGTGCTTTCCATTACAGCTGTCCTGAAGCTTTGTCGCTTTGAATGTCCCCAGCAACCCTACATGGGCTGTGGTCCATAACCCTCCTGGTCTTCTTTGCTACAGGCTTTTCTTCCCAGTCTGACTATGTGCATTGCAGAAATGGTCTTTCACTTTCCAAAATGCACCATAATATAGTACAGGATGAACAATTTGAACCGGGATCTCAAACCAAGCCCCTGAAGCATGATTTCAAAGTGCTTTCCAGCCCAGGCAGACTCAATGTCAAAATGCTCAGCACAAAATGTCTGTGTTGTTTGACAATAAGTAATAAAGGATAAAGTTTAGGTGGAATTGGTTTAGATTTGTCCACAAAGAAAATAAAATATTAGCAAAATTTAAAAAATATGTCTGCTGTAAACATTGATTACAGGAATTGTAAATAAAAAGAAAAAAACAACCCCAAACCCTCCAATTCTTATAAATAGATTCAAATGAAAACATTTACATGATTTGGGTATAATTATTCTCCCCCAGTGCCTATAGTAGACGCATTCATTTACTTAGAGGTATCTAGTAAGATTATATAGATACAGAGGCCAATTTAGGAAATCCTAAGCGTGACAAGGTTAGGAAGAGTTTTATATATATTGTTCTTATTTTTTCTATAAGTTCACACCATCAGCCACTGCTGTGGACAGAATAAAGGTCTAGACTGACTTTTGATTTGAAGCTGAACGCCACTTCTCCTACTCCTCCATGCATCCTCTGCTCTTGCTGCTCCTCAGTGCTTAGGAGACACACCAACCCCATCCCTGTCTCACAGACACAGACCAGCTTACATGGGAGAATATCAAAGTAGTTTGAAAAACAAGTGTGCAGGAGATGGCCAGGAACCATGTCCAGTTTTCAGCAGCATGACAGAGGAGTGAGAAACTTTCAATTGCAGAATATCAAATCTGCCATATCTGAAATAAAAGAAGATTAAGACGCAGCTAAATTTTTATTTCGTTCCAACAGCTCTAGGGAAAAGTATTCTGCTTGGATGGAAACATAATGTGTGGGAGTGTGGATCAGTAAAATAGTAAGGGAGCAGGGAAAAGATAACACTTGGGAAGGGGAATGGAATAAACCCACAGATTTTCATAACTGTAGATACTTTTTTTTGGTGTTAAAATGGTGCTAAAGTTGGGAGCACCTTTTCACTGTGTTTCTCATTTTGTTGTGGTGTGACATAGATGAAGTTGATGCAGAGCATCTCAGCTAGCAGCAACAGTCGGGCAATGTTCTGAACTTGCAGGTCACATGAAGAGGCCTTGAATTAGGGGCCTTCTTCCTTGTCATCAAGACCTCTGAATCTTCCAAGGAGGATAACACATATGTATAGGACAGAGCCAGGCACTACTTGTGTACTTAGCATAGAATAAATGTACATCTTACTGGGCAAACAAACACAAAGATTCTAGGATAGCAAAATAATAATAACGTTTTTTAAAAGCATGAAAATCAAATCAGAAATCCTAATTTTTTTTGGGGGGGAAGACATAGCTAAAGGAAAGAAGTATTTCTCGTCTGATCACTCTTGCTAAGACAGGAACAGTGCTGTAGAAAGCTGATTTCCATGATCAGCAAAGGCACAAGTGGAGATGCAGCTATAGTGGTAAAAGTGCTTTTTCTAGAAGAATTTATTTTATATTCAGCCAAAATGGTATCAAGGAAAAGAATCAGTCTAACATGTTCTTTTGCTTCTATGAAGCAATTTCACAGTAAGAGGCATTACTAGCACAGATAGACCAACCAGCTTTTTTTTTTCATCAGGCACTCAGTTGTAGATGTAACACAGATTTCACTTTAGCTGCAAAGCATTTACAGTTTGCTCTTAATCAGATTTTCCCTCGAAGAAATGAGTAAGTAACAGACGAAAGTTCATGAACTCAAATCAGTGGTGCAAATCTTTTAGTTCAAAATCATTTGAACTTTGCTGAACTTCCAGATCTGAAGTGTAATGTATGATTTATAGTGCTGCTGAGTGCAGCCGTGACACCGAGACAGACCAGAGCCAGATGTCTTAAGCATTAGCACCAACAATTACAAATACATTCAGCCTCTGGCTGCACACAAAGCACTTTTAGTGGGAGCAGAAATATTTCTTTAGAAACTGTGATAAATAAACCTTTCCTTTAACTTTTTACTTTTAAGATAATTTACTGTCTATTCTCGATGACATTTTCCCATTCTGATGATTAGATGCATATTGGTCAAATCCCAAGGGACAGAGAATCATTGCCTTGGCTAGTTCCACACAGGAGTTTAACTCAGTGCTGCAAGCTTTACAAGCAGCTTTCAAAGGAGTCTGAAATTTGCTAAGTCCTCAGTTTTGCATTCCATGTTGACGAAAAGCTGTACATGGATCCAGCCCAAATGCACCAGATTTAAATACAAATAGCAGATAGGAAACAACTTTCAGAGAGTTGTAACAGCCTTGGGTATTAGTGCATCACATTTATATCATAGTGAAATTTCTCAAAATCAGTATTTTTAGCTAAAGGATAGATTGAAAATAGAAGGTCGACAATTAGCTGAACTATGCAGAGAGAATATTCTTGTCCTCAGGCTCAGCTTTAGCATATCAACTATGATCAACTTTGAATTTCTTTTCGATGTGTCTGATAGAAATAGTAAAAGATTAATGATTTCATAGCTGTCATTTGCTTGTAGCATGATAAATTATTTCAGTGGAATTCTGTGTCAGTCTTCTGCTTCAATACATGCAAATTGATTTTATTTGAAGTTAAATTATATGGTGGAAACCAGTCCTTTTCATTGCCCATCAGGGTGGAAACAAAGAGAAAATTTGTTCAAGTGATCTTCAGAAGGAGCATCAGTAACTAACCTTCTCAGGACAAGCATTGCAAGGGGGTGCTAGGGCATATTATCTTTAGCATTGCTTTTGAAGCAAACTGTAACGCAGTTCAAGTGGCAGCTCATGCTGGTGATTCACCTTGTAACAAAGAAGAAAACTGTCTGTGCTCCCCCAGACAGATTCACAGCAAGACACAGCTCTGCCCCGGCAGGCACTGCAGTTACTCTCTTCTAAAAATATTTACTGAGACCTTTCATCTACAAAATGGATTCAGGTTTACAGCAAAGAGGGGAGGTCAGATACAGCGCACTAATGCTCAGCCCTCAGTGACACAGCCCAAGCAAAAGTAATCTCAGAAGGAGAAATTACTTTAATACAAAAGCAACTGACAGGAGTAAAAATCGCGGATATGACTAAGCACCCCGGATGTAATAAAATACCATATGCATAACAAAGTTCTTCACTGATAATCTACAACAACAATAACAAAGTAATGCTATACAGCAAGCCAAAATGATCAAATCAATTTATAAAACTTTACTCTGCTTTTCTATTGGTTTGCCATATACAAGGTACAGAAGAAACATACTGATGTTTTACCATATGGGAGATACTCAATGAACATGCAGAGCATCGAGGAAAGCTGTACACACAATTTGCTGCCAATAATAAAGGATGTACATTGTCAGGGTCAAATGTCAGAAAACTGAAAGACATTCACAAGTCTTGCATATGCCTTCTAGAACATGCCAACCCTCTAGATAATCTATTTTTTTCCCTATAGTTGTACTATATTTACTTGAAAATAGTTACTCAAAGTACATATTTGGATTAATGATTGTAGAGGAAGTCATAAGTAAGACTGAAATAATGTCACCAAAATCTGAGGGGATATTTAAACAAGATAGTATGACCAGTTCTCTATGGCTGGTGCCAAGATTTGGCCTACATTAGCATAAATTGAACCAAGTATCGCAAATATAAAATTTTGGAATGTGGAAAGTCTGTTATGAAAGTGCTGAATTGATGGAAAACACAATGAAAAAACATGTAAAATGTATGAGTTTAGAAGCTAATGAAGCTAAAAGCACTGAAAATACATCAAATAGGTAAAAAATGTTTCTGACTTAACTTTTGTTGATAGGAGTAATATGCCCTGCAGAACAACTCCCAAGTGCAAGGCACAAGGTAGTCTTTAGCACTAAAACTGACAATAAATCATTTCAAAAACATTCTGCTTGCTCACACAAGAGACTGTTGCCTGAAAAATCTGTTATAAAGACTGCCTGTTTGCAAATTAATACCGAACAGGTGAAAATAATGAGTCAGTCAGTGGATAGGTGTTCTATGAGTTTTAGTTTAATAGGAAGCATTGGAAATAGATAGCCACAGCTAGCTTTGCAGTTAGCATAAGTAACAAGGTCTACACCAGTCTGGATGAGACTGTTCTTGTCTACACTACATCTTGTCTTCACCTATTTATGCTATACAAAAACCTGACACTAAATGTTAAATAAACAAATAATATTTTTTTTAAATTATCCATTTCATGCTCAGTAACATTTATGGATTGAGATAATTTTTTTCTCTGAGAAAAAATTTTTGGGCGCACCAACAAGGCAGACAAAATAACAATCAGAAGACAGAATCCATTTAATTTAAACCAACAAAGAAACAAAATATTTGGAGAAAAAGGATAAAAAAGGTTTTTTCTCCTGGGAGTAGTGAAATAGCTAATGAGACAAAAATTTCAACTCTTTATAACTTTTACTTCCCAATAACTATTTCAGCTGTTTTCTGAGATCATGAATTGCACACAAAGCGGTGTGAATCCTTTGACATTAAAATGACTGATCAGGATCAGACAGAATGATAGAATCATAGAATGGTTTGGGTTGCAGTGGACCTTAAAGATCACCTAGTTCCAGCCCCTGTGCCATGGGCAGAGACACCTTACACTAGAACAGGTTGCTCCCAGCCTCATCCAGCCTGGCCTTGAACACTTCCAGGGATTGTGCATACACAACTTCTCTGGGCAACCTGTTGCAGTGCCTCACCACCCTCTTAGTAAAGTGTTTTCTCCCTGTTATCTAATCTAAACTGTAGACTAAACCTACTCTCTTTTTAGCTTAAAATCATTTTCCCTCCTACCATCACTATCTGCCCATGTAAAAAGTTGCTCTCCATCTTTTTTACAACATACAGAACATGTAGACAACAAGTTTCAATTATATGTTGAAGTTATCACATATCCAGGTTATTAAAGACCAGCTCAAATGGTAGGACAGTCAAAAAAAATTCCTTAATTCCTAATCTTTAATTCTTTATTTGCCTAATCTGAGGCAATATAATTGTAGATAACTAGTTCAAAAAGATTTAATTTGAAATTTTAAAACTTCAAAACAATTCTTAATCTAAGTAGTAGCTTGAAACAGAGTTTAGTATTTTGGAAAATTTCTTTTATACTTTTTTCCTTTTTGTCAAAGTAAGAAATTCATCAAAGATCTGGTTCTGAATTGGTTTTATTTCTTTTAATTTTTATTTGCCTCTAAAATTTCATAGGGAGCACAACAGCTGAAGAGAAATGTTTTAAGTATTCTTGTAGAAAAAACAGGAGCCTATCAAATAACAGCAAGTGATCATTTAAATCTTAATTAATAAAGTACTCTTTACAGATCAGTAAAGATACAAGTTGCTATAATTCAAAGCCATTATTCTCAAACTGGGTGATATTTTCAAGTGTCATAAGAATCCTAGAGAACATTTTCCAGTATAACCTACTTAAGGAAAATATGTGTTTGTGTGTGGGTGGAGGAAAGGAGAAGTTATTTAACTTTTTTTTATTTACTTTTTTCTCAACTCTCAAATCTGGAAGGGTAAAAATAAAAAAGTTTTTTTATTTTTCTTGAGATAGGCTTGTTGAACTGAAGTGCTTGAATGTTACCAACACTCTGCTCCCCTTAAATTTTCCTTAGATTTTCCTTTTAAGTCTGATGTTACCAGCAAAATATACTGTCTTGATCAATGGCTCAAAAAAAAAAACCCTAAAAGAATTTTGATAGATCCAAACTACTTGTGAAAGAGAAACAATTATGAATTAAATGTATACTGACACTATGTGTGCTAAGAAAGCAGTTCAGTGTGTTATCTTTAAATAAATAGAGTAAAAAGCATCAATATCTTCTTTTAAAGGGTTCTTGGATTTTCCTCATAAATGCCTCAAAACTGAGGAAGTTGGCATGAACTGTTAATTTCTCAGGTTCTTTCTTGAAGGATACTCCAAATTGTTAATCCTTTTAAGACTTATTCCATAAAGAACACTTTCTAGAGCCATTTTTATATTGCAAAACCTCGCTGCAGGTGAAACCTGGCAGTGTGCTGAATTCCAAAAGTGGAAATGAAAGTTTATTTTTAAATGTGGATACACCTTTATGCAGCAGGAGATCCTGCCTGGTGTCGTGGTGTCAGGCCACATGTCACGGACACCCTGAAGCACCAGGTCATTGCCGAAAAGTGGGAGCAGCCAGTGAGGGCCCAGAAATCCAGACATAGCAGAAAAGTTGGGCTATATTCAGTGTAGTTACAGAAGTGAAGGGGGGACACGTGACTGTTAGTATGTCACTTGCAGAAAATAAAAAGACATTTCCCTGCAGAGTTTTATTTCCTGCACCCCTAAGCTCCACACAGAGACTTTTTTTTTTTTAAATAATCTCTTAAGTAAAAATAAATGTAATTTTTTTCCCCCATATTTTGTCAAATTTTAGCACTCAAGGCACTTGAGGATATCTTAAGACTACTGGCAATAAAACTGCACTTCTCTTTCCATGCTCACTGTTTCAGTTGTGCCAGAACCACTTGGGGATTTCACAGAGGATCTTCACATCATGTCTTGGAACCAACTGTCCAGATTCATGCCCTGGGCCATTTTCAGCCCACTCAAGCATTGTAGAACTCTAGGACAAGGTTTTGAGAAAAAAAGTGATCAGGTCCTTACACTTGCAATCTACCTACTCAAAAAAGCAAGTAACAAGAAAAGTGAACTCTTCTGAGTGCCCCTCTTCCCACTCAGAGAGAATTCCAGTGTCAAATTGAACTCATGGCTCTGGCCTGTCCTGAGCAAGCAAGACTGCCTAGGTGTCACATGTGGCAGTCACATCTGGTTTGGGGGATTTCTCCATACAGTGACACTGAAGCATCTGAGATCTGCCATCCTGTGAGACAGAAGGATGTTAATCTGCTACAAGCTTCCAGTAAGTGGAAGCAGACACCCCTGCCGTGCCCTGCTGCCTACTGTGTCAACCAGGAGTTCTGCTGCTGCTGGAGATTCTTGAGCAGACAATTACAAGAGTTTTAATTAAACAAGTGTCTGCCTGTAATGAATTAAATGTAAAATTGTAATTTTTTTCTACTATTTTCTGTATGTTTTCCTTTTTGTAATGAAAAGACT
>JAWWLV010000179.1:49971217-49984368 GCA_035041135.1 Platyrinchus mystaceus
GTTTGTTTTATTGCTTTTATAATAAACCATTTCTTTATTGCAGCTTTGCAGCCCGGCATTTTTATTAATTTATAACATGCCTGTTCCAACTGAACACAGGGGAAACTGTTTGTCCAAAGCAGCTCATCTAGGATGTTTTCAAGCATTGATACACTGGCTAAAATGGCAGACACTCAACACGCCTGCAGGCTTTGCTCTTTCAATATTCCAATTTAATAAATAAATTGGCTTAGAAAAGTTATTTGGAAGGAGAGAAGGGAATAGAGAGCAAGGATGGCTTTTGTGTCGTCTCAAAAAAAAAAAAAATCCATGTCAATAAAATCAGCTGACCATTTGGTTTAGCTTTCAACTTCAGAAATACTTTGCACACATATTTATAGATGGAGAACCAGACAGATTTCTCATGCAATTCAGTTGGAACCTATTCCTTTAACCATTCCCTTTTTGCAACAAAAACTACAACATAAAGATTCTTTTATTTAACTAAAAAATAAAATTAATAAGGCATGCATGTGAAGTCATAACAAAAATGCAGCCTGATCTTTATTTACAATAAACAAACAAATTTTAAAGAAGACCACCAGTAATCCTTAGCTTCTTCATGAGTCATGCAGCAGTCTTTGCCTCTTGCTGTCACCCCACTTAGTGCAGAAAAACCATCGAGCAGCACACTGAACATGACAAGGAGCCCTTCTGCATCAAAACAGCTGGAAGCTGATTTTCCAGGATTGGATTTGCACATGGAAGTGCTCCTTTCAGCAACCCAAAAGAATCTTGAAATCCAGGTCAAGTTTCATAAAGAGGTAGGCCCTGGTTATCCCCAGGCTTGTCAGAAATCAGAACTTTTACACATGACTAAAACTGCCAATAGTTTTCTGTTCTCCAGGTTCTATGAGAAAATACAAACAGATCAATTAGGAAAGAACCCCTTTTTGAATTTTAAACTTTTAGGACTAAAATAATATTTCTTTAATTTTTGTTTCACTCCTTAAATTGGAACTAAAAGTCACATTAGGGTTATTTGGACATAGAGGACATACACGTAATCAGAGTAGGCTGACATTTTGTCTCACTAACCTTTAGATCCTGAGAAGGCAGGACAACCCCCACCCCCTCACAGTCATCACTTACTTGCTCCATGTCACTGGGCAACCTGAGCATGAGCTGTGAACAGCTCTTCTTCCCTTGTCACCACACCCAGTGCTCTCTTTCACAAGCCTTTGTCCTTTGCGTGTATAATAAGGTTAAAATTATTTGAGAAACGAACAAACAAACCCCTATTTTTCTCCTCCACACCAACACACATACTCTCTCTTGCTTTTTCCACTGCTCATGCCTTTCATGTTTATTAACCATAAAGATTTAATATTCACAGGGTGCTACAGCAAAATCTTTTCACGAGGTTGCTACCCATCACTCTAATGCCATTCTGAAAAATAAGCTTGATTTAGAGCTTTGTATTTTCTCAACAACTAGCTTTTATGAGCTTTACCCACCGAACAGGATCTGCCCATTAAAAGTTACAGTTCTCACACAAGTTATATTTTCTGTTTAGTATTAAAGAACAGGGATGGGTATAGGCTTCCATTATTCACTGAAAAAGCAATGGTGACTTAAAAGGCAACATATAAAACCTTAATGGAAAATACCCTCAAGTCCTAGTATACCAGTGGTTTGAAGGCTTCAGCACTTCCCTTGTCTCAGTCACAAAAACTTGCCTCAGCCTGGAGGGGAGCAGAGAACTGAAAGTCCAAGATTAGTACTCAGTCCAGTGCCAGTGCTGGACTGGTTTCCCTCCTCCTAAAACATCTCAGGACAGCATACATATCAACAAAGGCAGAAGCAAGACTCTCACAGGCAGGGGCTTTGAGTACTTAGACTGTCTGACTCACTACATTCTCCCTACCACACCTCACCAGCCACCAGAGCAGCAATGCTCTGCTGTGCAGAGGGCGAGATCCTGATCAGCACAGGGCCAGGCTCTCACCCCCTACACTGCTTCTGAACATATCTATTACTGCAGTTTTTATTGCCAGCTCCCATAATTTCATACAGGCAGAAGAACTGGGGAGGCCATATGAGAGGTATCACACTTTTTGTTTTTTGAAATGGCAGATTTTAAACGCTTCCGATTTTCCTTCTCTGTGCCCTTGGTAGAAGACATCCTCTCCTTGTCCCCCAGCTGCAGACCCCTTTGAGCTATTTAAATTGTCAAATAGGACAGGTGCCTACAAAGAAAACATTGTATGAGAGGAGGGGTATGGAATAAGAGATAAAAGATTAGAAGAGTGGAAGCTAGTAAGGATGGAGTTACAACAGCAGAAGTATCACAGAGGATAGGATGAGGAAGCGAGCACAGAGCTAGAGAACATGGGATGTGAACAGGTTAGAAAAGGAGTGGAGCACAGACAAGAAAATCAAGACTCATAGGAAAAGGAAGGGAAGCAGCCTCTTTGTACTACAAATTTTTATGCATGGGTTTTTCCCCTTGATTCTTGCACTGAGCATCAAGCAACACAACAGAAGACACAGTTCAGCTGGTTAGTAGTTCTGGCTGTGACGAGTCTCTCTGTTATTATTCTCCTTTTCATCTCTTTCCTCCTTCAGTTGGCTGTGTGGGTAAATGCTGACAAACAGTCCTGCCAGGGCCAGCTTCATCGTCACATCAGCCTTCTGCTTCATTACCTCTTAGCCTACTTGTCTCTCCAGAAGCATCACCTCACAAACTCTTGAAGACTAAATTTCCCAAGGTGTCATCTTTCCTTTACTCAACTGACATTCAGTAAAAACCCCTCAAGTACTTATAGTTGATGCTTATTTGGAAAGAGATTAGAATAAAAATCCTATCACGGTAATAGAGGTTGCTTTGCTGCAGTGACTGATGATCATTGCAGCTGCTTATCACTTGCAATGTTTGTGGGCTTCAGGCATTGTAAAGTACACAGAAAACAGGCTGGGTTTGTTTCTCCTTTAGAAATGAACATACAGAGCTCAGAGCGCTTCCATATGGCATCACAGACATTAATAGGAATTTTGCTGAAGTGTGGATTAAGTTTGGCCCTTACCCTTCTTAGCTACAAAATCTTTTAATATATTTTGTGACTCTTATGGAACATTATTGAAAATCTTCAGGCTGACATGTCTGTCCAGCTGTGCTGGAGGTGCAGATGTATGTGGGGAAACTTAGAAGTTTAATCAAGGTCATCATTGCCCTTGTAAAACAACAGCAAAAAGCCCCAGTAATAAAACTTTATGCTGTGGCCAGTAGGGATTTTGAAATGTGCTCCCATAAAAGGGAGTATTATTGATTTCAATATCTTGAGGGAAAGCAGAGAACAGTTTCATAGCAAAATTCAGAATTTTAATTTAGTTTCCTGGATTTATTTCCCCATTAAGACCAAGATAATTTTTTCTGTACAGCTTTTAAAGTGTACTATCAAACATGGAAGATACTAGATAATGTTAAGCTTTTTTTTTCTAGAGCAGTCTAGGTACACTTCAAGTGATGATTTGCTATGGTCATCTGTTATTAAAATAGTAACTTGTGCTTAACCTTTAAATTTAATCAGCATGGATCGGTTTGTTACTGGCATATGCCATCGCAGTCCTTCCTCACTGAATGTTATCGCTCCTGCTTTCCTTACCTGGTGATTAATTTCAACTGCCTTTACTGGTAATGAGTCATTTTCCAAGCAAGATAGAACACTGCAGGCAAACCTCTTACAACAAACCACCAAGTTCGTGGAATCATCAGTGAATCCTTCATGTGGCTTCCCACATGGCCCCTTCTCTTCTGCTAGAAGCAGTTGACAAACTATAGTGGGACTTTCCATGACAATTTTGCCAAAATTTTTAAGTAACAAAACATTTTTAAGAAAATAATATTCAGTAACTGTTCCATCCCACTTACATGTACCCCCTATTTCTTATTTCCATTTAAAGTGCTTCCCATCTTTCTAAAAGTTACCGTATGGCAAAACTATGAATAATTCTTCTGCTTTAAAACAAAACAATAAAACCTAGGAGGATTAAAAGAACAATCACCAGCTGTAACATTCCTGTTGGATCTCTCTCAACTTTCCTGTTACCCACTTCTTGCTGGCTTCTCTGCAATTCAAAGAAGCAACGCTCTGCCCAGCCTTAGAATCACAGCCAGCTGGCCTGTTAGCATCCAAGGGTACCAGAGTTTGCAGAGAAACAGGATCCTGAAGGTTTGCAAAAGATGCTTTCATCAAACCTGGCCCTGCATCATAATTTCCTCATGCATGAGACAGAGACAATACTTAACCACCTCACACGTAAGTGAGGAGGTTAAATGAAATGTGTTTGCATAGCTCCCTGGAGCAAATGGTGAGAAACTGCATACAAATTAAAATATTACATAGTACTTGTTATTATTTATGCACTCTATTAATTCCTTTTATGAATATTTCAAAAGAACTCCATCAAAGCACACCCAGAATTGCCACCTCATCCAGTCTCACGGTTTCTAGATTCTGCTCTTCGTTGTTATGAAGCTTTTTCTCTTCCTTTTTAGTGAGAATTTTTTTGTTTCGATATTTGCATAAGTCAAGAGGAAGCATTTGGCCATGACTGCTGCTTATTCCTCACTTGCTGAAATCCGTTTTTCCCTTGCAGTACAGAACCCAGTCAGATTTTAATACAAGGACAGTGGGAGCAGTAAGAATAAGCAAAGGCAGACAAGCTCTCTACAGGAAAGAGACCACTCATCAGGAATGACAGATACAGACAGGGAATAGCCAACAGGCTGAAAATTCATTGACTTAAACACTGAGCAGCAATTCTCAGCCCCTTTTTGCTCTCACACATCAGACACTCAACTGCTTTTAGTGCCCGCATCTAAGATCTTCCCATTTAGCCACCAGGAGGGAAAAACCCTTTCCCTAGCCCCAGATCCTTAGCATATTTACAAACCATTTTTCATTTTTCCAAGCAGAGAGAAAAGAAAAGAATCATAAAAGGGATATGACAGTCCCCAGGGACTCTGATTTGCTGTGTAGCAATCACAGTGCATTGCCTGGTACCTGTTTCTTGGAAAGCTGAGCCCTTGGAGTAAATTGCCCAGTATTCAACAGGTACTTGCAGAGCATATCCAGTGCCAGAGCCACTCCATCACACCTTCAGTGGTAACTGAAGTGGTTTGCCTTCTAAGTCACAGTTCACCCTGCTCAGGACTTCTGGCCTGACTGATAGCCAGTTTGTCTACTTTCAAGCTCCAATATCACAAGAAGCTGAATTACCATCAAAGACAGAAATTGACTGTCATCAGTGGAAGAAGTGTCTGGTTTATACTGATGAAATACCCATTCTTTTCTCAGAAGGGGACAGGTTAGATGATCTGATGCTGCCCAGTTACCCTGGTTATCAGCTGGGAACCTGGTATAGAGCAGACCACTCACTAATCCAAACCTTCTATAGTCACAAGCAGCAAAAGTAGCTCCTGCCCTGGGATTGCACAGCACATCAGAGGAATACAGATCCTGGAGCAGTCCTTTTCCAGCACCCATCCATGTGCAACTTAGGAGTTAAAAATTCTCAGACATTGCTGTTTTAGTCCTAAGGAGCATGTAGCTAAACATTATCTTGACTGCAGAAGAAAGACTCCAGGTTAGGCAGCTGCCATTCCTAGATCAAAGCAACAAGACATATGTGATTAAAAAAAGCTTTGACAAGTGGACACAGACTGCTTTCTGTGCACTGCCTTCACTTTGTCACAGCTTCCCTTTCCTGGCCCTTCAAGTCTTCTAATCCTCCAGTCTCATCAACATTACTCCCTGTGGGAGCAGCACATCCATAAATTTAAATTGTTTTGAACAAAAGTGCCTTGTCCAAACACTATAAACACTTAACACAGCAACTCTCAGAATTCTACTAAGATCTGTATTGCTAAAAAGCATTTTTTTCTTCCAGCTTTTCATTCCCTTGGGAAAACATCTCCAAAAACAGATGTAAGCATTTCATCAAGCCCTATTAAACAGCCTGAAGAAATCCCACATCAATATTTCCAGCTGAACCACAAATTTATGTTGTTTGTATTGCCGTTTGGTGAAGCTTTGTAGGTACTGGTGCTCTCAGCCTGTTACTCAGTAGACCATCTCCACAGATGGGCCAACTCCATGAAAGCTTTTTTCTGTGCTAGGAGTACTGTCAAGACAGTCTTGTAAATCCTGGTTAGCACAAGTGTGTATGTGTGTGCATGTACACTCCTGAAGGTCTTGCAGTCTGTGTGTGTGCACATGTCAGGGCAGGGGCTGCCCTGCTGGAAAACAGCACAGGCTTCTGGTGTCAGTGCCTGTGACACAAAGCAAAGCACCCCCACTCCATCCCCTGGGCCTGAACCCAGCCTGTTAAGAGGCAAGAGACAGTGACAGTGCAAGTCACGATGATTTCACTGACCTTTAACTTGTAGTTGCGCTACTACCTGGATATGACACGAAATTTTGGAAATCCAGTTGTGTTTATTTGGTTTAGGGTTTGGCTTGGGGTTTTTAATGCGATTTGATGCCTTCCAGAGGTAGCCACACAGTTTTCAGTATAAGTAAGTTCTAATGAAAAAAGAAACAAACAAAAAAAGCCCCTTTGAATTTGCGGATAGCTTGTGTGTGAAACATATGCTAATGCTGCCTCAAGATCAGCCTTACTCATTATTTTTTAGACCTCATAATAAAATTCAGACATGAAGGGATTTCCAATGTTTAGAAATATCCTGATTCTTCTGCCAAAATGAGAACAGAAAGGATAGAACAAAATGTCTAGCATGTGTAATAAGCCTTAACTTTGCCAAGATCCATTATTTGACAAGAAAATCCTGACAAGGAGATGAGCAAGCCATAGATCAGGCTTTCCTTAAGAAAATTAATTAAGGTATTTGTTTACATCAGAACTGGGCACTGGAATTTGAAGATGAACTGGACCATTTCCAGAATGAGAGGGAACACACTGTTCCAATGGTTGCTTCATCTTGGCAGATATGACTTATTGTGAATCAGAAGCCAGAATCCAAACCTCAGGCTGCTCCCAATCAATAATTTATTGAACCAGACTAATGGGATAGTTAGCATTCCCAGATTTATGGAGAGAGTTATGCTAATTGTCTTCTGTGCTAGATATTGTTTCTTCATTTACTTACCTTGCCAGTAAAAGCTGTCTGATGATAATTTAATGTAGCCTCGTAGTTCATCAGAAGAATTTCTTTGTGGGCTAGTATACATAAATGCAAATCAAATCCAGGAATAAAGTAAAATACACACATAAAAAGGCACGTTTAACATTGTATCCTGTTAAATCATTAGCAATATGACCCGTGATACTGTGATAGTGAGAGAGATATAGATATAAGATATATGTACATAGATCATTTTACACAGATAACAAAGTGAGTAGCCAAATGATTGGGTATTTGCATTCGGGCATCAGAAGAAATACCACGATATCCAAAAATTTTATGTTTTCAATAAGTTTCTTTAAATGTGATTTCCAAAGGCTCCTGTTCTACAGACCAGGACAGTCACTCATCTCCACATATCAAACCCCTTGGAAGCACCTCAAAATGTGTTCTTATCATAGCTGTTGTTCTCTAAGAGCTTTTGTCTTCTACCTTTACATGGCATTGAGCCAAAGCCTCTGTTTTTTCACATTTGAGGACATTTTACCTAGTCTGTCCAAGTTTCCTTAAAATGATTAAAATCTTAATCCTATTTCTTCTACCTCACCATGTATTGTAAACATTTCAAACAACAAATAGAGTCCATAAAAATTATCCTGTTTATCTGGATTACATCAATCATAGAATTATATAATAAATCAACTTCAAAGTCACATCTAGAGATCATCTAACTCTATCACATTGCTCAGGGCTTTGTTCAGCTTAGTTTTTGAATTTATCCTCATCATCTTGTGCTCAAGCCACCTAACCAGCTTATTGGCTCTCCATTAAGCTCTCTCAAGTTTGTAAATGCCTTTGTCATACTGTGGGGCCCAAAACAACACTCCAGATGCAGCTTTGCAAGTGCTGGGATAAAAAGAATATCCCTTCATCTGGTGACTGTGCTGCACACACCCTGATCCTGTTTTGTTACATCCTCCCTTTCTGGTCTCTTCCAATTGTTTGGTACAATCACTCAAGACCTGATGTTTTACAGGAAAGGCTTATTAAATAAGAAAAAAAAAATCATACAACAAAAGGTATATATCTGGTCTGGACAGGAAGAGAAGGATGCTAAAAATAAAAATACCATAAATCAGAAAAAAACCAAGCAGACTTAACTAAGTTGATGAAAGCAGATTAAATTAATGCAGAAGTGCAGGTATATTTCCATTTAACTGTGGACTAGAGATCAGCCTCCTATTAACAGGACAGGAATTACTATTATTTGTTACATTCTACTTGATGAAACCTGGCAACAAAAGAAAAATCCCAAACTAAAGCATAAAGCAAGGGAGAATAAGACATTGAATCCATTCAGTGTACTTTCTCAAGAGTGATTCTGTGCCTGAAAAAATTAAGTTTTCCTTCAGAACAGCAAAGCATCTCCAGCCCTTCCATAACACTTCATGTGTCACCCAGATTCAACTGTTCCATAAATAAACATGTGGAGGGAAGGAGAAGAAAAACAAATTGAATACAGGAATGTAAGTTCCTTCTGAGACTTTTTGCTCAGTCACTAGTAGATCCATCATATAATACTTTTCCTAAAACAAGCTCATCAGACACAACAGCTAAACAGATATGGTCCTCCTCCTAAGAAAGCTGGTTATGAGAAGAAATCAGTATCGGACTGTTGCTACCAGTAACATTTATTATGTCAATTAAAGCCCAGCTCTATTAGTGCCCTTTGTTTTCACAGGAATCTGATCCAATTTTTTCCTGTTGATCTGTGCTTTGAAGGCTTCAGCCTTTGACAAACCATCATCTTGCAGTGGCTTCGACTGAAGAAAAACTCCTCCTTTACTCTTTATAGAACCATACGATAGTTTGGGTTGGAAGGGACACTCAAAGGCCATCTACTCCAACACCATGCAAGGAGTGGGACAACCAGAGCAGGTTGCTTAGAGCTCCATCCACAGATCTTGCACATGTCACTTCTCTTTCCCTTAAGGGCTTTTAGATCACCTAGCTCAGCCCAAGGCAAGGGAGAGGAATGAAGAAAAACAGTAACCAAGCTGTCCAAGAAGGTACATTTCCATCTAGCCACATACAGCCATAGTGTAGCCTCTAGAAGATTGGAGCACTTACCAATATTTTAACATAGACGCATAGTAATGGGAACAGAAATTCAACGTTAGTGTCAGGCAACTTCAGACTTGCACAGCAGAGGAAAAGATGTCTGCACTGGTTTGGAAATGACCTTGCCCCTGGTTTCAGAGCACAAGTAACCCTCTTGGCTCTTATTAACTGCTTGTGTGAGAAAATCAAGGAAGACGGGGCTCAGGAACAAAGAGTAGGTGACTCTCCAGATGCTTCCCAAACAAAGTTTTATTTTTATTACTGCTATTAATTTCCTAAGTTCCATTAAGTGACACTTAGAAAAATAATGTAGACAGTTATAATTTGTTAAAGTAAGTATATTCAACTGTTACTTATTTGTGGACTTTCTTCAGACAGTACTAAAATAGCTGAGAAATTAGAACTCTAATTTATCACTTGTATTGAAATTTGTTATAGTCAGGGCATTTATTTATTTTAGTCACTACCCACAAGTGTTTCCAGGTCTTGTGGTTGCCCAAATGGGATCAAGAAACTTCTAGAAACTTACAGAACTGTGAGGTAGAGGTGCCTGTTAACCCATTCTCACTAAAATAAGATGAAACTTTTAAAGGCAGGGATTAATAAAGTGCTAAAAAATTAGCATAACACATGAGTTGCTTTACCCCAAATAGAATGTACCTGTGTACATTCAGAGACAGCACATGAACACAGGAAGCCTTGCCCAACCTTTTTTTCTGTAGTGGCTATAGGATCATGTTTAAGACTTTGGCCAGGGACAGTAAGGTTTTATTTTAAGTTTTCACTGTGAGCAGAGAAACTGAATGGGATTAACACCCTCAATGCCAATACAGGAGATAGGTTAAGTGCAATTGCATGGTTTTTCCTAAACATGGGGACTTAGCACATTATTGTCTTCTTGGTTTGTTACAGTCTTCAAAAGGGAAGACAATTTCTTAGCGAAGTGCTTTCCATGTGTAAGTTTACAGCATGCAACTATTTGTCCAAGAAATTTTTATTTCTGAGATCCAGGCTTTCCTGAATTTATGTCCTTTGCTGCACAGTGGACCTTTTCTAAATAGAACTTCCAACCAGATCAATTTTTTTTCATAAGCACTGTGTTCCCTGTTCAGGGTTCAAATGTGAAGGAAAGATTCCACTTCATTCACTTCCTCTCTGCACATTAAAGATATACTGTGCCACCAATACCCCACCAAGGGCAGTTTCCTTGTTTGCTGTTCTATGCAAGAAGTCAAGAACAAAAAGGCTGCATCCTGTAAATCTATGCTTTTCCCATTAACCAAAGGTCAGAGCTCTGATGGGCCTTCTACCAGCCCAGGAACCGCTGCATTATACCTCAGGGATCCATTTGCCATTAATCCTCTGATACATATCAAATCTTATGCTAATATACTGGTATTCCCAATAAAGTGGTTTGAATAAATAAGGCAAGAAATTAACTGTAAAAAAGCCTAAAGAGATCCCCATATACCAATCCCTTTTTTTCCTGTTCTGTGGAGCATTTTCAAACAAGTTTATCCTTTTGCTGTATATTTCCCTTGGCCAAAGCCCATGAGCAACAGCATTGGGAAAATGTGTTCTCTTTCATGTTGGCAAAGTGAAAAGCTTGTGATGTTTTATCTTATTTAGGTGGCAAATGCTTCCATTTTGCTTCCAGCTAATAAGTTGCTTTCCTAATAGAAATAAGCAAATATTTGTTTGCATTTTGAATAAGTTTGAAAAGAGTTCATTATACACATTTTTAGACAAAAGTTAATGGAAGTAAAATGCATTTACTATGTCAATCTGTAGAAGGTTTCATGTTTCAGAGCATAAGGTGGACAATATGAAATCTTTTCTAGTTGACCTCTGTGAGCTAAACCTTCATATTCCTCAAAGCTCAATAACAGAAGTACAATCTTTGCAGTAGAGCTTCATATCTGATTTTAAAATATCCTAGTAGTTTAGATGCAAGCAGCAAGAGACTGTGAGTTGGAAATTGGTTTTCCAAGCCTCAGAACACATCAGTGGATACTTATACATGGAGAGAATTAATTGGACCCTCCCACCTATGTTCTAGACCTGCCTAGCTCAATCACCAGCCCTCCGAATGTACTGGCTGGTGCTCTTAGCTGTTAGGATCACTTGAATTAGCAATGACTTAAAACCTACCAGGAACTAAATCAAAAGAACAACTCTTCATTTTAATCAGGTCCTACATCTTTCCACCTTGTGTCTGTAAAGGTAATGGATGTCCAGAAAAATTCTAAAGAGCCTGTGGCAATATTTCATATTGTTAATAATGTAAGTAGTCCATATAGCACCTATTCTCATCAACAATAACACCCATTTCCTAGTCACGCCTGCAAGTGTCAAGTTTTCCCACTGCATCCAGAGGGAACCGTCCTCAGATGCTGCTTGGAATTAGTGGTACATGTGTAGCATGTTTAAATGAAAGTTTCATTTAATGAATTTTGGACTACTTGACAAAAGAATCTTACTGTGAAATCCTCTTTCATGTGGAGAACATCATGCTCTCACAAGTAATCTCACTGACTTTATTTGTGATTGCCATCACAAATGTGGAAATAAGTTTCCACAACACGGCCTTGGTCTGCAATCACCAATAGAGCATCACTTCAGCAGCACCTTCCTGGATTCTGCGACCAAACAGACCACTTGCTCTAGTCTAGATTTCTTTCTTCCAGTAGCTGTATCTTTTCATCCTACTTAATTCATATTTCTACTTTCCTTGAAGGAATGTCAAATGACTGAGCTTACTAGCACAACTAATCTGAACTGATCAGTGCAGTAAGCAGTGCCTTTCCTAAGACGAAGAAATTTGTGTGGAATTTGTGTAGCTAAGGGATAGATGTGTCACTTTAAACGTGGAGGTGGCACATGCTAGTGCTCCCAATGGTAATGTCGGAGTCCAGCGGATTTTTTTGAGGGATGCTGTCTCCTCATTGAGGTTTCCTTTGCCCCCTTAAAGTTATATGACTAGCATGAGCAATGGAGATTGAGGCAGTGTTCCTGGGAACCTGAGCTTATACAAGCTTGGGAGAATCCAATCAGTGCAGGTGGTCCATGCCCAGGCAAGCATTGCCCTCTTCTCTCCAGCACCAGTGTTGTTTGCATGCTCTCCCATCCCACGTGGCACATATCAGGAGATCTAGCCCTGCCTTTGAATGGGAGAAATTGCTGTGACAGAGTGTGAAAATGCTTTGGCTGTTACTGTAGAAGTGAATACACTCTTCAATGAGCTACTCAACGTGCATGTTCCTTAGTGGCCAAACTGCTGTAACAAACAGGACCCTAACAGGTCTTACTTTGGGTTTCCAGCAGAAAATCCTCCTTTTGCATGAAGTATCAGAGAACAGATAAACAGCAAGACTAAACTAAGGATTAGGAAACAATGATTATCTGTGTGCAAGTCAAATCCCCAATTATGTACTTCCTCTTTGCATTACAGTCATGCTGTGTTTATCCACTAAAGAGTGAAACAACAGTCCTGACAACACATTTATGAATAGGTTTCGTCAACCAGTGAACCCTCCTTCAAAGACTCTATTGGCTGAGGTTCAAGTGTTGCATAAGGGAGCAGAGGAACAAAATAATCAAGACTTTGAAATGCATCAGTTTACCAATACTTACAATGTCTGCAGAGCCAGCCATACCTTTCTTTCAGGAAAATGCAGGATTAATTAATTTTCCCTCCTTCCCAATTCATCGTCATCATCATCATCATGGCTAGGCTTTACGAACGAAGATTTGAGAAGGGCTCTACCCACACTTGCTACAAGCGCTGATGGCTAAAAAGGCCAATGCAAGATAGACAAGTCCGGCCACAGAAGGCACAGCAGAAAGACTCCCTGGGTGAGATCGACAAGACGCGATTCTTTCTGCGTTGTCTTTTCTCCTCGAG
>JAWWLV010000179.1:49984468-50013182 GCA_035041135.1 Platyrinchus mystaceus
CTGCATCCTGGAGACATGCCCTGCCCAGCACAGCTGTGTTCTCAGCAGCATGGCCTCAATGCTCGTGACTGCTGCCTTCCCAATTAAGTCAGCATCAATAACTTAAGCCAATTCCATCTTTCTAGAAGGAAATGTTCTAATATGTTTTTTTCATCTGAATAGAGAATTACCACCAGACAAGAACTTTAGAATATGCTTTGTTTGAAGTCTGAAATCAGGTTCCCCAGTGTGTTTTGTTTGCCTTATTCTCTTCACAAGAGAGAGCAGAGAAGTAGCCTTGTAGCAAATCTTCATACACATACACACAGTCTAATTCTAGCTCTATATGTAAACAATATTTATTGCTACTATATGACCATGTGATTTCAACTGTTATTTACAGGAAGTTTAAACACAAGTCCAGAAAGAGAGATACACACAGGAACAGCTTTTAAATTACTCACTGCAGTAAAAGCCTGAGTCAGAACTCCCACATGCAGACTCTTAAACCATAGTTACAAATATTAGGTAACAAGCATCCTTGAGCAATCTTGGGTAAGAGGAAATTTTGGATTTATTTGATAAATCTGTTATAAACTGGTTAGACCTCATGCTTCTAATAAGTGACCTACTATGACAGAACAACAACAATAAAAAAAAATCCATAAAAAATAATAGAAAAAAACCCCAACCAAACAAGGAAAAACCCACCTACTCTCCAATACATGCACATAATCACTCACACAAATTTCCCAGTCTCATAGACTTTCCTGTCATGGCTTGCCTTCTGAAAACAGTTTTAAGAAAGACAGTCCTCTCACCTTCCTCCCTACTGTGGAGTCATAACCTCCCAAATTCATTGAGTGGGGTATAGTCTAGCTCCACTCCACATCTCAAAAGTATACAGAACAAAAGTGGAATTTATGGCTGCTTCAGCCTTGATCTCTTCTTGCCCAATACTTCACTCGTCTGTAATTCTTGAGCTCTGTGGAGTGGGAATTGTGTTAGTCCCCAATCATATTGGATCAATCACCCAGGTGCCCTGCTCGTGACCCTGTCTTTGGCAGTACAGTGATTAATGAGGTTGTTTTGCCACAACGTAGTGTGATACACATACTAGACAAGCAGTCATTTCAGATTTAAGAAGGACAAAGGTTCCTCAGAGCTGCCTGTAATATCAAATCAGCTCAGTCCTGAAGGGATGGTATCTGAAGAAACAAAGTACAGAGGCTCAACATAATTTAAACAGCTGTTTAATCTGACACTTTGCAATAACTATTTGCTTCATTTAATCCAAGTCATTTGTTTTTGCCTTCTGACACATTATTTGCAAGTTGACCCTATCAATTACTAGGAACCAAAACCACCACTGCAATTTAGCATTTCCAAAAGGAAACTCCTCTCCAGCTCTAACAGAGCACTTTGTTTCCTCCCCACGTACACCTTAATTTGTACTGAGCATCTCTGACACTCACTGCAGTTCTCATTTTAAATCTGCTTCAATCTACCATCTCAGATAATCTTCTGATCAAGGTCATTAGCATTTTTTGACAATTTACCAACTGTTCTTGTAATGTCAAGGCTCCCCAGGTTGAAGAAAGTAACATGTCTATTGTTTCAATAGATGATTTTTAAGAGCTGGAGCCCCAGAGGAGCACTGATACAAGTATCCCTCAGCGTGTTTCTTTCTTTGGCCAGAAATCTTCCCTCAAAGCAAAGGCCATTTCTTCCAAACCTCGACCTTTCTGTGAACAAATGTTTGTTTCCAATATTACTTCCCCTTAAATATAACACAGTAAATGGTGATGGTTACCACACTGCAAGTGGTAATGACCACTTCCCTTGACAGAAAAAAATATGTTAAGTAGCACTGGCAAAGACTTCAAGATCCACTCCTTTTAGCCATATGCTAGTTGACCCTGTCAGACTGTCATGACCACAAAAGCTGTTCCATGCTATGGAAATCAAATATAGCTTCCTTCCCTCCCCAGTTTATTTATTTCAAACCACACATGTTTGTGAGCACTGGATAAAACAGTATGTCTCTCAGCAAACCCTAATTCAAGCTCTAGCTCAGAAAAAGTGGCAATTTGGATGAAGTCCAAGCATGTAGAGGCAACTGATGAGATACTTATTCCATGAGCACCAAACAGCTCCATGTTTGTGACTTTCCCTCTCTTTCAATTTATTCTACAATTAGCTACGTATTTGCAACTAATTGTTCGTCTTAATCTTCCATGTCATAACACTGATTAAGGATGTTACTCTGCAGAATTTAGCAGCCTGTTTGAAAACAGTGGAGAAAGATAATTATCTTTCTGAATACATATATATGTATATATACATTTTTTTTAGGCAGTTCTCACTTCCATTTGCAGTTGGGAGAATCAGTAGGAACCTCAGCTATCTTAGTTCAACAGCACTCACTCCAGCGTTCAGAACTGCTCCTTCTAGTGATCCACAAGGGACTGCCATTACAAGTCAAGGGTTGGGATGCCTTAAAGTTATCATTATGATTCCATTAAGACAATATATACAGGCTTCAGAGAGCCTTTCTGAACTTCCAACCACACACAATTTGAAGCAGACACTGAATTCATAGGTGCAATGAAACTCTTCTTTTTTATACCACTTGCCAGTGAAGCAAATACAACAAAAGTGTTCACCATACAAGGTAAACTTTCAAATCAGTAAGAGTCCAAAGACAATTTCTTTTACTGTCATGATATTACTTCTTACACTTACTGCTCTATAATTTAAAACATCTCCCCTCCATCCCTTAGCTAGACATGAGAAGATTGACCCCTTGCAAAACTTCACCTGGCTTCTTCCACCCTGATACTCTCAACAACTGCTGGCTTAATGATTATGCCATCATGATGTGTTAGGAGAGGAATTCAACTTCTCTCTCTCTCTTCCCCTTAACGAAAGAACAACAAAATCCAAGACACTATGTAAAAATTTAGTCATTAATTTCCAGTACTAGGTCTTATGTTCCAATTAATATGAAGGAAAATTAAGTAGTCAGCTAGTCTAATTTAACTCATTTTGTTCTGGTTAAGTCCAATTATATTTCACAGTTGTTTTGTCCACTCTGTTAACCTCTGATTTCAGTCCTGTATCTCTGCTCAGTGGGATGAGAATTTCACTCCACTGACTTCCATTAGGAGCAGCTCTCTTCTCCCCTCTAGGCTTAATACTATTCACTGCCCCTTCAAATTTGACTAGTTCAACTGCAATCATCTTTCTTGCTTACCCCCAAGTAATACTAACCTCTCATCTTTTGCCCATTGCAGCATTTTCGACTGCAGCACTTGTAATGTGATAGGACATCTGAAGCTTCCCTTGTTTAGCAGCTAGTTATTACACAAGGAGAAAAACAGGCAAAGAGAGTCAGGAATTTACCCTCGCACTTCAGCTGGCTCTCCCTGGGCACAGAAGCTGTTCAGTGGCTTCTCTCTTCAGAGGCAACTGAGCACAAGAATCAGCACAGTACAGCGAGCAGCCACACTTACAGCCTTTATGGTTAAAATAACCTTATGACATTACCCTTTGTGACTGCTGAGGGTCCATCCAGGAGCCCTGTTAAGGACCTTGTGGCCTTGGTATTAGGAACAATTAAATAGGTACAGAATCTTAAAGCAGCAACACAGTTATGTGTTAATGAGTATTTAATAGGCATAGTTACAAGATCTTAAAAAGATTAATATTGAGTATTTGGCTTGATTCTATTGTTAATATAAGTCACCCTAGTCTGGATAAAATTAATAGGCTCATGCATAAAGCCACTGTCCTCATTTGACACAAAACCAGATTTCTGCTTTTACCACTGTAGAAACACTGTCAGCTTTAATGGAAGTAACTCAGTCCCTTTTGTCCATTGGAGAACCAACAAAGCTATCTGAAAGTAATTTGACTACAGGCTGCAAAATGGACTCTAAATTAGCTATGGATGGTCAGCATAGGTCCCATGGTCTGGCACAGAAGGCAGCTCAGCTAGCCTCCAGGAGCATAAAACTGGAGGCTTGCAGCTTAGTCTCCTCTGCCTAAATGGAAACAGGAAGCAGAAAAGTTAGGCCAACTGCAGAAAATTAGATGAAGTCTCCTGACTGTATTATTGATTTCACTTTTGACTAAAAATGAAATGGTCCTGCAGCATGGAGAATTTTGACAGAAAATTAGGTAAATATGACCCCAAAGAACTTGCTAACAAGTCTCAGACATCTTCCAGATCGAGCATCA
Organism: Platyrinchus mystaceus; assembly: GCA_035041135.1. Taxonomy (NCBI): domain Eukaryota; kingdom Metazoa; phylum Chordata; class Aves; order Passeriformes; family Tyrannidae; genus Platyrinchus; species Platyrinchus mystaceus. The sequence continues at coordinate 49,988,690 of JAWWLV010000179.1, forward strand.
TATCAGCTGAGTGGTTTCTGATTAGTTTCTTGCTTTGGGTGGGCTTGTCCAGTAAATTAATGTCTCCACTGTTTATAGACATAGGATGTTTAAAGCTCTAAGATTTAAGAAGAAATATGAAATCTCTGTGATAGAAAGAAGATTAAATGCGTTTTTTTATTCCTTTCCTATTTGTGTTCTTCCTCATTTCTTAATTTCTCACTTTAATTTTAACCTGGCAAATAAGAAAGATTATAGTACTAAATCCATAAATATTCTTCCTTTTTTCTACAGGAAACAACAGATGTTTAAGACTACAAAAAGAACAAATAAGATGACAGCAAGATAAAGCAATTTAGTTGCATATGTAAACTTATTGTCTTAGCCAACTCTGGGTTATTACCTTCCTATCAGATGTTCAAATGAAAAAGGATGCATTTAAACGATTTTCCCAGTGGCACCATGAAAGCACTGAGGTAGGAGAGACATTTGAGGTGTGAAGGATATTTACAGAGTCTATTTTCAACATACACATGCATATGAGCCATTTTGCTTCATCTGAACAGAGTTTTGGGTAGTATCAATTTAAAAGTGAAAGTGCCTCAGTTGTATTTTGTCAGGAGTCTCTGGGCTGCGAGCATATAAAAACATCCACAGAAAGCCTACCGGTCTTGGCTCTGCAACAACACCCTCCCTGCCCCACTTCTGACAATTTTACCACTTCTCAGTTTACAAATTCAGTTGGGCTTTGATGGGAGAAAGGAATTCAGTCGTTCAGGCTGGACCCCGTTTGCTTCTTCAAATGGCTCATGGGTGTTTGGGGTCAACAACCTCTACAAGCTCTCAAATGCATCCTCCGAGAGACAATGTCTGAAAATGAGGACATTTGGCTTCAGGGAACTTTGCTCATGTTGACAATCTTGGTTGTCTCTCCTTGAGCACATTCCAGTAATGTTCACTTCCTCTACTTCAGAACAGTTCCAGATCAAATAAATGCCAAACTATTTGGCTGAAACCAAGTATGTGAATCTTCATTCTCTTGCCATGGGAAGACTTCTCACCAACACAACAAATCTCAGGTTTGGTACTTCTGCAGTTTATATCCAAAATATCTGTGTCATTCTATTACCTCACAATTGTTTTAGGTCATCTTAAATTGCTCTTTTCTTTTCAGTATCTATGTCTTTTGAATAAATTGCCTAGAACTGTTATATTTGTTTGCTGTATAACTAAACAGTCCAATCAGTATTGCTTCCAGACTAGCAAGTCTTTCAAGACCTAATATCTCTTTACCATGACTCCCTGTAACTTTATTCACAGACCCTAGCACACCAGTTACAGTGCAGTGAGCCATCATTCCTCTCTGGCCTGACATACTGGCAGATGGGGGTGAGGCGAGAAATCAAATGAAAAGTGCTGTGAAGGAGATGCATAGCAGATGTTCTAGTTGTATGTGAGGCCCATTAACTATAACAACAGATCATCAGCTTTCCCTTTTCATTTCTGTCTTAATTCTAGTCCCCATGACTGGCATGGACAACTCAAATCCTGAGGTTTGCATCTTTGCCTCACATCTCCTTTCACTGCCCTCATTCCTGTACAGTCTTGAAAGATAAGGCAGTAGCACAAAAAGAGAGCGCAAGACAAGTAAAGGTAATGAGAATTGCTGTTCTAACTCTACATCTGCTACTGAGCAATTCTGTATCCTCAATTCATTCATTGTGTTCCACAAGTTTCTAGGAGCTGAGAACCTGCTTTTTCAATGCATAATCAGAGATGTTTTGCCCTGAAAACCAGCAAATTCTTTGAAACAGTGTTTAGAGATGAAGAGAAATATCTAAATTATCTGATCAGAATTGCAATGAAAGTAAAATATGCAACTTTTCAGCTCTGATTTCAAAAGGTAGAGAGTGCTTTCAGCTCCCATGTTTCCTGGCCCCTGTCCAGCATGAACCAGCTCAGACTTTTTCATATCCAGGAGTTCAGATTTTTGTCCACTTCTTTTGACTGAGGTACACTGGCTTAGTTCTGTGCGGAAAGTTCCTTGCCTGAAAAAACAAAACACATTTCTACAAGTCCCAAAACTACTACCCTAACAGCAGAAAAGGGCAAGAGGACATTTTCCCTCCCTGCTTTTGCTAGTAACCCAAGTCCTTGAGATTCTCACTGAAACTTAAGGTAGCCCCCTTCCCAGCAGCTAGCCCAAAATTTGTGTAGCCATTGAAACGAGAAATAACATGCCCTATTAAAAAAACTTTCAACTGATGTAGCTCACTTTGACCTCTCTGAAAGCAATTGGCTCATTCCCAAGGTTTACTTCTCCCAGAAGTGTCTAAGCAATATTGTGATGGCATTAGGAATCTGGTTTATATGCTGTCTCTTAGCTCTTAGGCATTCCATCAATACAATTTCACTGCCTATGAAGTAACACACAGATTCAAGAATTCACAGTGTGGCTCTTATTCATTTTAACTACCTTTTTTATCATTATTATTTTGCTTTTGGGGTTTTTTTTGTTTGTTTTTGGGGTTTGGGGTTTTTTTTTTGAGAGGGGGTGGTTTTTGTTTAGGGGGGCTGGGTTTTTGTTTTGGGGGGTTTGTTTGTTTGTTTTGTTCTGAATTTACACAGATAGTTGTCTCAACTGCAAACATCTTGGGCTTCAGGCAGCTCAACAAACTATGAAGAAAAGAAGCCTAAATGAGGAAACGTGTGTGGTTCACCAATATGACCACAAACAAATCCAATATGCAAGTTAAAAACAGTAATAAAAATCAGCCAGCTTGTTTATGCACCATAAACTGAGTAGGGGATTCTACTTCCCCCTTCCCTAAGGGCTCTGTGTGACTCATCCTGAGCAACTTACCATGAAGTAGGCTGACATTTTATATCACTCTAGGTTAACTTTTTTTCCAGATCAAAAATTTCTCTGTTGCTTTGCATGAATATAAAGATAGTTTTGCCTTTCCTTGGCATGCTGAGCTCTTTCTGACTTGATATCCTGATCTTCAAAGCCACTGTGGTACTTACTCGCTTTACCAAGACTTATTTGAAAGAGCTACTGCACCAAATACCTAATACTGATGAATTAATTCACTTGACTTAGAACCTAGCCTGTTCTTCCAGTGGGAAGAGGGAAGACATCCAAAATGGAGGCAGAGTCAATTCCAGTGTAAAATGGGCATGCTCGTGTCTAGCATCCTCCCTCCACAGAGGCCATGTGTTTCTGGTGGCATATCCTCACACAAGAAGGGTACTATCAAAAACAACTGTCAAAATCTGGGTTAAATTTAATAGCTACATCTCTTCTGTTTGTCTTCAGGTTTTTCACTTCTGAACTTAAAATCATAAAATCCCCCATAGATATAATCTGTCTCTAGGGGAGCTGGAAGTCTTTTTTCCTTAAGAGATTTCAGGTTTGTATGTATTTTCCTCTTATTTCCAGGACCTGAGGCTTTCAGGAAAACACTTGTAATCATGAAACTAGGGCAAGAGTTGTCATCACCACAGCAGTTATAACTGTATCACATTTATCCTTCTACCCCAGCTTAATTCCATCCACATCCTACCTTGGAAAACCACTCTACATCCTTCCACTCTTTAAATTTGCAAGAGAACAGAAAAAGCTAATTCACCTTACACTAAACCTGCTTTTATACAGCTGCTTGTACCAAGTGCACAAGCAATAGGCCTTTTCTGAATGTAAAAGAATGAAGAAATGCCTGAGGTTCTTTGGGTTGGAGACACCAAATGTTCCAGGTGCTGTGGCACTTACCTGTCCCTCAGGAATAAGGCATTGCCACAGTTACAATATAAGGATAACTGCCAAGTGACTGAAGTTTGTTGATCTCCATCCCAAGGGAGGCAGTGAAAAGAATTTGCTAGAAGGCAGACAGGACTACCAGCTGCTAAGCAGGACACAAGTCTGCTCTCAGTTGGAAAGAGACTTGAGTGTGTGTCTTATTTCTCAATTGATGATGATATCTTGTCAAGAATAACTTGATGACCAGGCTGACAGAGTGACCCAAGACTAAAAATAGGAAGACCTAGGTTATATACCAATGCTAGAAAAAAGTCATCTTTCTAAATATACCATCAGGTACATTTATAAACAGATATTTTTTAAAAAATATTGATAAGTTTTCAGCTTGTGTAACACACCTGCCTTCAGACTCAATTGGAAATTAGTAGTAATCTGGAAGTGTCATTAAAGTGCTGCTTTGGTCTCTTTGTATTCTTGGGGAAGTTTAAAGCAGGTTTGTTTTCCTTTCCTCAGGCTGAAACTGAACCTGTGGAAGGCTGTGGGAGTCTGTCACAAGAATGCATAATAAAATAAAAATACATAAAAATTTGTATAAAGTAATCTTTTTTTCAGGGTTTTGGTACAAATTCCTCTCAGCTGCTTTTCCCTCCCTTCTGTCAGCAACTAAACCAACCAAAGAGAGACATCAGCATCTGGCTTGCATTTTCCAGCTCTGCAATTCCACCTCCTCTAGAAACAGCACATAGAGTAAAGGGATGTACATTGACAAGGGCAGTGAGGAGAGCCCTATGGGGAAAGACAAAGCAAACAAAAAAACACACGGAAGTTGCATTAGTTTAAAAGGAGGTGATACTGAGAAACTGATCTTTTCTGTGTAACCACAATATGAGTTAAAAATTGCCTGTCCTGCAAAGTACTAAAAACTAACTGTAAACAGGGAGAAAACCAAAGCAGGGAAAACTGTTGCAAGAGAGAACTCATAAATTTAAATGCAGTTCTCACCTTCTCCCTTCTCCTTGGCTTGCTAAGCAGTTTCTTCAAGGTCTTGCCTTAAGAGAGGCATCAGTCAGTTAGGAGACAAGGCCAGGAAGGTGAGACAGCCACTCACAGCCCCAGACATCACCTTGAGCTGGCACTAGCATTTTCTTTGCCTGCCCTCAGCACAGTCACCACTGTCCCAAGAAGGTGATTGCATCCAGCTGCTGCTAGTTTGATTTACTGAATGAGAAGGTAGATACTGCTGCACCTCTTTGGCTTTAAATGTTTACATCCTTTTTATTGTAGCTAGATAATTTTACTTTTACCTGTATCAGCTATCTACTTACATGACAGATAACATTCAACTCTAAGCCGTGCTACAGATGTCTTTTATAGACTTGAACAAATTTCCTTATTCAAGCTTTGTTTCCCTTACCTGTAAAATGCAAGCAGTAAGATTTTTCTACCAACATTTAACTACCCTATTTATGTGGATTTTACGTCCTCTGTACATGTAGGATGAAAAATGCATATTCTTATAATAAAAGTCCTTCAAATTCTATTGTCCCTCAATGTTAGCATTGTGTGAAATTCACCAGTGTGAAATAGGAGTATTATCACAAGTGTCACTTCCAATAAGCAAACATTAGTGTACGTGAAAGTGTCTTAAACTCATGTTTTTTCTATAACAACCTCTATTCTGTTCATTAGAAATCCAAGATAAGCTTCAGTGCCTGCCTGTGAGCTAGCACGTTTTGTTACTAGACATTGACAATACATCTCTGAGGAATATTTACTTTAGTATTTTTAGTGATATCCAGGTGTATGACCAAAATTCCATCTATGACTTAGTCCTTAAGCACACAAACACTGTTTCAGTCATGAAGGAGCTAATTACATCTTCTTATAAAAATCTACCTTTTGTTTATCCTATGATACACAAGTAATAATTTCTGAGATAAACGTTTTGGTACAACTGAGAGCCTCCAAGTTTTAGCCTGAGAAAACAACAGCTGCAGAACAGAATTTACTGCTTTGGCTTGTTAGAGTTTGCAACTACTCTCATGGAGGTCTAATGGAGGAGGCAAAACAATGAAAAACAAGTCCCTGACATGTCTGAATGGCGTAGAACACAAGTAATTAACATAGGCACTGTTGTAGATTTAATCTGAGATTAGATTTTCCTGAAGAACACATTGCTGGATTACATTTCAGCCTGCATTACAGGGAGTTGACCACCCTTTAGCTCTCCTTAATCCCTTGCATTTTCTTTAGTGTAATATCTCCTTCTCGCCCCAGTTTTCCCTCATATGACATATTTATCAGTTTCTTAGCTGATAAAGCATATGGTGCAAATTTTAGGTGAGGTCCAGGTGTTAAACATGCGTATCTTGAAAAATTATTCTACAAAACAATGGGATGTGAGAATTTAACAAACTTCTCATAATCATATTTTTTTCCTTTGAGACTCTTAGCTGCCCTTTGTGATGGGAGAGATGCAAAAGAATCAATAAAAGGCCCTTTTCCTACCAGTGTAGAACCTCTGGTGAGCTCAAAAATTATTTCATCAGAGCTCCCTCAACAGAGCCATCATTGCTTTACTAACATCCGATTCCTCAACTGGAACTAGGAAAAATAGTGTTACTTCTGCCAAAAACATAAAATAGAAAAGTGGCTAAATTTGTCCAAAATGACCATCCGCCATGTGGAGGCCACTTATTCCATTCAGGACCTGGAGGATGATCCGATTAGTGTCAGATTTTTTTACGACTCTCACATCTGGCATTTGGAAGTGTGTAAGAAGTCATTACTTGTTTTTCTTTCAGTATGCTCATCTATTTCCATTCCTGTAAACAAAACCCAAGTTGCTTTCCAGAAAAAAAGAATGAAAGGATATTCTGAAATACTAGCATGGCATGATCTAGGCTTAAAATGGACAGAATATCAAAAGACCTTAGCATTTTATTATCCTAAATTCAAAGGACCCACAGAAAAATATATTCAAAACAATAAATTAAAATTGAATAGTAAGAGCTAGGGATGAAATATTCTGCTCAACATTTACCACAATAATTTTGATTCAAAGCAAATTAGAGTTTTCTCAAGATCTTGGTTAAGAGACAAATTTAAGTTGCTTTTAATATGGTCACCCTAACGTTTCTCTGATATTGCAGCTTTGTTGATTCATACCCATTATTATCTTTTCCCCAAATACTTTGCAATAATAATTTATATCACTAAACGTTTCCTCTGATATCCCCACAGGATGGGCTGGACAAAGCTGATGCACAACAGCATGTTCCTATCTCAAACCAATCTATTTCTTCCTAATCAGAGACTTCAGACGAAAAATACCAGATTTTTCTCTTCCTTAACCCCATCTTTGGTTAAATAAGATATATTTCAATTCACTGTCAAATTTTTTCTCTTTGTATAGTTTTAAAATAGAAGCCAAAAATAATTATCTAGTTGTTTATACCCCCAAAAATATTCTCTGCAGGAGAAAATCTCATTAATTAAAAACGAGAAATTAAAAAAAAATAGCAATAGCATTCTAATTAACACTAGCTTTCACTTTGAAATTTGCAAACTCATTCTGAGGAAAGTTTGAATAACAGCCTCTGCCAAAGGGCAAGGAGTAGCTCTGAGTGCAACTCACTGTCTGTGAGAGACAAAGATGGTTGTGGTTCTTTGCTCACGCAGAAGCTGGTTACAAAGCCACTCCCTCGCATTCAGGACATGACCTTTTGGTGTCCAATTAGTACTTGATGAGGCAAGGATACCAGCTCCTGTTGTCTGCAAGCCTCAACTTTCCATTATCTCAGAACATCAGTACTGAATTAATGTTTGGAGGTAGATGAAAACATTTATACACATACACCACTAGTGCTAATGCTCTCTTTGGATTTCAAGAGGAGGTTATGTCATCTGTATAAACATGGGCAATATAAATGAAAACAAAAGAAATCTCTTGCAGTCCTTCTCACTCAAACATTCATCTTCACCCACCTCTGACCCCAAACTCCAAAAATTACAAGGAAGCCAGCAATGACACTACTCTCAGAGAAAGCTGTGGCAAACACCCCCACCTATTACCCCAGACATACAGAAACCACAGAGCTTAATGAAGACACACGCAAGCAAACCAGGAATTCAGATGCAGTTGCCATCTTAGTAGGACTCAGCAGTTCAGCAGTAGCACTTTTTGAACCAGTTTAAGCATCTTTGTTGGGCTGAGAGCTGGGTTAAGAAGTGCAGATTCAGCTTCAGTCTCTACAGGTTTTTCACCAGACCAAACTGAAGGTAGAAATACCACTTTCCATGCGGGCTCAGAGGCCGAAGTTTGATTTCATTCTTAAAGATGTTCAGGATCATTTTCTAGATTTTGTACATCAAGTGCAAATTGAAGAGGACAGAGGTAAGATCAGATTAATGGTAAAAGCAAAGAGCTAGGAGGAAAAGGATCAGTGTGCATACATTCCTGGATTTAAAATCAGAAAGACACAACTTGTAGCTAATATTTACAGAAGACTGCAGAGATATTTCTGCTTATAAAGATATGTATACAAAGACATATGCATGAACCCGCACATGTCTGCATATATGACCATGCACATGCTTTTTTTAAAGTACATTTAGAAGTACAGACACCAATAAATTATGATTTAGATATTTCAACAACAATTCACACACAGTATCAACAGAGGGATTTAGAATACCAAATTTTCAGAGTAATACCTGCTGCGTTAAAAAGTAGTTCTTGTAATTTGAGAGCCAGTACTTCTGTAAGATGACTAAATTCAACCTGGGTTTGCTCCAAAGTAGCATTTACAGGTTATCTTTGTGTTGTTGTTTAATGCTGTTGTCTGAACCACCAGAAAAGCATTAAGGCAAATTCATGGGCTACCTGACAGCTCTTTGCAACAGGAAATTCAGCAGCAGCATGTTTGGCACTGGTTACCAGTAAGCCAAATGGTTTGTTTTGGTGTCCTTTAGGCAGCATTCATATAGCTTTTACAGGCCTGACCTACACTTGTAATAATCTGTCGTTCCATCCGTTCAGGATGTTCTCAATAAACTAAACAGTCCTTGCTGATTGGAAAGGGCAGAGAATTCATGTTGCCCTACACTCCAATCCAAGGGGATGGCAGGTACTGTTTGGATGGTTTATGCTGCAATGTGGAGAGGGAATTAAAATAATGTATCCATGTACGTTTTGTGTGGCTCTTCAATCAGACCAATTCTCAAAAATTTCAGTCAGACTTGCTGCAAACAGCTGTTCCTGAACAACAGAAGGCAGCACTGTCTGGTATAGGAACAGGAACAAGCGTGAGGAGGTTAGGACTAGCTGATAAGCTGAAAGTGGCAGGATGTCAAACCTCTGCCTTGGGGCAGACATGTCCCAGCCAGCCAGGTCCAGGGTCTGCTCATCATGAGGCTTGGATTAGGATTCAGTTTCACAGAGTTATAGAATATACTGGATTGGAAAGGACCTTTAAAAGGTCGTCTAATGCAACACATCCCACCCACACACACCCCAATGCTTCTTTCCTTGGTAAGGGATTTTGCTTTAAAATGGGTTTTGTTCCCACACTATTTGGAATATCAGGCATAAAACAGTAATCTGAAAGACCCAAAATTTCATTATCTTCCTTAACACATGGCTAAAATTACGATAATAGGGAACAGGGCAATTTAGGTCTTCATATTCCTTAATAAGCAAACAAAAAGGATAATAGTTAAAGGAAGTTATTATACATTGAATAATTAAATCAGTCTCCAAGCACCATTCACTCTAACAGTCACTGTTCTCTGTCCTTATTTTACCTAATAGCTTCTACCTGAGCACAAGCCAATGAGTTGAGAAGGATAGATTTGCATACACAAATACAAGAAAAATAAAAAAGTTAATCTTATTTTACCTTAATACCTTATATTTTTTTGAATTTTTATACCCTTGTTTTATTAGAGGAAGAAACCTGTTCTACCAGATTCTACCTTCAGCTTAGATGGAGATTGCTATATTGATATATCTCTGCCTTCAGCACTATTTTGATCATTATAAATCGTTCAGCCTCAGAAGTGTGAACCAGTTTAATACTGACATCAATAGAAGCTGAGAGAACTTCTTTTTCTTTTGTTTTCAGGAGGGACTTGGTAGGTTTCAAATATCCCACACACACTCTGCAATTTGTGTCAGAGTGGTTTGGTGGCCCAGGTTTGAGTAATACAACTGCTCTTATTTGTAAGAAGAACTGACTGCTTACCACTTCAAATTCACCATGGTCTTACCATGGAGGGTCTACAAATTATTGTGAAGACCTAGAAGGACAAATGATTTAGTGCAAACCATCTAGGGAAGCAGGAAGCCAAGATGATTAATTGTGTAAATTCATTCAGTCTTACCTGCTGAACTGTCATGTCCATCCTAAAATAACTTCTTCCCAAAGGATTCAATAAACATCTGTGCAACAATGAGAAAGGCACACTTTTCAGTCTCAGGGGAACAGTAAAGGCAGAGCAAACAGCATGAGTACCACGTGCTGAATGGAAGCACAGGTCTGTTCAGCCCTGTTGGTATGCAGTTAAAAATACTTTATAGCAGTGCTTTCTTTCATACATCAGGTTGCTGGGGCAGTGAGGGGAAGATGGAGACATCCTTCTGAAGCGCCCATATATTGACCTGCATTTTTTTTGTCATTAAACAGATGTTATTCATCAGGCATTATTTGTCTCCTACTAATTAACATTCAAAAGTTATTTTGGTAAGTTAACTGTGCCAGAACTGAACTTCTTACTACAGATATCTTCATTTGAAATGCAGCCACCTCTTTCAACATCTCAATCATGGCAGATGTCTATCTGAAATGTGAGTATTTCAGACAAGCTGGCTGTAGCCAACAGCCAATTTATACTTGTAAACTTGCTTTCTGTCCCTTATTAATCATTCCCCCAAAGGTAAGTGGGCAGGCAATCGGCAGTTACTGCATATTCAGTAGATCTTTCTTTGCCATTGCCAAAAGGAGCAAGGCCAAGCCCGTAGCTCCTCTGTCACAACTATTCACATATTTAGGAGGCATCTCTAAACTAATTCACAACTTTTTATCAATGTTAAATTCACAATCCTTTTATTAACTCCAGCATCATCCAGAATGTTACAACAGGAAGAAAAAAACAAGAGAAAATACAAAGAGTACGAGAATTAATTAATGACTTGTAGGATCTACAGTAGGTTCAGATTATCATGCAGTACTTTAGCTACAAAAAGGCCTTCTTCTGTGGGGTATTGTCCCTTTTGCTGTGGTCACAGGAAACAAAGGAGGAGCAAGGCTGTTTCCCCCATGTTTGTGGGAGGTCCATGCACTTGAGTACCTGCTGAGACATAGCTCAGGATGAGCATCCTCAGCTAATCTGGCCTAGAGATTGTCAGTGATGCAGCTCTTTCTTGACTGGCAGGAGAGACAGTCTCAGTTTCTGAAATTTGTTGTGGTTGCAAAAGGGACCTGGGTATCCTAGAGTTCAAGTGAATGCAGAGAGAGGATCATAATGGTATTCAAATAGACATCTTCACCCAGGAAGAAAGCTACTGTGCACTCTATTTTCAGAGCTATCTCCCCTACTGTTTAGTTCCACCTGCTTGCACAGCAGAAGCTACAAAAGCAATCAGCAACATATCATGAAGTCCTGTATTAAAAAACAGGTGCATGATAATAACCACTGTGGAGATAAAAACCCCAAAAGATCACAGATAATACAGCAGTGGGTACAACTTGAGAAAACCCTACTATCCACAGTGATAAAACTGATTTCCTGTAACAATGCTCTTCCAGCAGGAATGCCACCTCCCAAAGCTGACTTTTAATTGATTTGGTGGTTTATTTTTCTGCAGGGATTACCACATCCTCAGAGAATATGAATGATTGCTGGAAAAAAGTAAGATCTCCAATTTTAATAGAAAGGATTCCTTATTTCTTAAAAAAGTGACAGAAATACCTCTGGACAAATTACATTCGTGTTCTAAGAAAGAATGGCAACACTTTAAAACATTGCTTCTACATGTTTTGCTTACCCCTGCTAAAATGCTGACAATCTGTTTTATATCTACCAATATACCCAGGTCTTTTCCATGACTGACAGAAGGGCTTCCAGATGCCCCCATGTACACTGTCATCTAAATGCTTGTGTTTCCCTCAATAGCTGGTACAACAGGGTATATTTTATCTTTGCCTTACAGAGAAGTCACTGTGCACGATGACAATATTTATCTAGTTAGAGGAGATGCTCATATTTTAACGATACTGAAGGATGCTTGAAAAAGAGTGTATTGCAGCCCTAGCAATTGTCAGACCACATCTCTCAGTCATAGCTTCAGCTCAGCTGGAACAGACAGGAGCTAAAGTGGGAAATGCAGTATCTCAGAATAAACTTATTTTCTACTTGAAAGAGGATGTTGAAGAATTCGCTTACAAAGTCATTTAGTCTTTATATATTAACAGAAATACTGGAGTTTTTAATTTTTCAAGAGTTTTTTAAGCAACTCAAAAAATGAAACACGTTTTATTACCACTGCCCTTAAATCAAGCATTATAAGCTAATAGAGACATAGCATTTCTAGGATCAGCTCAAAGTATTTAAAAGATGGTTCTGATATTAGGCCAAGTAGCCTACATCCTCTTTGTTGTTATAAAGCTGAAAGTGAATCAAATGTCTTTGAATTGTCGTGCCAGAGGACTGGAGGGGACCTTCAGAGACCACCTAGAAAATCCTCTCTCCTCACAGCCAATCAGACATAGCTGTTCTTAAAATGACAAAAGCTTCCTATGAAAAACATGTCAGTATTTCACTGTCTTTACTATTTGAGGAATTTTTCTGACATTCAGTCTGGATGTTCCTTGCTGCAATTTCCATCCATGCTTTATTGGTAGTTTAAAATTGGGAGAATCTCCCATGCCAGACTTCTTTTCCTAAAACTGAAGAACTCAGATTCCTTGAGTTTTTCTATACAGGCCATTTTTTTCAGATCTCTGATAGCTGGCCTTTGATCAGGGCACCCAAAACTTGGCGTTACTCTGCTTCAAGGTTTACCACTGCCTGAATGAGGATTCTTATGTACGTCTTGCTAGATATGGTTTCCTTCATAACCCCTAGGATAGTCACATATTTTCATACAATGTGGTTGTTTTATGTTTCTCTTGTAAACCCCTATATTCCCTGCCTTCTATTTTATCTCATAGAGCTGCTGGCTAGATGGGAATAATTGGTGAGCAGTTATAGCTTCCTCATCTTTACCTTGCTGAAGTGAGAAGGTGGGCTGTGATTCAGCTTTAATAAGGTGCCATTCTTCCAATGTATTGAGGGGTCCTTCCCTGTTATGCCTTGTCTTTTTCTTTTTTGCCTGTGTGCATACACACATGCTGCGTTTGTAACAGGATGCCCTGCCTAAGTGGGGATAAGCCAGCTGGAACTAAACAATATTTGCAAAAGTTAATTGCTGGATGAAGGGAGGTCATGCTGCTTTTGTATTGAAGAGTGCCGAGACCAGCCTGACTCATCAATCCCAAAGTCAAACGCTTTGAGGAAAGAACATTTCCTGACAGAAACTGACACCAGTGAGCGTGTGGCAGAAAAAGTTCCTGATAGAGCAGCCAACAAGTGATAATGCTGATAACTTATCTAGAGCTGCTGAGCTGACACAACTGGCCTGGAAACATAAGACTGACAGGCACTTCATACTATAAAAGCCCCGTCCCACCTTTTAACTGTAGAGTCTTCTAACATATCACCTCTTGGAGTGTGTGTGGAGATTCCTCCCTTGAATGGTTACTCCTTGAGGTTGAGGAAAATAGACTTGTTCATGATCATTGGTCACTGGTCATTTGATCAATGGCCATTGGTAAAGGTGAGTAACTTAAGTCCCTACTTAATAATTATTTTGCTCCTTTGACATCATTGCTTCAATATTGTTTCAATAAATAATGCACTATTTTAGTAGATATATCTATCTATACCCTGTAGTAAATAATACTGATTAAGATTTTTTAGTTTAATCATTATCATTATGATCATCCATTTAAATAAATAATTTTACTCATAAATGGTATTTGGTCAGCTGTCCTTAATCCTGCAGGACAAAGTTGAGTAAAGGCTCAATTATGCCTATATAATCCTTTAGACATAAACTGTTGACTAAGTTTTGGGCTAAGATTGGATCATTGGAATTATCCTGATTTAGACTCATGAAGAAAAAGGTATGACTCAGTCAACACTTCCCTGAGATAACATAAAAGGTTTTGGTTTTTCCCCCCCCCCCTTAGTTAAATAGCACATCCACACACAATTCATGCACAAGAGAAACAAAACTGTCCCAGTATCCCACAGTCATCAACAGACCCAGTATTCCCACTGTTTTCAGTAAAGGGGTCAGACAAGGCCACTGTGGAAATCATTAGGAAATATTCAGTTTCTACTTTATTTGTTAGAATTCTCCAAACACTAAAAGAGGGACACAATATACTGACGGGAACCTAAAGAAATTAATGTAAATAATTAGGGAAACTAAATACTCTGAGCAAAGGCTGCACTGGAGAGAGCATCATGCAGGGCTGAATAGAAATAAGACTTTAGAGAGGAGGTTGGAGAAGAACTGCATCTTGGGTAAAAGAGTAATACAGAGAAACTGCAATATTTAGTGATGAAAAATTGAGAGAGATAATGTATACTATATTTTAGACAAGTGCAGACAGGCACATAGGCACGCTAGACAATCTAGGATTTGCCATGAGGCACTCAAGTTACTTGTAAAAAGCAAAAAGCACAAGTGAAACATCACAGACACTTCCCCAAAGATAAAACATTTTTAGACTCTACACTTGGACAGAGAAGATCTGAGTCATTTCCCTTGATCTTCTATAGATTTGTTGAGTAGGTTTATAAAACTCTCAATTATCATGGAATTGGAGTGATACTCCAATTTGTATAAACCCTTTGTATAAAGGCTATGAAATCTAAAGGACAGAAATGTGGGGGTTTTATGTATGTTGTTTTTTTAAGGAAAATCCTGTCCTCCCTGAGATACCAGGTATCATTCCACTCACTGCTGTGGTAGCAGTTACTCATTGTATAGCTGAATCCACTTGCCAACACATCCATTCAGAGCTGAAGTCCCATTTCTATCAGAGGAAAGAAAAAGGAGTAGTTCCTTACCCTGCCCCCACACACCCTTAAGGCAAAACGAGCAAGGTGTACATATATTAGCACACAACAGGACCAACCAGACAGAGACTGCAGTCAGCATACTTATTCCTTTTAAGGGCACATCTCATACCGTGGTCAAAAGGCCTCAGTTTTTGAGCTCTGCAAAAATCTAACAAGAAACATTAAAATAACTCAAGCGGCTTTTGTTTCTAGTGAGACTTGTAAAGGGAAAATACAGACGTAAACTAATCTTCTCATCCTCATGCTTCAAACTATAAACAAAGTTTGTTTTACAGTCTTTCTACAGTTCAGTTGTAATTTTCTTGCATGTTTAAGTTTGCACATTTTTATCATTACAACTGATTACAAAGTTGATAAATTGTTCTTATTTCAGTAAGTAAGGGAGGAGTGAACAGAAAGAAACTGGTGGAAGTGCTGGAAAGTTGATAATCAATTTTTAAAAAGTGAAAAAGTAGTGAGTTCAATTTTCAAAAATGCCCATTTGCTATTCATAGAGATTAAATCATGAGCAAAGATCTTCATTTATAACACAAATATACGTAGGGATGGGACTATTGAGTTTTCTCACATCTCCAGCAGTAAATAGAAAAAACCTCTTGTTGATAGGTTTTCAAAAAGGGATCAAAGTTATCTAAATATTTTTCCCTATTTTTTGTTGTTGTTGTTTTGGGGTTTTTTTGTTTTTATTTTTGTGTTATAAATAGGTAAAAAGAAATTATGAGCTTATATTAGCCAGCTATTTAATGCAATCCTTGACTGTATCATTAAGGGGTGGCTAAGAAGAAAGGAAATGTTATGGGTCTTCTATGACAGTGTAAGAAGGGGGTCCAGTTCTGTTTCAAAGGTGTGTTTGGTCCAGTTTTGACACCAGATGGGGAAAACAATAATGTATCAGAGAAGATTTAGAAAATAGTTGTTAAATATTGGAAAACCTGCTTCAAGTTTTATAACTTCTCAAAGGCAAGGGACAGAAATAACTATATCACAGAATACAGCTTCCTACATGGAGAACAAAACTTCATTGAAGGTTTCTACGGTATGGCAGACAAAGGTGTAAGAACTTCCAATGCTTGGAAGACACACACATACATACCAAGCCTCAAAAGGAAGCGGGCATGAAAAACTTTCCAGATTTTCATAGGATTCTCCTCTCTGGAAGTGCCAGAATTTCACAGTTATAGAATTTTGTTACAAATAGTCCACTAGCACAGCTAGCCCAACCCTCTGCTCAAGGCAGGATAACTTCAAAGTTGTATCTGTTTGCTCAGAGCTATGTCTAGCTGAGTTTTGAATATCTTCAAGGACAGAAATTTCACAACCTCTCTGGGCGACATGTTCCACTGTTCAACAATCTATAATGAGAATTTCTTTTCCCAAGAACAAATAGGAAATTTCCTTGATGCATTTTTTATACTTTCCTTCTTGTCCTTTACCATTCACCCCTGAGAAGAGCCTGTATTTCTATTTTCTAATAGCCACCCACTACACTGTTTAAGACAGCAAGTATTCCCCTTCAATCTCCTCTTCTTCAGGATTGAGAAAACCTCCTCTTAGAATGTCATGTATTTCAACTCCTTTGTCATCTGTCGTCCTGTTTTGGACTCCTTCCACTTTGTAAATCTCTCTTGAGGGTAAGAGTGGGTGGAAATGAGACATGACTCTAGAGGCAGCCTCAGAATTGCAGGGCAGAGGAGAATAATTGCCTCAACCTGATAGTTATGCTCTGACCCGTATGCTGCAGGACTTCATTGTTGAAAGGACACACTGCTGATTCATGTTCAACCTGCTGCTCACTAGGACCCTCTGGAGCTTTTCCTGCAGGGCTGTTACCTGCTCAGTGCATCTACAGCCTGTACTGAGGCATGGGGCTGTTCGCCCTTGATGCAGGACTCAGCTCTTGGCTTTGTTGAATTGAGCAAGGTTCCCATCAATCAACTCCTCCAGCCTTTTGAGGTTTCTCTACCCTTTAGTTATCGGTGTCCTGTTCCTCCACCCCCTTCCCCAGCTTGGTGTCATCCTCAAGCTTGAGAGACACTCTTCTCCATCATTCAGGTTGCTGATGAACACATTAAATAGTGGTTTGTACACCAGTCACAGCTGTTTGCCAGATAGATGTTGAACTACTGCCTGCTACCTTCTGAGCCCAATGGCCTGTCCAGCTTTTCATGTGCTCTGTAGCCCAGTCAACTATATTTCCCCATTTCAGTTATAAGAAAATAGTTCATAGAAATAGAATCAAATACCCTGATAAAATCAAGATTCACTACTTTTCCTTGTCCACCCAACCAGCTGCCATTTCATGAGAGAAGGAAATCCAGATCATCAGGCATTATATGCCCTTGGTATGTCTATGTTGTCTATTCCTAACCACTTTCTTATTCATGTGTTTAGAAACAACTGAACTTTCTTAACAGTATTCCCATGATCAAAATGAAGTTAATCAGCATACAATTTCTCAGATCCTGTCTTTCTCTTTGGTTTTTCTGCTGTAGTAAGCTTAGATTGTCCTCCCAATAAGCATTAGCTAGAAACATTAAAAAGAATGCTGAATCAATAAGCAATTTAAATCTGTTCTTTTGGCCTCACATAAAATCAAGCTGAATAAGAACAAACGCTATCCTTATTCTAGTTGTGTTGGGTACTATTCAAAAAGAAAAGAGACAATACATGATGTATTGTTTGACTTTGGGCAAGTTAGGCCTTGGCTGCTGTGAAATCCAGACCATGGTTAGACTGGGGAATGGCAGCAAAAAGGTATGAAGGTGCATTTGCTTATTTTTGCCTGTTCCTACAATCCCTTTAATCTGACTATTTTGCTGTTTCTTCTAGAATTGTTCTTTGTTGTCCTATCTGTTATTAGTAACTACCACTTGGTGTGGAAAAATACACATAAGCAACTATTTGGTTTCTGTATACAATTAATTTACCCCAATAAATAAGTAAGCCCCATGGTATTATAGTAAGGAATGAGAGAACATATTGTCTACAATTGTTACAAAGAATATTTAATAAATCATTTTTCAAACACACCTTCAGGGTAGAAGACTATAATATCTTGTTTCAGTCAAATGTGAAGGATATGGTCCCACTCCACTGGTTACTCTTAGGTCAACCTAGCCCTGGAGTGAGTTGAAACTGCTAGATTAAAATCGGAATGAAATAAGAATATATGTTTGTAAGTGGAGTAAAAGGAACAACAGAGCAAAGATTAAGCATGACATGCAACAATACAATACAATGAACACCTGTAAAACTGGTAAACACTGAAGAATGCGCAACTCATACCAAAATCATGACAGGGATGACTCACTGGCTGTAGGCCTGTCCTCTGGGAACATTGGGGGTGGGGTTCAAAAAGTTCATAGCTCAGTGGCATTTCTCTTCCTGTTATTTAAAAAAGAATATCTTTGTAGCCAGAAGATGCCCAAAACAAGAAAACATAGCAGGCAAACACCTCGTCTAAGATTTCTGAAAAGTAAAACAAACAGAACTCCCAGATGAGAGATGATTCCACAATGACTGTTGACTGTTACAGGTATAAAAAGACATGTTCGAAAACCAGATAATCATTGTCAGTCAGAAGGAACTTGTATGTTGCAGCAGAGGCTCAGTAACAAGCATTCATCATCCTCCATGTCCCACACAAGTAATCCCCATCGGACTACTTGGATACAGGTATCTAGGAATTTATGAAAGGAAGGAGTCACCCTGACCAGAGATAAAAATAACCTTCCCTTCTCAAGTTTCACAGAGGTTTTTTGCAATCCAGTGGTCTCATGTCCCTTTCCCTACACTCTACCAGAAGACAATAAATGCTTAGAATGAAACCAAGTATGTTATTGCAGGGACTATGACTGCTCACTGAGAAAAAGCAGAAAATAATTCATACATATCACAATTTGTCGCAGGAATTAGTCCCTGTCAGCCAATTGTCACTATAAAAAGTTTACAAAGATTAAAATTTTCATATTGAAGCTGCAGAACTACTCCTTTTAAGGATTTAGTTACTATGGTCAGAAAATCTTTGCCTTCTGTATCTTTAGAAAGATAGTTTAGATTTTCCCAAATTATGGTGGCCACATCTGTTTAATTTTCATTGCGTATACTAATACAGAAAAGGTCTAAGCCATTTGCTCTGTTCCCTGCATACAGGGCTTGGGTCAGCTTATTGCTTGAGCCCTTGAGCCCTTGGCACCACTTTGCTGCCAAGAGCAAACTTCCCTTTCACTTTTCTGGCTCAGCAAGTGTCCAATCAAAGCTTTTGTTTTCCACACTGGATTTCAGCACTAATCAGTAACACACTTGCAGGAAAGCACCTTTGGATCCATTTCAAAATACTCTACTAAGTGAACTGTTTTGAAAGTGCTATAAAAGTCAGACGCATCCCTTCCTCTACAATTCAGGGTTTGAGTTCTTAGAATTTCAGCTTGAGACTGTGCAATTTAAAATCAGCTCATAAGAAAGAGACAACAAGAGGAGCCGTATCCTTTTAACCCCTTGTTTGATCAGTGCGTGACAGTGCAAAGAAGTTCAGTAGATTGCACTGATCATCATTACAGAGTCCCCTGTCAGCAAAATAATGTCGTGAGAAGACAACAGTACATAGTGCTGATGAGCACACCATCAGAATAAAGGCACCCATGGAAAGTTACAAAAACAAGCTGCCAGATATTTTATGGTGTATACTACAAACACATCAACTGCCTTCAAAGCGTTGCCTAAAAAAAATTGAGAGAAAAAGACTCTCCAGGCAAATTTAGTATAGATAAGATAGAAAGCAGCTCTTTTAATGAAGGCCTTCTGGCCACAGAGTACAAAGGCATGTGCTCACATACAGAATTCTTACACTTTTATATCTTTCACTAATTATCATATCTAGTGGGGACATCCAATTCTAAGACCCCTTTTGCCTGATTACCACCCTTAGAACTGCCCCACTGGAGCGCCTCCAAGGGTCTTGAGCCTTCTATCTTGTTTTGTCTACCATATCTCTTTTTATTCTGGTCCAGGTGCACAACCCAACAGAATGTTCTTGCTAAAAATCTATTGCCTTGCTTAAAAGACAGTTAAACTGAAGCTTCAGGCAGGCGACACATAAGCTGTGAGAAAGTAAAGGTCTGAAGTGAAGGAAAACTCCAGCTACATTAAAACCTACAAAGAGCTAAAAATCCTAAAAATTCTAAGGCATCAATGTCTATAAAGACTGCCCTGGGCACCTGCATTATCCTACTAGGCTGAAGTTCACCAAATCTAGGAAGTCAGTAGAACTTTCATATAAACGATACAAGACCGAGGCATAAACAGCATGTATTGTTCCCTGAGGTGTATGCTGCTTTCGACTGAAAATCCATTAGCTTTTCTTTTTAAAATAAAAATAATGAATAAAATATAAACATACCAATCATCACAGCATCCCAATTGCAATCATACGAGCCTTTGTTTAGGCTGATTTTCACAGAAAACACAGGCTATTTGAGTTTGTGCAGAAAATGCTCCACACTGCTATTGAGGCATATGAGAACGAGACTTTTTCATCCATCCATCACCACCCGGAGGGAAGGCAGGCTACAAAGAATCATAGGGGACACAGCTCTCTTACTCTTTTCCTACCAAATTGCCAAATTCTGACAGTCCCTACTGTGCCACACTGCTTCACTGCTACACTTTCTGCTAGTAAGGGGCAGATCACACAGCTGGCCTCCCTGCCCTCATACTTGGGCAATCCTAAATACTGCTATTACCCCAGCCATTCTCACAGGCACAACTTTTACCGGCTATCTTAAATGGTTATTCCTGCACTTCATAATCATGCACCAAAGAGACCGTGGTTCCTGTGTTTGCATTATGTCTCTCTTAGTAGAACTTAATGGACTAGCACAAAATACCTAAAAAATGATGTGGCAAAAATTTGCATGGGGAGCTCATGCTTTAACAAAGCCCGGTGAAACTGAGGAGACACATGGAGAATAAGTCTCCTTAATCTCTAGTAGAAAGTGACCTAGTGTTGAATTACAACAGTTAATTTGGGCACGTTAAATCCAAAGGATATTTTAGAAATAGGATGTTTGCTTAGTTTGTACAACACAACTTCTGCTCTTGCAGGATTGGATGTAGACGGCAACATGCATCCTTTGTGAAGTTCACTTGAGGAACTCATCAATCTTAGCACTTCCAATAAGAATGAAAAAGAGTCTGATTTTAATGAGGAGAAGCAGCAAATTTCCTTTCTGAATGAGGGAACTTAATCTGAGGTACATCTGTAGCATTGTTTACAGGATTTCAGTAACTCTGAAGATAGAAGCACAATCCAGTATTTCAATCTGGGCATTTTTTATTGTTTGTTTTGAAGGGGGGGTTAATCATTTTCCTGGTGCTAGATGGTGCAATTAGTCCCACCTGTTGTCTAGAAAGAAAAGAAGGAAAAACATTTGATGCAAACCAGCAGAAAATGAATAACCTAAACCATAACACCCTGTGGCACTGTATGTCTGAGCAAATCCCATTCATTAGCATGCAGTGGCACCTTTAGGAGAAGCTTGGTGAGATAGAACTGTTTGGAAACGACGAAGGAGATGCAATTCTGATGCTGCTTGTTTGTAAATTTGATGAAGAGCTATAGAGTTACCATTCAACAGCAGGGATATGCCTGGCATTACCATGAGGATAACATGAGACTGCCAGCTCCTTGTGAAGGTGATCACCCTTTCCTTAGAGGTGCTGCTGAACTGTGATTAATGTTAGAGAAGAAGCAAGGCCAAGTGTTGCAGTCACAGTAATATTCCTTCCAATGCTTCCACTATTTCCACATCTTACAGATGGGTATTCTCATGCCAACAGCATTTCCTGATACAGACTGAGCAGACCTATCAAAGGTACAGAAAAGCAGGGTTCTTTGCCTTCTCTGTTCATTCTAGTGTATTTTCCTCTGTCTCATCTAACAAATTCAACTACTGGATACTCATCTGAGGATAATTTTACTGCTGAAAGGGTACCACAGCATTCATTGCTCTCTTTGGTTTTCTTTATATGCCTGCAAAGGGATAGCTTGAGGTCCACATGGCTTCTTCCAAAGGTGAATGCTGCCCCTTGCACAGAAGTGAAGAAGTTTGATTCTGAGTGTGTACCTCTATGATACCATGTACAGAGGATCCAGTTTTCAAACAAAAGGGGTTTTCCCCTGTAAGTAAGATGCAAATATTTCCATCAGCATTGTCTTTGCTTCTCTGTTGACATTCTGTTCATCTCTAGTAACCTTTTTCTCCTTAGAGATCTTTTAGAACTAAGCTCATTGTACAGTCTTTCAGTAGATCCTGATTAACTTAACCCCTTCTCACAGTAAGAAAAAGAAAGTACCAAAATTCTTAAATTGTAGAAAGAAAAGAACATGTCTTTACAAATTAGTGAGAAGAGGTTTTAGAATAAATGCAACACATTTGAAGTGAATGACCAGAAACACATAGAAGACAAAGAAGCTCTTCTCATTCTAGAAAATTGTAACTGACCAAAATGAGTGGTTGTTTAAACCAGAACACATGCCAAGCAGCTAACGCTCAGTGAAGATGCAAAACCTTCAAAACTGAGAGAAAACTAACCAGATAAAATTTATTTAGGAGGATCAGATTAGTTCAGGGCAAGGGAAAGGAAATTAATCAGCATCCTATTTAGAGAAAGTACCCAAATGATTTTAATTAGTGAGTATGGAAAAACCACTGAGTTTGTAGGAGAAGTAGATACACAGACTCAGCTGCAAGAAGAGCTTCTTCTAGGAGATTGATCAGCATGTACAGACACACAGAGGGACTTTAATAGCTGCTCTTCTTCTGAGTGTATCTTCTATCACTTTCATGGTCAGTAGCGCAAGCCACCTGTTCACACAGGGACACCTTCTTAAACACTAAAACTAAGAGTTTAGGTACCTGCCAAGGACCTAAAAAAGCCAAGGACTGCTTCTTTTTTCCAAACCTGGAATGCAAACTCAGCCATAGCTTTCCAGTAGGTCAGAAAAGAGCAAAACATACTTGGAAAAGGTAAGTAATCAGTAAGTAAAATCATATAGTAAGATCTTTCTCTCCCAGAAAGTGCTGTCCTGAACAACTAGCCAGGCAACCAATTCTCCTCTTATATTTACTCTTTAATCACTGTTTGTTGTCTTGAGTTGAGTCAAATATTCAGATACATTCTCTCTCAGTTTTCTAGATAAATGCTGATTAAGCATGAATCCTTTCACAGAACCCAGTTCAGAGTGTATGCCCAAAGTAAGGTGACAGGTGAATCAAAGATGCTGTTTGCCATGGTAGGGAGAAAGTCTGTGTGGCCAAAGTTTAACTGGAGCTAAAGCTGGCTGGCCAGAAATGTGGGGAACAATAAAGTTTTTTCAAAGATATTAATGGCAAAAGGCAGTGTAGAAACAACATTGGCCTGTTACAGGATGAGGATGCTCACCTCACAAACAGGGACAGAGACAAGGCAGAGGTGTTTAATACTTTCTTTGCCTCTGTCTTCAACATAGATGACAGACCAAGGGGATCTCAGTGCCCTGAGCTGGAGGACCAAGACTGCGAGAATGATCAACTATCAGCTGACCCTCAGCTTGTGCAGGATCTGCTACTCCATCTGGATTCCCACAAATCTATGGGGCCTGATGGTATTCATACAAGAATCCTCAAAGATCTGGCTGATGTCATCGCAAAATCTCTCTTGATGATATTTGGGAATTGATCTTGGGAATCCAGAGAGGTCCCAGCTGACTGGAAGCTTATGAATGTTGTCCCGGTTTTTAAGGCGGAGAACCCTGGAAACTACAGGCCTGTCAGTCTCACTTCAGTGCCTGGTAAAATCATGGAAAATATTGTTCTGGGAACTATTGAAAAACACCTGGACGACAACACAGGGTCACAGCCACCACTGTTTCATGAGCAGAAAGTCCAACCTGTAGAACCTGATTTCCTTCTACAACAGGGTAACCCACCTAGTTATCTAGGAAAGCCAGTAGACGTAACTTTTTTGGATTTCAGCAAAGCTTTTGATACTGTCTCTCACAGGACCCTTCTGGACAAAATGTCCAGCACACAGTTGGATAAACATGTTATGTGATGGGCAAGCAACTGGCTCACAGTGAATTATAGCGAATGGGGTAACATCAGGATAGCATCAAGTGACTAGCGGGGTTCCACAGGGCTCCATTCTTGGCCCAGTGCTCTTCAACATCTTCATTAACAACTTGGTCCCAGGACTGGAAGGGATACTAAGCAAGTCTGACAACACCACTAAATTGCAAGGAGCTGTTGACTCACTTGAGGGCAGGGAGGCCCTGCAGAGAGACCTTGACAAATAAGAGGACTGGGCAATCATCAACCATAAGAAGTTCAACAAGGAAAAGTGATGGATTCTGCACCTGGGATGGAGCAATACTGGTTGTATAGATTGGGGAATGAGACGTTGGAGAGAAACGCTGTGGAAAGGGACCTGGGGGTGCTGGTCAATGGCAAGTTGAATATGAGTCAGCAGTGCCCTGGCAGCCAGGAGGGCCAACTGTGTCCTGGGGGTATCAGACAAAGCATC
>JAWWLV010000179.1:50013282-50024539 GCA_035041135.1 Platyrinchus mystaceus
TGGCTGAGGGCACTTGGTGTGTTCAGCCTGGAGAAGAGGAAACTGGAGACCTCACTGAGGTCTTCAAAATCCTTGTGAGGGGCAGGCACTGATCTCTTCACTTTGTAACCAGTGACAGAACTCGAGGAAATGGCATGAAGCTGAGTCAGGGGAGGTTTAGGTTGGATATCAGTGAAATGTTTTTCACTCAGAAGGTGGTTGGGCACTGGAACAGACTCCCTAGGGAAGTGGTCACAGCACTAAGCCTGACAGAGTTCAAGAAGCATTTGGACAACGCTCTCAGGCACATGGTGTGACTCTTGGGGTGTCCTGCACAGGGCCAGGAGTTGGACTTGATGATCCTTGTGGGTCCCTTCCAACTCAGGATGTTTTATAATTCTATGGAAGCTTTCACAGTTACAGGTTATGCCTCTCAGCAGTGACATCTTGCATCTGTCCAGGCAATAGTTTTTTCCGAAAGCAGAAAATGATGGGGGGAAGAAGGGGTATATTTCTCTCATTCGCTTGAGTTTGAGCTGTTCCAGCTTTATGCTAAAATACTGGAGGTCCCACTCTTTATCTTCGTGATACTTTAATTAGAAGAGAATTTGACTGAAATATTATAAAGGATCAAGTAACTGAACTGTGCATGAGGCCTGGCTCATGTGTTTGTCACCTACCTCACATCTCTAAAGCACTAATGGTTTCTGCTTTGCAGAGCTTTACCTCTCTAAAGCTTTTAAGACGACTGCATGCATTTATTTCACTGTTCAGCAAGTCTCCATAGCAGACTGACTGCTGACAACACCTGCCTCAACCTCCTGAAAAGACTGTAGAGTGCTCCTCACCTGTTCTTCCAGAAGTGTTCTGCATTCCTCAGGTGCAGCTGAGTAGATCTGGCTATAGCCGGATTTTATTATATCATTACAAATGAGCCAGTGTAGTCCCTCCTATGAACACATAAAATGTGTCTTAAAATCTAAGCAGAATTTTGCTGCATTGTATTTGCAAAATTATGTTAGCCTTTAATACCAAACCCATGACCAAAAAAGTAAAATCTAGAGATAATCCCAAAATGTTTCTTTGGGTACAGAAGGAGTTAAAAAATAAAGAACTGAAAGAAAAATGCAGAATGAAGATCTTTGAGATTGTGAGTCTTGAGATTACACAATCAAACTGGAACTGATGCAGAGAAAGCAGGGACGGACCAAGGGAAGGTAGTGCTGATAATGGAGCATGACTCAACTAGTTGGAATAAAGAAATAAAATGTATTTCTTTCTTTAGAAGAGCAGCTATTATAACAGATTCCAAGAAAGAAGAGGAAAATGACTGAAGAGTAGCAATTCCTATTGGAATACACACCAAGTGAGTGTATTTCACTAGAACTGTAAATAATGAACCAGTGGAGAGTGGGAGCCAACTATTTTCCCTGGTAGATACCAGTGGTCACAATATAGACCAGCATTTTTAATCAATTGTTCACTTTCAGATTTAGAATTTGTGGCAAACTAAGACAGTGGACTGTTCTTTACTCTGAATGAACATGCCCTTTGTGAGTAATTCTGAAACCATGGTTGACATTTCAGTTTTCAGTTAAATTGCATAAATATTAGGGGGAAAACAGCTATGCTTCTAACAGTCTAAAATTAGTTCTCTGATAATTATCTGAAATCCAGAACAAAAGTCAATGTAGCAAGAAAAAGGCTCTGCTTCACTCTTTGGCTATAATTCTGATATTTCATCCATAAACTTAAAGAAACTTTGGTCAAATTTAAATCTTTAAGTGGTACTTGAATTCTGTACTAGTTCTCAGCAGTTTGACTAGTCAGTGATTTTGGGAGAGGAAGAGCAGTATCTTTCAGAAATACAAACAGCAATTTTTTCCCATGGAAAAAAAGTATCCTAGGCTGTAAATAAGATATTTTATGTTTTCTGTTTTAAAGATCCAAGTCCTCCAGAAAGCTGACTGGTTTAGCTCTTGATACACCAATAGAATATGCACATATCATTTGCCAAAATCAGGATAAGAACTGTGTGTTTGTGAGTACATGCTCATGCACAATTCTGGAAGCTGTTGTGCAAACGTATGACTGTTTTATACACATACTGGGGCACATCAGTATTTTATCTGTGTTCATGTTGTTTACCACTCATATTAAAATATCAGCTATCTCATACTGGGTACAGTAGATAAACATTGCTTTTAAAATATAGTATGGGAGAAAATCCAGGAATATGATGTCATCAGCAGAGGGATGAGTCTGCTACGTTCAGGGAGGGGCAGTAAAACCAGAAGTTAGACTCATTCATACTACAGAAGGAGCTTGGCTGTTCCCAGAGACGTGTTGCACTTCACTCATTTGTATCTGCTTAGTAGTGAATTTGCAGTCAAGGTATGTTTTTCCACTTCTCTTTCATCTGAAAATTTCTTTTTATTTAATATCAGTGTAGTTTGTTTTTCTTGGAAACCACTAATTGAATTCTTAATATGTTTCTGGTTCAGTGACAAAAGATCAGATGTTATTATTGTTCCAGGAACACGGAGGAGAAAAATAATTATTGCTAATGTAATTTTATAACTTCTCAGGGTTTGCATAGCTGTAGAGTTTACAGAAAAATTCTTTATTTCAAATTACCCAATGTATCAAAGACACAGGGTTCTTCACCTGCCACAGATATTATCCAGTGTACAGGCTATGGGAGGGTAAGGATTTCTCCTGTCCAGAAAACGTTTCATGTCTGTAATCACACCATGGAAACACTTTCACCACACAAAAATAACCAGAAAGTACAAGCAGCTGACTTTGTTTTCAGCTGAAGAAATTACCTGCAAAATAGTAGGGAGAAACCAGAGGCAACTATTTTCTGCACATACTGATAATTTTCTTTCTGTTTACTATTTTGATTGTAAACTTTGTTGGGCAGGATGTGAGAGTGTGTGGGTGTGTACTTTACCCTGCTAACCTGTCTCTGCACGGTTTGAATGACAAAGGCTAAACCTTTAAAGTTTTTACCTGTATTATAAAGATGAAGAAAAGGTTTGGATGACCTTTAAGCTACACTATTAGGTTCTTTCTAACATCTATATGCAAATAAAAAATTGTAGTAGGAGCATGACTTAGAAGATGCTGATAAACATAAAGAGAAGCTTAGAACTGGGATTGTAATCAGAACCATATAACAGAAAGAGGAAAGGTTGAAATATATGTTATACTTCTAGCTATTAGTTTTCCATTACTCAGTATCCTAAGAAGCTGTTCTAGGGTAATAATAATAAATAGCCATAAAGTCAAAGTCGTTCAAATAGTTTGGCTTTAGAATTCTTTTTTTTTATACACTGTGTGTAATCTTACAGATACCATCTCCTAAAATAGGAGCATATGTTTATCATAAACAACTGTATCTGTTTTCTTAAGAAGCTAGAAGACAGTTAGGGAAAAAAACCCTCTATTTTTACAGCTGAGTCTTGAAGCATCAGTATATTGAGTAATATCAGTCATATGGTTTTTATCTTGTCTGCTGCTCTCTGAGAATGTGCAAACACCAAGAAAAAATTTGAGGAAGCATCTTAGCACTTCAGGATCATTAATTAACTTCCAAATATATTTGTCTTGTTTTCAGTATGAATAGCAAAAACACAAAGAGAAAAGATAAATACACCCAATAAAAACCTTGTGATAGCCAGAGCACAGACACTTCCAGAAAATCTTTGTCAGGTTTTCCACTGGGCCTCTGAGTACATGCTAGAACAAGATTAATTGAGTTACTCAGAGTTACCTGAACATTTTGTACCGACAATCTAACTAAACAACAGCTTTTCCTACTGAGTTTAAGCTTCCTGAAATTAGCATCTCATCCTTGCACAGGAAAGCAGCTTTAAAATTCTCATGGCTAGGTAATATTTGTAGTATTTTCTCAGGCAGAAAACAAGGAATTTGGGAGAATTTTAGCACATTCATTATGAAGACTCTAGTCAGTGTTTGATAGTCTGTTTCTCATGGAAAGATGGGGTGAAAATCTCTTAGATGCCGAAATTCCACTGTTTTCAAAGTTAAAAAAAAAAAAAAAAGAAAACATATTGCAAGTCCAGGAAAAACTTATCAGCAAATAGAGCTTTGCTTTCAGAACAAATGCCCTCTCAGTAACCAAATCAACAACAAAAGTACACCTGAACTCGTTAGCAATGCTAATCAATATGAAGTTTAAATACAAAAAAAAACACTGAGAAAAATGCCATTTAGCTAAAACCTTCACTTTTATTTAAAATTACACATAAGCATTGTTCTCTTGTCACTCACGTTTTTTTAAAACTCCCTATCAGTGTTCCATGCAGCTGAGTTTCCCCTACCTTATCTAAAGGGTTATCATCCTTCCTTCTTTCATTTAGCATACTTCACGCAATGAGCTGAAAAGTTATGTGTCTGCCTAGCTGACACACAGCTGTAAAGAAAGAGAGTACTTTGAAGTGAAGACAAAAGCTGTCCTTTGCCAGTCCTCTGTAACCAGGGTGACTCTGGGTGAATGCGTAGCTACGAAAGAATCACACCCAACAGCGCAGTCTGTGGGTCCTCACTCACAAATCCGGTGGGTGGCAGGCAGATGAGTCAAACAGCTTCTCCCCTCAGCTGTTTGCCCAGAGCAGGGATAAGAGGGAGGAGAGGGCATCCCAGAACTGTCACAGCCCTGAGGTAGGTAGGTTCAACTGCAGTGGGAAAGGACAGAGGATGAGAGCACCGGAGAAACACTTTGAATTTGTTCTCTGCAGGTTGCCTTCATACAGATAAAGTTGTAACTGCTAGTGATCACCATTCTATTTACTTAGAAGTAAAGCTAATGAATTGGGTCTGAGGGACCCTAGTCATGGTCCAACACCCCACTAAGGAGTTAAATACTGGAGAACAGGTGCAAATGTGATACAGACCAGAGAAACACAAGGAGTAAAGTTGCTTCCTGAAAGCACGTGTCATCAGTCTGATGATAAGCCAGTCCAAAGCACTCAAACATTGTGGCAAAGCTGCTGTATCAAACCTCACCAAAATACTTCAGGATTCTTGTAGGGTGGATTTGACTTACTTGTGCTGCTGTGCTGTATTTAACTCCCGTACATGTTAACTCCTCAACTCGATTCAGCAAGGTTGGGCTGGTTTGTGTGATCCCTGCAAACAAATCTGATCATCCAGGTTTGCAGATTCATTAGTATTGAGCTTTGCACACTAAGGTATGCCAGAGTGGTGATAGTGTTGAAGACAAAGGCACACTTCAGACTATGGCTAACTTGCAGAGAATGGAGCTGTCAAAATGCAGAAATCCATTTTTACCCCTTGTGTTATCTGAGATTACTGTTAAAATCCATAGAAAATGGTGAGTGAGCTATGATTAGAGGTTCAGCTCTTTTTAACATTAATGTGCATGCCCAGAGGCAGAACTGGCCATAGATGCTTCTCCTCCTGCATTTGTCCTGCTTTAGTAGAAGGGAGTACACTGCAGGTAAGCTCTTTGGGACCCTCACCCCGATGTCTGGAGGTGGTCTGTCCCTTTGCTATGGCTGTAAGATTTCCTATCAGCTGCCTGACTGACTGAAGGGCTGCTGCTCTGAAGTGTCATGGGTCACAAAAGAAGAACAGCGGTTCCCTTCCAGAGGGGTGATGTGATCCCTCTACACAAACACGTGGAGCGCAGCAATAACCCAAGTCACTTGCCTCATGTGAAGGGTAAACTGCCTGCAGAGCATAGGCAGGCCAGTAAAGAGGAAGTGTTTCATTTTTACAAAAAGCAACTGTTATGCTTTCATAATTTAAGGGTGGGACCTGATCCTTAAATAGGTAAGTAGGAAGACAGAAATATTGCAGTACCTGTTGGTAGCTTTTCTCTCAGCTCTGCATGCACCTCTCACCTCTTTCTCCAGCAGTCTTTATAATAAGTTATATTCTACACTCGCTGTATTACATTTGGCTTCTGTTTAGATTATGAGCTCCTTGAGGCACAGCTTGTCCCTCTGCTTGCAAGACTTTTGCACATTGATTATACCTGAAGCCTCTGGCCATCAGTGTAACACAGACGGTATATGGCAGTGTCTGCAGAGCAGTGCTCCTGGTCCTACCTGCTAGACTGTGGGAAAAAAACACACAAGGCAAACATCCAGATGAAGGGACATAAAAAAGTGGTACAACTAACCACACAGGCTAGAGCTTCAGCTGGACTGCATGCTCCCAGTGCCATCCAAACCAGCATCAGCAGAGTAATGACAGTGTATAGCAGATGATGTCTTACAGATCTATCAGCAGAGATGAATGATTTGCTCACTGTTAGCCTGCTTAACACACATTTCATTGACACATCCTTTTTTTCTAGTTTCATTCTGCAGAGGGAAAGGTCTGTGAAAGGCTTGTTTTCCTAGCTGTGAAATTAGGAGATTAGAAAGAAATTTATGCTGTACCTGTTCCCTTACCTATCACAACAGGTAAACTTAGTTCTGGGACACAAAATATGCTCCAAGTCAAATTTCAGCCTTTGTAACTGTACAGATTGAGTTCAAGGCTGAACTTCAGCCAGTGAATCCTACAACCAGTCTAATGTCATCAGGTTATTTATTATAATGGTCTCATCTGAGTCTGTAATACCTGAGCTCAAGGATGAATTTCTTATTTCTTTTCTTCAGACTGAGTCATCTAAAACAAACCCTCCAGACATTGTTTGTATTCTGGGGAGCCCTCTCACATGCTCCTCATGCAGGATCCTGTTATATCTGCTCAAGACCAGCTCACAGATGGCCATTCTCCTTGGCATCACCTAGAGAGTTTTGCTGTGCCTGGTCCTTCTAGTGCTGGGAGTGCACACAGGCCACTTTCTCCCAGAATGTACAGCAAAAGGTCAGGCAAATGGTTTGAGGCACTAAAGGTGACCAGGAAATAATTGCTTTGCAGAAATTCTATCTCCTCTCTCTCTGTACACACATGGATGCATATACAGACACACATATATACACATCCATATAGACAAACACAGATATAGATTTGTTAACATCTTTGTTAGCATTATCCATGCAGGCCAGTCCTACACATTACTAGGGGACAATCCTACATGGAGCCTGCACCATTTTCCTCCCAGATTTTTTGCATTTTACAAAACAATCAGCAAATATTTTCATCAGAGGTTTCTGATGTGTCCATGCATTAGGATCAAGGCGATTCCATTTGTTTATTTATTTTTCTTTGCCTTGGCAAGGATTTTTTTTTTTTTTTGTTCCAGTAAATGCTAAGATTTCCAAGTCATGAGGATCTGGGACTATTACTCATGGGCAGATAAACAAGCAAAAGCAGTTATCTGCTTACTAGCCTTCAGTCTGTGTAGAGATTTACAGTAAATAGCAAACTCAAATAAGATGGAGAATTTGGAATAGCCATTTACAAGAACAAGGGCACTGGTTTGAGACTTAAGAGCTTTCTCAGTAGCTGTATTCTGTTGGGTTTTTTTTGTCCTCTGTGAGTTGCAAATTCATTTTCAAAATGATACTATTCCAACCTGTTTAGAGTAGTCATAATGAATTAGACATGAATGCAGTTCTTGAATGGCTGGGATATTGGTCACAGAAGTTTTAATTTATTAAATGCACATTTTTTTAAAAGCAGCATGTGCAGGCAGGTCACATAAGACAACTGTGTGCTCTCACCTTCTGCTTACATCACTCTTCTGAGAAACTTTTTCTTTTTTTCATTAAAAGAGTCACCTTATAGCCCAGAAATTACAGTCAGTTGGCTCAGCAAAAGGGACATTTCCCAGAAGTAGAAGGAAGTAGAAGTAACAAAGTGGAGTCAGTTTTGTGTAGGTGTTTCCTGCAATGTTTTGGAAATAATCTTTTTTAGAAATGCAACAAGACAGCAATTTTGTTTTTTCTTCTACAATACATTCAGTCTACAAATTGGCATTCGAATCATACCACGGTTTATACAGTACGAGACATCTGGAGTTTCGTTCTGCTACACTTTGCATCATGTATCACTGCAGACAGATTAAGCAGTTTCCACTGCACATTTGCCTATTGTTTTTTAAAAGTGTTAATTCAAACAAATTAATAAAGTTTGCCTTAGAATAAATGGAGTGGTCAAATAACTCTAAAAAATCAAAGAGAAGTTTGACTTTAAACGTAAGAATCAAACAATTTCAGATTTTGGACTATTTTGAAGTTGGGTAAAATAAGGATCCATACTGTGCAAACTATCTAAGTTTTCTACCATTTTAAATGAAAATCCCAGATAAAGCTCTCATAACCTTGGCATATACCTGACTCGGGCACGAATCCTTATTTGTTGTTTGGTTTGGAACCTTTTTCTCTCTTGGGAAATTGAACCCCTATTTTCCCTTCTTTCCTTCCTTCCATCCCAACCTCTACATTTATCCTTCTTCATCCCTCCTTTCTTCCCAGCAGCAGCATTTCTCCTCTGTTTCCCTCAGCAGCATTATGTTTCCTTCCAGAACTCACATCCCCTCATTTCCCCTTCACTTGTTCCTGCCCTGACATCCTGCCATGAGCCTTTGCTGCCCGCTGCAGAAAACTGTCGCATGCAATTCTACACAGCGCTTTATGTTTTATAGTAGTGGCAAAAGTGATGGCACACAAGTTCAAAGGTGACATGATTAACTTTAACCACAACATTTTCCAAAATTAACAAAGTTGGTCAGAAGACAAAGTTCCAGTTTCAGAGAAAAACTGGTAAAGAGTCTTGACATTTTTAACAAAAGCAAGAAAACAAAACATATAGCAAATGCACACAAAGAGAATAATTCTGCCTGAGAATGGGGAGCACAGATAAAGGATTCTGAAAGAGATATCTTCCTTCTTAAGCAAGTGTCTGGGGGATAAACTGTAGTGAATTGGGCTCTTTCATTCTATCTTTTCTTTTTTTTTCTGGAACTGCTCCACTTTGTAAAGGTATTAAACCCTAAATCGGCCAAAAAGAGCAAGAGCGGATCTGGGTCTCCTGTTGAGCTGTGGGCAGTCAGTACATTTTCGCCTCTGCTCAAAACCAGAAATGACATCTTTAAAATATTTTCTGTTAAATTGCCCAAATCTCTTGTGAAAAATCTCTCTTTAAAAATCAGTTTCTCTAGACATTTTCTTTTTTTGATAGTCATTTTAATATGAAGAGAAAATTCCCTTCCTGCAACAGTTCAAAAAATATCTCCTACATAGCTGTTATAATACATGTGAAGTACAAGAAAGCACAATCCATTAACTGTAACAGAGTAGAGAGGCAGAATCATCTCCCTTGTGGGCCACTCTCCTTTTGATGCAGCCCAGGATACAATTGGCTTTCTGGGGTGGAAGTGCACATTGCTGGGTTGTGTCCAGCCTTTCATCCACCAGCACCCCCAGGTCCTTGGCAGGGCTGCTCTTGGTCTGTTCGTCCCCAGCCTGTATTGATAAAGGGGGGTGTCCTGACCCAGGTGCAGGACCTTGCACTCAGCCTTGTTGAACCTCATGAGGTTTGCACAGGCCCATCTCTCAAGCTTGTCAAGTTCCCTCTGGGTGGCCTCCCTTCCCTCTGGATGGCATCCTTTCCCCTCAGTGTGTCAACCACATCACACAGCTTGGTGTCATTGGCAAAGTTGCTGAGAGTGCACTTGATCCCACTGTCTGTGTCAACAACAAAGATGTTAAACATTTCCTTTTTCTTAGCTTTGGTTATGATAGTTCTTTGAAGGAGCTGTGGCATATACTAAAGGAATCTGTCTCTCTGACTAGATTGTTACTCTGTATTTTTTTGTTGGATCTGACATTCTGGAAAGAGCAGATAGACATATCTTCTTTGTGAACACCACCCCACATATAGAGAGTGAAAAACAAACTGTCTGCACCAGGTTCCAGCAAGGCTCTGGCATCTCCTGCTGCTAACAAAGGGATAACAATAAATTAATACACAGTTTAATTTCAACACACTGGCAAAGCCTGAAAAGGCAAAAATAAAATTGTAATCCAAACACTGACTGTTGTAAATTGGCACTGTAAATCACACTACTTCTCAGCACTGGAGAAGTGTCCTGAACTTTCCAGACCTCTCAGTGTTGACAGCCGCATCCATGTTAGTACAGTTCAAACACCAAATTCCTATCAGTATGTATTTGAATACTTAGTTCTTCCAATAGAGAAAGGGCATATTCCCACTTAAGAACCGTTGTCATTAGAGTACCCCTGGGTTCTCAGCAGAAAAACAGACTCTGGTTAGATCCAGTTTTTTTCTGCTGTTACTATCAAGGTAATTGCAACACAGTTTGAAATTCCCTTCAGTTACTCACACACACCATTTCCAACAGGTACATCTGGCTTTGAGCTTTTCTTTACCATATACAGACTATGGTGATTTCTAACCATGCTAACTGAAAACTAACCTCTTTCCAATTGCAAATGCTTCATGTACTGGCTAAGTGAGGAGCAAATACATGAAAATAATATGAAATGACTGTCCCAGCTGCTCAAGAAATAGTGTAGCAGGATGTGTTTGACCTAGGAAGGGCAAAGCAAAATGGCTTTCTGAAGTTTATCATTTAAGAAGTGAAGCACGCTACAGACTAGGTTTCTCCTTGAGAGGGGAACTCACCATTGCTTGCAATGCCACACTCTGCTTTTAGTTCTTAAAAGAACATGAAATTCAAAACAAACAAACAAACAAAAAGCCCCAATTCTTTTAGTAAAAACAACGTGCCATTTAGACAATGAGTATTATGTCATGCTTGTATTGCCTTCCATGACACAAATCAGTGAAGCTGAGGATCATTCACTGAGATGGTCCATGAGAAAAACTATTCAGGAGGTTAAAATCTGAGTTTATACTTCAGTGTAGCTGTTGTCAGAGGTTCTAAATTAAACTAGTACCTTCTTCAGAAGCCCATGTGTTAGAGGTGCTAACTTGAACAACCTGGGTAAATATCACCTCCGCTGAATTCCACCTGCTTGAAATTAAAGATGTAATTTCACTTACACATTATACAGTTAATCATACTTTCTAGCCTATTCTGTTGTCAGAGCCCAATGTGCTGTTCAAAAATTACACCATTACTTACCATCCTTGTGTCCCTTTGGTGAAAGACATTAAGAAAACACAAGGCATTATTACTAATTTACAGGGAGGACTGATTCTGCCTGTGATGGCTTCTCTGCTAAGGACTCTGCTTGCAGAGAGCCATCAGTATGTGGCTCAGCAACAGAAACAGCAGCAGTGATTGAAACTTTTCTAGCTGCTGACAGGGATGACTTTGTAGTTGCAAATGTGTTTTTCAGAC
>JAWWLV010000179.1:50024639-50048287 GCA_035041135.1 Platyrinchus mystaceus
GAAAACACAAGGCATTATTACTAATTTACAGGGAGGACTGATTCTGCCTGTGATGGCTTCTCTGCTAAGGACTCTGCAATAGAAACAGCAGCAGTGATTGAAACTTTTCTAGCTGCTGACAGGGATGACTTTGTAGTTGCAAATGTGTTTTTCAGACAGAATATGACAGGTTAGAAAATCTTTTATTTTTTTTGCAAAATACAACAGAGTAAAATAATTAGTTACCTGTATGATAAGAAATGAGGAAAGCAGTAGCTGTCAAAGAAATTGATATTAGACTTCGGAACAACAACCAGTCAGCCACACATTCTGAGAGCTTCTAATCTTTGGTATTGGAGACAGTTGGGCTTTTCTCAAAGGCCATACTTGTGAAAGACAGGGGTGAATATGTGCAGGAAATGTTGCATTATTGCAAATACTCGACAGCAGCATAAACATTATAGTGATTGGAGGCACTGGAGATGGCAGATCTCTGCTTTTTTCATAAAAGGCTGCCAAAATGTTCTCAAGGTGCTAGAAGCAAAGTGCTTTCAGGGCACAGAGCCAGTTCATCTGAAAAGCAAATCACTCCATTAAGTATTTAATGCTCAAAGGGACCACTACTGACAAATACTATTTGGCCATTAGACTTTCACATTTTACCTAGTGATGAGAATCTAATGTTGCTACCCAGGGAAAAGAGCAGTATTTCAATTGCTAAAAGAAAAGAGCGGCTAAACTGAGCTGAAGAGATCTGGTGGGAGTAATACTGCCATCAGCAAAGCTTTAGAGAACATCCACGTGCATGTCAGTGAGGGAGACTTAAGTGGAGGTTTGTGCACTGCTGAACAACTCTTCTGTGCCTCCACTGCAGCCAGGTAAATAAAGGAGCATCAGTTACCACGTCTTCTTGGGGAACTGATATGCTTCAGTATTTACAGCTTTTTCATCTTATAATTCCACCCCTGATGCTCTACTAATACCGTTCATTTCTTTCTGCAGAGTATTCCCATTGTTCTCTGTAATGAAGATATCAAGCAATTTATGTCACTGGCACATCCCTTCAGTGCTCTCCTGTCTTTCACACTGAGATCAAGCCTATAACTATTCAACTAGTTGAACCCTAAGACCAGTTCTGAGAACCCATCCTAGGAACAGCTCCTCCAAGCCACCTAGCTAAAACTGTCATCAAGCCACTTGAAAATTCACCTTTTTTTTCGCAGCTTATATGTTTTTGGCCCAGTACTTGCAATAGATTTGATCTGTCTGGGTTTCAGGAAAGGTTGTTTTCTAAAGCAGGAAATTCTCACTTTAAGAAATAAATATAATCTAGCTGCACAAGCTACTCTTGATAAAATCACAAGCATTTTATTTCTTTATCACTGGATACAGGTTAGCTTAGCTATTCAGTGGGCTCAGGGTATTGTCTGACAACTGAGAGGTGCATTGTACTGTTTGATACCATCAGACTTGCTGTTTCATGTGGTATCAGACTCCTACAATGGATATTAAATTGGTCTCACAATGCTAGTATGTTAAGCTCTGAATTTTGTAGTGGTGATGGGATACAGCAATCCCTTGTCTACAACAGAGAATTGTTGTGGTGCCTGCAATGCTCAGAGGAGTGGATACAACCTCCTTTGTCCATATTCCAACCTGGTAAATCTACATGTCATATCATAAAACTCAGGAAGTTTATAGTCTCTCATTTGTCTTCAGTTAAACTGTGCAAGTTATGATCATTCAGCTTTGTAGTTGGACACCATGAATGCAGCACGGTAAGGGATATGCAAGATTTCAGCTCCAGGGCAAGACTTAGGTTTTCCCTGTGGTTCCTGTGTGGTTTCTGAGGCCAAGGCATGCCTTTTCACTGCAAGCAGGGCTTTTGCTGGACAAATGTGCAGTTTGGCTGACTTCCATCCACCGTTATTTGGAAGACAGTGCAATGGGGGTAGATATTATATCAAGTTAGGCATTGAACCAGCTAGGAACAGGAATAAATTATGTTAATAAATTATCATCTTCTCAGGAACAGATCCAATATTGATCATATACTCTACAGAGATTAAAAATGTGAGCAAACCATAATCTGATCATTGCCCTGGTTGGAAGAGGCCTTTCAGTTAATGATGGAAACTAGAGAGTTTTGTCAGTCTAAGCAAATAAGACTGGGTTTTGAGTTTATTTCACCCACACTACAAACTGCTGTTTTTATTGCATTGTTGTTCTTTACTTATTTCTACCTAGAAATAATCAGGGCCCCAGACAGCACTGTCTCCATCAAGCACATTTCCATTCCCCTTCACCTATGTTACTCGCAAATTTGCAAGGGCCCATAACTTGCATCTGCCATCTTCATCTCTTTGTTTTCCTCTGCATCTCCTCTGTCTGTGTCTTTGAGAAGGTGAGCCACTCAGTCTGAAGGCTGGACTGAGTAGGAATCTTAAACCAATGCATTAAGGGATGAGCCCTACCCTGGCATTATTTAAAGTGCCTGCTTAGGAAAGTAGCAGCATTCCTGCTTATATTATTGTTGTAAGCTAGTGTTTGTCCACAAAAGCACCAAAGAACTTGAGAAAAGGAAGCAAAAATGCCACTTGAAAAGTTTGACCCTGTACCCCTTACGTTACCAAGGATGAAGTACAAAACATCATTTTGGACCAATTAGGAAAATCAAGTAAAGATAACCCAAAAGTCAGACAAGGCAGCAAATGGACATGAAGCTCAGTGTTATGCTCAGAGTTTTCTGAAAGAAAATGTTGTCAACAAAGTCCAAAATACCAGCATGCAAAAGCAGACTGACACAGTATCATATACATGGGAAAACACAGAGGACTGATAAGGCTCAGTGTCAGAAGTGATAGGGCTCACCCCATCTCCAAAAAAGCAGACACAGCCTGTGAGTGCCCTAGTCCAAACCTGAACCCCAGGCATGGGCTGAATCTGCACCATGCCATAGTTTCCATGAAAAAGTTCTCAAAAAATAATTCCTGTGTTTGGCTGTTCTTCACTCCTGCAGTGCTTTTGCAGTCCCACTCCTACTGCAGCTCCTAAATTTATCACTGTACTGACGCTAAAAGGCTAGTTGTTGGCTGAGCTTTGGACAATGAGCACTCATGGATAACCTTACCTGTTCTTATATGGGAAATACCAGAAAGAATAGAACAAAACACCCTGCCCGCCTTGCAGAGTGAGCTTGTGGTCAGTTTTCTCCTGTTGGAATATTTTCCTTCCCGGTTGTCAAAACATTTTGAGCAAACACACTACAATACACACAGAAAAAGTGTAGATCCAGCTGTAACTCGAGTGTGTTGTGCAAGAGTAACGTGCTTTGCTGTAAGACAGTTAGAAATTGTCATCTTGGTTCAGGGACACACAAAGCTTCTTGGGACTCGTGACACCAGGCTGTGGAGCAGAGTCCCATGAGGTCGAAGGGGACAGGAGTGGGGTAGGCCCAGGAAGATTAAACTCCTAAAGAATTAAAGACTTGAGAAGAGTAGCAACTAATTCCATATCCACAAGGAGAGGGAGAAGGAGTTGTGAGATTGACATTATAAACCTTGCAATTCATTATATTCTCCAAAGATGGAAAATTGAGATTCAATAGTTATTTAAGTATTTATACAAATTTGCAATAGCTTCTTAAAGAGAAATACTCTCAATCAACGTTACTCAATAAGCTTGTGGCCTCTTAATATAGAGGCACATGAATCACCTGAGTTCCAGATTTTATTCCAAGTTAAATAGAATAGAGACTTGGAAATAGGTCTTTCATCTGCCCAACGATTACAAAGAGAGGAACAAACTCACTTATGTTTGTTAACACTTAGATTTAAGATCTTCATATACTTGATTTCTTTGTAGATATATACTGTCTTGAGAAATCTGGAAATAGGGGAAAAAATAACTCTGTAAATCAGAACAGCTTAAACTTTCTGAGTGTGTGCTGGGAGGGGCTGAAAGACAGTGATATCAGTTTTAAGAGTGGATTGATAGTTTTTGAATTAAACTTCTTTCTACAATAATAAAAGTTGCAGAGAAGTGCAGGAAGGTCTACTATGTTTATTAATCCATCATGTATAAAAGGGAAGGGAAAAGCTGCACAGCATTAAAATAATAGAAATCTCCAGGAAAACAAAATGTTAAACCAGCTATTAAGGTTTAAATTTAACTCAGGGAAAGTTGCTGTGAGCACATCACTATGTACAGGTTTTGTATGCATCACATTTTCAGTTCTTGATGGACCCACACTGGCAGACCTCATTTGCTTTAATTGATAAACTCTTTCTTACATTAGCAGGTTTATTGATGAAAAATAAATGAGGGATTTACCCTCATATTTCATTCCTTCATCCAAACTATGCCTTGCTCTGATATGCCTCAAAACAACCGTAGAAAAGTGTTCAAGGGATTTGGCATTTTCTATTATTTATTTGTTTATACCTTTCCCTTTTTAATTTATTGACACTTTGATGCATCCTTTCTCTGCAAAAGGAGTGCTCTCACTCAGTGTACCACCAACAGCAATGTTTTGGTGGGATACTTTCTGAAGTCCAGGATCTCTGAAAGGTTTCCATGCAAGAGTTACACAGCTCCAAAGAACAGCTAAGTGAGCTAACATATGCAACAAAACTGCAACTAAATCTTCATGGCAAGAGCACCCCACCCAGCTCTTGTGCTCACCACTGACTGGAAGTGCCCATGTAGCCTCATAATGGAATATTAACAGGAAAAGATTTCTGAGAGACTGAACCCACTCCCATTTGTAAAGTACTCTTAGCAAAACCATTGCTTACTTATTATAATAATACATGGCATTTATAAATATTACAATAGGAAGTTTAGATTATCAGAACTATATGGCAGCACATTTCTGATTAAATGTGTGCTTTATCTTCTCTGTAATTCTGAGATGGAAAAGAAAACTGAAGCAACATAAAGACTGGAAAGGTAAACAGAACAATAGATACATGTTGAATGTTGGCTCCAACAGCCCCATGTGGCACATGGTAGTCCTGATGCAGAAGACTAACTCAGCATCTAACAGTCTCCAGTATTCTCCTTTCAACTTCTAGCTGCTCAGGTTCTGCTTTCCTGGCACCCAGGCTGCCTTCTGTCCTCCTCCGAAAATCCGTATTAACATAAAAAACCTTTTCTCTGGTTCCCTCTGTAACTTGGATGAGTCTTTTTTGTGTCCCAAAATTAATAATAATAATAAAAAAAATAACTTTAGTGAAGGCCAGTTCCCATAGTCCTCTCAAAACCTCCACAGCTTCATAACGAGCCTCATTGAACAAGAGCACCTTGGTGAGCTCGGAAAATCCAACAAGCTGGAGCACTTACTGCTGAAATTCAGCTTTAAGAAACTAGTGACCTGATCTAGTGGAAGGTTCCATGTCAGAGGGCTTAGAACTAGATGATCTTTAAGATCTCATCCAACTCAAGCCATTCTGTGATTCTATGATTCTACGATTTTTCTTTGATAGCCCTAATCTAACTGGAATTTTCATTTATTAGCACAAGAAGCACAAATTAAGGAATTTAGGATAATGAAGGTTGGAAGGAACCTTGGAAGGTCTGTAGTCCAACCTCTTGCTCAAAGCTGGGTTAGCCACAAAATCAGACTATGCTACTCTGGGCTTTATCCAGCTGGGTTTTTAAAACTTCTGAGAATGACAAGGCTGAAATTTAATGATTTAGTGGCTGCAGAAAAGTGAAGATCCTGTGTTTTGATCCTGAAACAGCCTCTAATGTTAAATTTATTATTTCCTGGTTCAGATTAAATAGAATTATTGTACTAAAACTGCTCTTTCAGAATGACAGCAACATCCAGCTCTTGTGAGATTTGCAACATTTTGAAGGGCATTTTCAGTAGAAAATTTTCTCAGATGTTGACAGCGTCAAGTCAGAGGTCAAACATGGACTGTGACTCAAATATCTTCACCAAATCTGAACTAAATCAACACCCAGATCATGATGAGACCAGTCTTTTTATATATACAAATGTCCTGTATATATTCAGCACTTCTCTCTGAACCAGTTCATGTTTTCCTCCTTCTTCCACCTCTCACTGCGGTCCAGCCATTCTGTTCTTCTCCATCTCAGTCATAACTATTTTACACAGAGATAATACCTTTTGTCAGAATCATCCCAGTTATTGAATGGGATGTATAAAAAGCATTGAAAAATAACATACCAGGTTATTTAAGGCTAAAAAGTATGGGATTTTTTTAGGAACTTATAACCCTGGAGAGTCTAAACTAAGAACATTCAAAATTTCCATTTAGAAAAAAAATGTTATGCAAAGTGCTTCATTGCACTTGATTGGGCGTGTGCTCTCTCCACACCTTTCTTTAGTTGATTACAATAGACCGTACTGAAATTGAGTGGCTTCATTTCCCACCCAGGGAGAAAAATTAGTAGCCTCTTCTCACCTTAGTCCCATTGTTATTGAAATAACTATTTTAACAGAACAACTTTTTTTCCCCATTTTTCCTAACACAGTTGATGTAGATGCCCTTAATGATAACAGCAGAGCAAGAGCTTCTTTCCATTGTGTGCTTCAAGTTTGCACTCTGAAGAGTATCTAAAAATTACACTTTTGAGAGGTAACTCCTCCATATATTTTCTTTATTGCCTTAATTTTCTGACAAATTATGGGGTGGATTTGTGTTAAAAATAACTTTTTATTTTTCAAGGTTGTTTCTGCCCCAGTCAAGTTCCTGAATCTGGTTCAACGTGAAGCCTCACGAACTGTGAGGGCAGCTGTAAGGTAAAAGGGACAGTGAAGGGTGAATGAAGAGCAGGAAACATTTAAGTTAACATTATAGCAACAATGTCCGTTGATCTACAACCTCAAATGTGCTAAACCCCATTAGAGATTCATTACACAAAAATCAGAAATTAAAAATTAAAGTCATGGGGGCAATAAAAGCAGAACATTTTTTGAATATTTCTGACACTTCCTTTATCTCTCAAAAATAATTAATGCCTCCACAGTAAAACAGAACTAAAAGGACATTCTGAAAACGTTTCAGAACACATTTCAGAGATGCCACAAGAGTGATATAATTCCACATTCAGCCAGGTAAAGATACAAATCAAAACCATTTTATTGCCACAGAGAGGCATACAAGCAGTCCCATTGGGCTTGGATTAGATGGAAACAAAATTCTCAGTGAATTGGGGATAGATGACCAAGGTGATTTTTTTCAAGAGTAAAGGTTGCAAGAAGAGCAGGTTGAAATAGAAGCTTTGAAATAGAAGCTTTGAAAATAATCCTTATGGAGAAGGTAAAGAATTTATAAAAATAATATCTTGTCCATATTTTTGTGGATACTTAGCTCTGAGTGTAAGTCCATCACAGAAGCTGACCTCAGTCTTCCAGCACACCTTTGGGTTCTTGCTGAGCAATGCCTTTTCTTATGCTATCCCATCACATGTTCTTCAGGCCTGCTAGACCTGTAGGTGTGGAGCTGAAGGAGAAATTATGCATTGAGATTCTTTTGTTATAACCTCTTACTAAATAAAACAACTTACTGATTCTATTAAGCTTACACTCCAAGCTCCTGAGAGTAGCAGTGGTACTTAACACAGAGTCAGCAGGCCATAGGCTTCCTTGCACACACCACTGCTGAGGATTGCCCTTACCTACAGCAGCTTTCAAACTCCTGATATTTCCCATTTCAGTCACAACAGATCTGTCAGGCAGACACCTTTTTTC
This sequence comes from Platyrinchus mystaceus, assembly GCA_035041135.1. NCBI lineage: Eukaryota > Metazoa > Chordata > Aves > Passeriformes > Tyrannidae > Platyrinchus > Platyrinchus mystaceus. Next base: position 50,032,342 of record JAWWLV010000179.1, read on the forward strand.
TTCTTATGGCTCTGACAGTTTCTCTGTTAAATTTGGGGCTTTTACACTAGCACAAAGAAGCAAGGCTGCCAGGCTAATAGGCACCACCAGCAAACACCTGGCTGCCCACACTGGGCTCAGAGATGTACAGGAGGACAAACCCACACAAAAAAATGCAGTGTCAAAGCACGGTTGGCTCTGCACAGAAACAGAAAGTTAGAGTAGAGGCTGTGGCAGCCCTTGGGTGTTTTGCTGTTTCTTTCTGTAACTGAGCTGTCTTCTAAAAAAGCGCCATGTCACAAGTCAGCCAGTGCCCCTCTCAGTTTGCAGCCATTCACTCAAAGCCATGTTTGTCCTCCTAGCTTTTCCACTCCTCTGTACCATTGACACCTGGCTGTATATGGAGCAGTATGGATGCATGGCAAGCCATATGTATGCATCTGAAAACACTTTTGGCCACTGACAGCACTTAAAACAAACGAGGTCATTGTAAAATTCTGCTAAGGATGCTACAGATGAGGTGTCATACCTATCCTTCACAAGGCCTTGATAAGAAATCCCTGAGATGAATGGAAAACAGCTGCTTTCTAGGCAACATTCATCATGAATGATTGTCCATCACAGAAATCTCTCATTTGGAGAAGGAAGGCCTGTGGCCCTCTCTTTTCTTTGTCCTTGCAAATTGGATTATGCAGGATAACACCAGGACTGGATACCTGTGCTTTTTAATGTTCCCTTTTTGCTCCAGCAAACCACATTATAGCAGTTAACACCATAATAGCATTTATCAATTTTAGGCCCCACCTTTTGTTCCTGAGGACTAAATTGGCAAGGTTAATATTATGCCAACCTCAGAATACACTAATTATAAATTTCACACCTTGTTTCAGCAAGATGTCAGCAAAGTCACAACAGCTTTAAAATATGCATTACGAAGTCCCTTCCTTACTCCCACAGTGTAGATTATTGCAGGTAACATTGCAATAACCTGAATACTTATTGCGCATTTCAGAACTTGTCCTTCCTTAACACATGACTGTTTAGCACAGTACGAGGAAAGATTAACATCAGTGGTGGTACTAATAGAGGCATGAGTTCAGTAGCTGTAGAGCTTCACCCATATCCAGAAGAGACTGTCAAAAACGTTCACCTGAAGCTTCATGCCCTATCTGGGGAGTAAAGCTGTCCTGGAGCTTGCTCAGATCCAGTAGCAGCATTAACTGAGCTCTGACCCTTTTTACCCTGTCATTCCATTCCTTAGCTCACAGCTCTTGATCCTTTAAGACTCTTGTTCCATTTTAATACATTCCCCTTCTTTTCTTTCAGAGGCCCTAGCATGTATGCCTGTAGCATGGATACTTTCCCTACACACATGACATTCTAAGATTAATTACTCTCCTGGACTCCTTGGCTTGCTGATAAACTCATGCCTGTCTCCTGGCATGCTCCCTCCAGTGCAGTATGTACAGGTCAGTCCTTGAACAGTACAACATCCCACGGGGTTATAGGACAATACTAAGGTGCACTAATGACTCTGCCCAGCCCTCAGAGCTTTCAGATTATGTTACTGGTGACCACCACATTTTTGGAGTCTTTCTGCACTTGCCTGTAATGACAATCCATGATTAGCCCCTTCTTCCCAGTCCCTCTGCAAGGGTTCTTCATTTGCAGCATTGGCAGGATCTGTCCATCACTCACTCAAAGTATCCCTGCATGAGTTGACCCCAAAGCCTCCCTGCCTTGGTGAGGGCAGTGTCTACAAGAGGCACAGGGCTGACTGCCTCCCACACAGTGCACCCTGCAGCCCTCCTCTCTGGAAACGTTGCCTTTTGTACCCAATGTTATTAGCAGAAGTATTCTAGAATAACATGAGATAATGGCTGAGAGTGGGGTTAGTGACTGTCAAGGGGGAGGTAACTCACAGTAGGAGGAGTGTGCCATCAGGGTCAAATTCAGCCCCAAAGGAAACCCTCAGAATCAGTAATGATAAATTACTTCAGCTGGGCAGTGTTTTAGTCAAAACTGCCAGATAAAATCTTATTAAGAGTCTCTGCTGGGATATTAGGCCTGCCTTGCATTGAACAGAAAGTATTTGTAGAGAATATGTGAAAGGATCACATTTATTTTCACCAACCTATGATAAGATGGCAAATCACTTCCTTTTCTTAATTGTGGCTTTTTCAATCATAATTTATTCAGTAAGCACATATTTTACATGACTTTCCTGTGCTATACAGAATAGCACCAACCACATCATTTTAACCCTAAATATTACAGTTTGAAAATTGATCATTAACACACTTTATCTTGTTCACTTCCCCATTTCTATCAATGCTTTATGGAAGGGCTTGAGGTAAGGACTAAGGAGGCAGGTTGCCAGAAGTCCCATGTCATGGGGTTGATCACATCCTAACTAGTCCCTGCACACTGTTTCTAGACCACACTAACATGATATAACTAACATTTTTTAAATTATTACAGGCTTTTCCCCTCTAAAACCAAAATTTAAAAGAGATAAACTGTAGGGAAAATATAAATCAATATGCAGTTTTGGAGCTGCTATTTGCTGTAAATTAATTCCTGTTTACTATTTTTCTATTAGTCATATAATAAGGCAAAATCATAGAAAAAGCCCACATAGCCTTTATGACCACTCTCTGAATTACTAATGAGCATCTTATTAAATATATGCATAAATCCAACCTCAAAGCATAAAATAACACAACTTTTTTCTGATGGTTCAGAGCCTGCTGACAACAGAAGAAACAGCTTCTGCTAATTGCATCACCTAATAGAACTTCTCTGTTCTCAGATGACCTTTTGTAGATCACCCATTAGTACTTCACTACAGTGAAAAGTGCCAGTGTACATAGAAAGGGAGACTTGAAACTGCTGTTTGCAATTTATTAGGGGCATCTCTCACAGCCACAAAAGTTGGGCTTTGAGATACCTAAGTGTGATGAATACCATCATGATGCCAGGCTTTGCTATAGGGAGATTAATCAGAAAAAAGTATGGTTATCTGAAGGTATTATTTAAGGACCCAGGACATCAAAGATATCAAAAACACCAGGACAAAAATGACTTCCAGTTAATATAAGACATAGGACATAACAAAAAATATTTTTATAAATATATCAAAAATAAAAGGATAATGGAGGAAAGTCTAGGCCTGTTACCAAAAGGAGAAGGGAAGCATTAACTCCAAGAATAATGCAAGGTTCAATGACAGCTTGGTGTTAGTCCTCTCAGAAATGGAAACTCTGATCTGATATTTAAGGTGATTGATTTGGACAATTGAATGTATGTGAATTGGGAAGGAACAATTTAAAGAATATATGGAGTTATGCAAAGTGGCAGGGTAGTATATAACCTACACTGGTGTGGTTCAGAAATTAGGAGAAGAAATCTTTGCTATCAGTCTGTGAAACCAAGAAGAATGGAGACATCTCAGAACTCTGGAGAGGATAAAACACAATACTTATATTTTAAAAAGGCACAGATAGCAGTACCCAGGAATTATATTACGTATATTAATACCTGGAATTAAATACCTGGAAATCATGACAGCAAAATATAACATAATCAGTATATCTACATATGGAGGATAATAAAGAAGAACCAAGCAACAATGAACTACCAATACACACTTGTAAGGAATGAGGTTACATTGGACTATTCCAATCTGGATTAATGGATAGAGCAAAAGCATATACAGGTTTCAAAGGGGCTTTTGGTATTATCTCGTATTACATTCTACTGAAATATTAGCAAATAAAGTCACATAAAGATGCACCATAGGTGCATGTGCTCTACTATGCCTGCAAAGGCTCAAACAAAAATATAATTTATAACACAAGAATTTACAACCTGCACTAGTTGCTTATATCTAGAAGAAAAAAAGAGAACATAAATCAGAATATGATGAATGCTGCACAGCATGCACTGCAGATGGCATTTACTGTCAGCATAAAACTAATAACTCCATGTCCACTGGACTTAGAAGCTCCAGTTAACCAGTGTTAGTAAAAGTGGGGGTCACTGAAGGCGTATCTACAGCATGCAATGCTGTGTAATAAAGGGGTTCCACCAACCCTTTCTCTGGCTGCTGGTTGAAAACCAGCAGTAATCAAAAGGATATAGGTGTCCCAAGATTGAGGTGGTTCTAACAGTGGCAAGACTAATAAAACATGTGTTCCTGCATTCAGATATGGGCTTGAAAAGTTGGTGTTTTGGAAGGGTGAACTTGGAGAATGACAATATGTTGTTACCCATCTTAACACAAATACTGTCCTTTGCTCGAGTTATGAAGGGTTGGACAGGTGTGTTGCTGATGTTTTTTGCTTATTAATCCATTTTAAGTTGCCTTGTTCTTCAAAGTTCTCAATCTCACTTTCCTATTTTATTCAGTTGACCTGTCCTATCTGACACCCCTGTTGAAAATTCTATATTACAGAGAGACTCTCCTTTGTTACTGCCTTTACTGTACTTACTAAGGTATAGTCTTAATATTTGCTTTTGGTTTCAGACATTGCACTGTTTTATTAACACAAAGTACACAAAATATGACCACCATTTTTCAGTAATTCTGTAGCCAACAGCCAAATGTCTATATGCATATTAAACACTGACACTTGTCAACCAACAAATCCAATAACCAGAATACAAATGAGAACCCCATCTTTTCAGGAATTACAAATGTGCCCCTTTTTACTGCCAACTTACCAGCTGACTAGGACAAGTGTCTTAATTAAAAATACATTTGAAAAGCTTCCAAACCATAATATAAATGGTCTTTGAAGACCTGGAAAAAGATAAACAGTATTTCTGTTACCCAGTCCAGAGAGTTATATGGACAGATCTAAGAAGCCAGTTTTGCATTTGGATAATATCTCAGCATTCATTACCCAAGACCACAACAACAAAAAACACAGTTATTTTGTCAGTACTGAGTGATGTTGCACACTCATCTTCTGTTTGATTTTGGTAACATTTAAGTGCCCATCTGACATTTATGCCCATAAATAGCTCCTTGTAAGATCTCAAGCTGTTCTGACCTGTAGAACATTTACAGTACAGCACCTGGTTTTCACTGTGCTCTTGCACCCAAGCTGGCTGACTGTAGCCTGACTGCAGACAGGTCCTGGCTTATGTGATGGCCACTGTCTCTGCCAGACTGCCAACCCCACACTGCCCACCTATTAGAACCGAGTTCCCACACGAAGGTTGTACTACTTACCTCTCCTGTGACTTAGCTGCAGAAACTCTGAGACAGAAATACACAGACAATTCTGGTGAGAAGCTGAGAAAGACATACTGCTGGCAAACACTGATCCATGCTCCTGCAGCTTTCTCAATGCAAACTAGAGCTACAACTAAATGTCTGTAGGGTCAGTCATAACATTTGGAGGAAGTAACACTGAATTCCACCCAATTCTTGCTCTACAGGAGAGGGTGTAAAATGTTGAGGTATAAGACACAGAATTAGCAGCTTAACAATGGACAATGTGAGATACCAGGTACATCTGTCCTTTAGGAGACTATGGCTATCGATACACAGAGATAAGAAGACAAAGTAATGATGAACCTCCTCAAAGAATTAACAAAGACTTGCTGCAGCTTCGTTCTGGTGAATAAAAGCTGGCAAATGTTCTCTTCAGTTAATCTGTTCATAACAATGCCTGTTGTTGTTTCATCCCCTCTGTTTCACTCACTCAAAATTGGTCCACACAGTCCACAGCAGTGCAGTCTGTGAAACTTTCAGCAAGCACATCTGGTGTCTGCGAGAAAGCAACACAGGGAGTTGTAAGCCTGTTCAAAAGCTACACTTTTAGAACATTAGGAGAAGCAGAGGCAGCTTTTCTTACTGTGTCTTTTGCAACAATAAGTTAGATGCAGCAGTCTCATGTCACCTATTTTTCTCTGCACAGAAATGGTTTCCATCGCAACTGAAAATGTTACGCAACTGTACAACATGACCACCCAGGAGCTCACAGTCAGTCCAGCAGATTTAAACAATTATTCAGGCGTGGATCAGATAAATCGATATGAATGTGTTAATGAAGATGTAGAGAGATGGCTCGAAGAATATCAGCCTGGATTCCTCTGGTTTATATTTATTCTAGGAGCAATAGAAAATTCCTTTGTCCTCACTGTTCTGTGTTTCCACAAGAGTAGCTGTACAGTAGCTGAAATTTACCTAGCAAACATGGCACTTGCTGACCTAATGTTGGTCTGTGTTTTACCTTTCTGGGCCATTAATATTTCTAATAAATTTGAATGGCCTTTTGGCCTGTTTCTCTGTAAAGCTGTCAACATTATGAGTTACATGAACTTATATTCTAGCGTTTTTTTCCTGACACTAGTGAGCATTGACCGCTACTTGGCCTTGGTGAAAACCATGTCCCTTGGACGGATGCGACGAACCGTCTGTGCCAAATGGAATAGCTTTGTAATCTGGACATGTGCATTGCTCATATGTTCACCTACAATGGTGTTTCGAAATTTACAGTATTATGAAGAATACAACGTCACAGTCTGTGCCCTTATTTACCCAACCGACTACTGGGTGCCTGCAAACAACTGCTTGCTGAATATTGTGGGTTTCATGATCCCGCTCTGTGTAATTACCTATTGCACTATACAAATCATCAAAGCCTTACGCAGCAGTGAGCTACAAAAAATGAAAGTAGTCCAGACAGAGAGGAGAGCCACCATGTTGGTCCTTACTGTGCTCTTGCTGTTCATCATTTGCTGGCTTCCATTCCAAATCAGTACATTCATTGACACAATCTGTTACTTTGCACCCACGCTCAAATGCCTGGCAGGCATCAATGAAATGCTGACTCAGATAGCTGTTTACTGTGCCTTTAGCAACAGCTGCCTGAACCCAGTCCTGTATGTATTTGTGGGGAAGCACTTCCAGAAGAAGGCTGCAGAATTCTACAAGGGCTTGCTCCCAAAGAGGTTCAGAAAACCACAGTCTGTGCAGATGGAAAACTCCCTGGACACTTTAAGAACTTCCATTTCAAGTGAATACCCAAGGAAAAAGTCTGTTTTGCCACTACCTCGATAGCAAAATTTTAGGATATTACAAGAAGAAAGCCTTATAAACATATCAGTCTCCACTAATATCTGTCTGCTACCGGTCCACAGAATAAACATGTGGTAGAGTTCATCATGTGTGGGAAATGAACATTTTGATCTTAACAGTAACTCCATGCAGAGACCTGCTTCTAATATAATTGGACATTTTCCATGATTGAATCCTATTTGGTAGCTTACTTACATTTTCATGGCTGAATAATATTTGGTGCATGTATCATTTGGAATGTTTGCATTTCTAAGGTGTACAAACACGTACATACAGTTCTCTGAACAGAACCCCGGCTGTTGTCAGGATTGTGCAACTACTTATGGTACCCATGCAGTGTGTTAGATTAGATTTTCAATCTGGGAGGGGCTTGTATTTCAGTAAGTTGTGGTGAGACCCTTAGGATTATTATTCGTATGGATTTTTAGGTGTGTTTGTCTTCTGGGCTTTTAATTTCTCTCATCAGTCAGCCAAAACTATTTGATCATTTGATTGACAAAAGGTGCCTTTTTCAACTCCTCCTGTTAGTCACCTGACCATGTATGTATGGAAAGTAGCTCAAAAAAGGTAAAGCAGTAGTGGAAGGAAAGCTGTGGCCAGCTGCATGAAGTTAGCTGAGTTTTCTTTATAACAGGAGATTCTTTACCCCTTCTACCTCGGGGTGAAAGCATTCACTCCTTTTGAATGCATGAATGTTATTTACATTCATACATACACTTCAGCTCAGAGACTTTTTTTTTAGTATTCACAAAGCATAATTAATATTTTTAATGTTATTTAATGTAAATATAAAAGCTCAGCACAACAGGTATAATCTCACAAGCAGAAAAAACTAAGAATATGAAGGAGAGCATCACTTAACTACATTAGAAGTCTAACTGAAAATAAAGGAGTCTTCAAATTTCAGAGTATTCAAGAACGGCCTTTTCAGACTCTAATAATATCTATATTTTATTTGTAGAGTTAATCTGTGCGATTTTAATACAAGATAATTTTTCCCCAATTGGACAGGATTCTTGATCTAAGTTGAGTTTCATAGAATCACAGAATCACAGAATATGCTGAGTTGGAAGAGACTCACAAGGATCATCAAGTCCAACCTTTTCTCCTGCACAGGACCATCCCCAAGAGTTCCATCATATCCCTGAGAGTATCCTCCAAATGCCTCTTGAAACTTTGTCAGGTTTGGTGCTGTGACCACTTCCATGGGGAGCCTGTTCCAGTGCCCAAACACCCTCTGGGTGAAGAATCTTTTTCTAAAATCCAACCAAAACCTCCCCTGACACAACTTCAGGCCATTCCCTCTGGTCCTGTCACTGATCACCACAGAGAAGAGATCAGCGTCCGCCCCTCCTCTTCCCTTCATGAGGAAGTTGTAACTGCAATGAGGTCTCCCCTCAGTCTCCTCTTCTCCAACTTGAACAGATCAAGTGACCTCAGCTGCTCCTCACATAACTTCCCCTCATGGCCCTTCACCATCTTTCTTGCTCTCCTTTGGACACTCTCTAACAGCTTAATGTCCTTCTTATTGTGGTGCCCAAAACTGACACAATATTCAAGGTGAGGCTGCCCCAGTGCAGAGCAGAGCGGGACAATCCCCTCCCTTGACCACCTGGCAATGCTTTGCCTGATGCCCCTCAGGACACGGTTGACCCTCCTGGCTGCCAGGGCATTGCTGACTCATATTCAACTTGCCATTGACCAGGACCCCCGGGTCCCTTTCCACGGCACTGCTTTCCAGCATCTCATTCCCCAGTCTGTACAAACATCCAGGGTTGCCCCATCCCAGGTGCAGAATCCATCACTTTCCCTTGTTGAACTTCATATAATTGGTGATTGCCCAGTCCTGTATTTTGTCAAGGTCTCTCCGCAGGGCCTCACTGCCTTCCAGGGAATCAACAGATCCTTGGAGTTTCGTGTCATCTACAAACTTCCTTAGTATCCCTTCCAGTCCTTCATCCAAGTCATTTATGAAGATGTTGAAGAGCATAGGGCCTAAAACGAAGCCCTGCAGAACCCCACTAGTGACAGGACACCAGTCTAATGTTTCCCCATTCACTGTTACCCTCTGTGCTCGACCTGTGAGCCAATTCCTCACCCACTGCATGATGTATTTATTCAGCTGTGTGCTGGACATTTTGTCCAGAAGGATACTGTGAGCGATAGTATCAAAAGCTTTGCTGAAATTCAAAAAGATTACATCAGCAGGCTTCCCTTGATCAGCTAGGTGGGTTGCCTTGTCATAAAAGGAAATTAGGTTTGATAAGTGCACAAAAGATAAACTCAAAGTGTACTGAATTGTTTGTACGCACTTTTACCTCTAGGAACCTTGATTGAAACTGAGTTGGAGATGATCTAATATCTTCTGAAACTAAGAAAGTCTTTGTTCTTTTCAAAGCACTTAAGGTTAAAGCCTTTAAAGTCACCAGGGGAAATGGTGGCATAAGTAAGATTGACTGCAACTATGTGATCTTTATTCATCAGAGCCATTTAAGATGGAAAATTCTTATTAAACCTTCATAACTAAACCAAAAAATACTCTAGAAGTATCCAGATTTGATATAAAGACTATGGGATTTGAATCACTGTAGGTGATTAATAAGAAATAGCCATAGTTTTTCTTTAATAATTAAGTATAATCCTTTGTCATAAAGACTCACATTGCTCATTCTTCGTATTGCCTGAGACAACTGGAGACAATTATGATGAAACACTGCAAGGCTTTCTGTTACCTCCAATGTTATCATTCTGTCTCATTCATGACCATGCTGTTCATGCAACCATTAATTAAAAGGAACTCCATACAGAGGTTATTGAGGCAATGGAATACATTTCTGAGCATTTGGTACTGAGAAGTCAAATAAAACAATGCTATCATATTAGTATCACGTTAATTTAAATAATGTATATATATTGACACATTTTGCTATGCAGAAAGCATGTACAACAGAAAATAAACTACTTTAAGAAATGACATTTCCTGGCATTTTATTCTCTATCCTGTATCCTTTTATTAAGGACTGATTTCTCAGAAGTCCAAGTGTTGCAGCTATTTTCTTTCACTTCTTTCACTTCCCATTATACCAAAGGAAATTGATTTGAAACAACAGAATTTTAACTACTTTGAAATCTTTGGGTCAGCTTTCTTTTCAGGGCCAATTTCTGAGTGGTGCTCACCACCCTCAGTCCTTTTGGAAATTAAAATCTGAACTAAGGCAGTTATGGGTACTGAAATGTTTTCAGCAGCTTTTCTCTGCCCACTGGTTGCTCAAGGTCTCGTGAAAAGCAGATATTACCTTTCTTTGTGAGAACCTGGGGTACACAAGGGCCAGTAGGTGCTGTTTGCAGGTTGGACCCTCGCCCAAAGCCTTGCTCTTCCCTCAAAACATGCAGGCACCAGCAGCAATGGAAAGCCCCTGCAGCAGCCTCTGCACACCACGGAACACACAGTGTCATCTCACAGACTGTTTAATTCACTTTTTGCCCACTTTTCAGTGCAGTGACACACTGTGCCGTACGCACATGCACCATTTATACAGGCAACAGAAAACCCCCAGAAATAAAATGCAACATCCAAGCTACATCTTAGCTACTGTCAGTTTACAGTCACACTCAGATGTTTGGCTTGGTCCAGTTCTCACAGAAATAGGACAAAATATGAGAAGAGTTATTGGTAAAATTAAGTCAGACTTTGTCCTGAGAATCTCAAAGCTGGAGATAACATACTGTAATTACATCACCTTTCCATTCCTCTTTATCCTGTCCCACTACTGTAGCTGTTCCCACCTTCCCTTTTACCCAAGGCTGTCACAACTGTTATTGGGACTTCGGCCGTGCAAACGGCTGACCCCCCATTCAGCCTGGCAGAGGTGGCGGGGGGATGGCTGGGGACCATTACCAGAGGAATGGCAAGGATATCAGCAGCTGGTGGATCTTTCTGGCCTGCAGTAGGTACAGGCAAGAATAATTCTCATCTTTCCAATCTCTGTTTTTTCAGGTTGATTATTGGCTTCACCTGAAATGCAAAATTAACAGTTTAAAAGCTGTTACACAAGCAGCTGGTGCTTGCTGCAGACAGGACAAGGTTGCTCTTTTTTTAGGCAGGGTTTCAGTGGAGAAGTCAGGATCTCAGTGCAGGACTCCCAGATCCCCAACCAATCTTTAGCCATTGAATTATCCTTTCACTCCAATTGTTTCATCAGTACTTTCCAGGCTACATTTGCTGTTTCAGCCTATGTAAACTGTAGTTAGCAGGGTTTGATTATTACCACACTGTGATAGTACCAGGACCATTCATTAGGAACTGTAAATAACTGCACCAGAGTTTAAGCTGCCCTTAGCAATCACTTTAGTATATGTGAAGAAATCCAAACAAGTTAAACAAAGAGTTTCACATCACAAGGTTGCATCAAAAACCTTTTCTCCTTTTCTGGAACAGATGATCAAGTGAAGCTGATAACTAAATTAATTTGAAAAGCATTTCAATTTTTAAAAAAATCAAACTGTTAAGTCATACTGTTCCAAAAAGACAGTTTATTCCAATCATTAAAGGCTCCAGCTATGTTAAAAGGAAGATTTCTAATGGTTGAATTGTTGGACCAAGAGCAAGAACTCTGGAAACCTTTTGGATTTCTGCCACTTGTCTACCATGTAACGTGTGCAGTAGTCAAGCAGTCTTACCTCAAACTTCATCAACATGTTTGTTTAATCTTTCTGATCAGAGAGGCTCAGTTAGAATTTGTAAATTCCTACGCAGCTCTGGAGAATGTGTTCTTTGAGACAGGGGGACTGAAGATCATGTAAGCTTAAAACATAAACTAATGTTCTGTGAGTATCCCAAGCTGAAGGTGCCAGTAGACCAATATGTTTTTACAGTAAAAACCCATGTAATTGTTGATTCTTATAGATGTTTTAAAACTAATTGTTTCATGATCCATTGCATCTGTGCAAACTGTAAATGTTACCAGACCGTTATATACTTTCTACGCGTTGAAATGAAGAATGAAGTTGCAAAGAAATAACAAATTAAATCTCCTTTTGTATAAAGTTACAGTTTCTTATGTAGATTTTTTCTAAGCAGTTTACATATGGAGCTACAGCAGTGTCTGTTCCTTTTACTATTTCCACTAAATGCATAGACTTCAAATTTTGAATCTTTGAATCTCTTTCCACCACTGAAAAAAGTTCAAAATATGGCAATGAAAAACAACAGAAGATAAGAAACTGGATTTACAAAGAGGAGTCGGATTTGCAAACCAATATTTTGATTCCATTTTGATTTGATGAGTTTTGTAAGACTATGTCATTTATCATATAAATTTTAGACACAGCTGCAGTTTTGTATTCTGTCTGTGAGTAAATGTGGAACTTGGCAGCTCCTAGAGATTCATGTCCAAGCAAGGACAAATTCCAAACTTCTTGTTATTGCTCAAATGTTCTTCTTTATGGAAAAAAAATAACTTAAACACAGAAATGCATTAACGTAAGCAAAGAGGAAGCTTTGGAAAGTTTGTGACGAAGTTCTTCTGTCACACAGCACTCACCTTTATGAGTCAGTATGGGATGGTTTTTCTGAGACTGTCCTCCCGGGAGTTTTTAGGATTCTTTATGTAACTTAAAATTTACATAATTTAAAAAAATATTGTGTTTAAGGTCTTCACAAAATAAATGTTTTGAAAAAGATACTTTAAAAAAGTAATTTTGACAGAAATGAAGCATATAGCTTCATTTGAGATGAATTTTTAAACTGTTTCATTTATTTGATAAAAGAAGGACATTTTTAAACAGGATAGTGTTTAAATAAAATAAATACTAATACATTTAAAATCTTCAAATTAAATCTTGGGCCATTCAGAGTTTTTTCCATGGTGATGGTATTAACTGGAACAGCTTTTTTATTTTATCAATTTTATCAGTGTTTGCATAACTCTAACTTGTTATCTTTTAATGAATAAAAAGTTGGAATAAAAGTGTTTATTATGATAGGGAAGTTCATAATAAGCTATCACCATTTTACATCACATGGCTTTTCATTTTAACTCTTTAACACTTATCAAACAAGAATGAACCCAGTTGAAAGAATTGAGAGAAATGGTGTATGTGTTAGTCAGGTAGCCAATGGGAGGAAAGTTTTCCTGTAAGTAAAAAGTATTCCAGTCTCACTGTTTTTTTAAAAAACTTGAAAGCCTGTGTTGTTTACACAGATATACTTAAGAGAGATTTGTATTTAAAATCTGAGATGCAATAGATATTATCTTTTTTAAATATTGCTCTAATCAGTGGACAATCAGAATCAAAAAGATAAAAATAAACAACCAATCTAAGGCTACAAGGTCCCAGCAGGTAATGAGAAAAAAAAAAAAAAAAGAAAACCAAACTTGTTTATGGGTGCAAGTCTGAGAAAATACAGCAGTCATCATGCACTACTCAGAAGTAATATTCAAAAAGACTCATGCAGGGGACACCTATAGTGGGGCAAAAGACAATGTCTTTCAAGAACAGTGGAAACGGGGTTTAGCAGGTCTGTGTTTCAGCAGCTGTTCCCATATACCTGTACTGCTTTACCCCAGCTCCTTGGCATGGTTCCTCACCAAGGCTAGCAGGGGAAGGAGCTCCCACCACAACAAAACCCTAGCTCTAAGTTTGTCCTTGTGTGCATTGGCACTGAGAGAACAGTTCAGAGTTGTTGATGAAATCATTATTGTTATGGCTGTGGTTATTCATACAAAGGAACTTTTGATTGCCAAGGACCTGTACTTGAGAGCACAGGACGACAAGAGTCATGACATATGGCTTGTATTATTTCACAATGAGAATGAAATATTTCACATGCCTTGAAAATTACTACAGCTGACATTTGGAGAAGTAAAAAAAAAAAATCCTGGGGCTTTCTTCCAAGATGTAACATCACACACATCGTGCATGGCCAACAAAACGTTCAGACACCACTCAGTCACTCAGTCGTGCCTCAGGATGCATCTTTGAATTCTCTCAGTAACCTCTGTACTGCTGCCTACCAGCTGTTTCTGGATTTGAAACTTTATCTAAATTGCCAGGAAGAACAAGGAGTAGGTATGTCTATATTTTTTAGTGTCTTATTTTTATTAAAATAATTTATATATTTTATTTTAAAACCCAAACTTTTGTGCTCTCAGTTCTGACCTGTGTAATCTAGTAAGAGTTTCCTTTTCTTTTTAACCATGAAAGTAACTCTGAAGGTCAGTATTAGTTTATGTGTAAAACAAAGATTCATTTTACCGAATTACCCTAACTGGGTAATGAGAATTAATAATAAAAATCCTGATAGATTCACTGTACATGGAAATTAATTCAAAATCAGCTCAAAGTAAGAAAAGTATGTCATTATTTGTATAAAAGATGACTGGAATGTGTTAAGTACATAAATTGAAAACCATTCTTGTGGCTAATTGTCCATTAGCACCAAATATTTAAAAATACTTAGAAAAGAAAATTGTCTTTGAGGAAGAAAAAAAATTAACCAACTGAAAATAAATTGCATTTTTGTCAAGAGGACATCTGGAGCTCTGAATTTGTAGAAGGTTTGCTGTAGCACTCGGACACTGGCTAGTAGACTGAAGAAATTTTCCTGGTGTTTTTGGTTTACCCTATCATGAACGAATTTGTGACTCCAGCCCAGCGATCACATCTGAAGTAACTGGCATAAGCTGATAGCGAGAAGTCATCAGGAAATGGGCAAGGAAGGACAATAAGCACTTCTTTTTCCTCTATATTTAGTAGAAGAAATAATTCTGATTATGTTTAACTGTTATCTTTCTTTTAAATTATTTTTGACATATAATGTTACAGATTTTCTGCCGTTGCTCTCATGCCTTAGGCTATAATAAGGTTAGATTACTGCTGTCTCACAAATAGTCCCTTAGATGCTAATTAGCCATTTATTTGCTAAATATATCTCATCTATAGTTTTAGATCCTCTCAAATTGTCTTAGTTTGCATGAGACTGTCTTCAAACTAGGTAATATTCAGACTCTTGTGAGGGAAGATGTTCAAATCCAGAGAGCTGCATTAACTCAGGCAGTAGCTCAGTTCCCTGTCAAGACTGTCAGCTTGAGTGAGTTTACGAACTCAGACACAACTTAGCTGCTCACTTAATTCTGCAATGGTGAAAAATGTTCTGTACATTGGTACCAAATAGCATGATGTGGAATATTAGTGCTTAATTAATTCCTAGAGGTGTCACAGAGAGAAGTATTACAAGCTGCTCAGATACAGACATCACTGAGACTGTATGTATATGTAAAAGAGACGAATGATGGTCCTAAATGCTGTTTTCAGGAACTGCATCCTTAGCTGTGTAAAAATACACAAAACTGAAAGAACAGAGTTAGATAGCTGCAGCAGAAAGTTAACATTCACAGTGCAAAATATTGATTTTTTTTCAAAGGCATTCCTTTTTATGATTGACATGCTCTACTTGCCTTAAGTGTTAGATGACACACAGGCTCAGTAATATCTCGCTTGCCATAATGATTCTGAGACTGAATGCCTGTAAAAAACAAGATACAGGCACTATGGTCGAGCATGGCAACACCAGAAAAATGAAGTCAATGCAGGAGTCAGCTCTGACAACTCAGTCGATTTTCATGAGGGGATAACGTTTTACCTGTGCTCTCAGTCATGCACAATCTCACACAGAGTTACCAGAGAGAACTGTGTCCAGTTCTGGGCCCCTCAGTTCAGGAAGGATATTGAGGTGCTGGAGCAGGTCCAGAAAAGAGCAACGAGGCTGGTGAAGGGACTGGAGCACAAGTCCTGCGAGGAGAGGCTGAGGGAGCTGGGGTTGTTTAGCCTGGAGAAGAGGAGGCTCAGGGGAGACCTCATCACTCTCTACAA
>JAWWLV010000179.1:50048387-50075249 GCA_035041135.1 Platyrinchus mystaceus
TATCAGTAAGACAAGAGGGCACGGTCTTAAGCTCTGCCAGGGGAGGTTTAGGTTGGATATTAGGAAGAAATTTTTTACAGAGGGAGTAATCAGACATTGGAAGAGGCTGCCCAGGGAAGTTGTGGATTCTCTGTCCCTGGAGGTTTTTAAGATGAGGCTGGATGTGGCACTTAGTGCTATAGTCTGGTAACCACGGCAGGGGTGGATCAAGGGTTGGACTTGATAATCTCAGAGGTCTTTTCCAACCCAGTTTATTCTATGGTTCTATGATTCTAAATAAAGGTATTGCCAATGCTAGGAGGGTCTAAACACTTGGGAGGCTGGGACAGCCTCTCTCCAGCTGAACTCAATGAAGTTTTTGAACTGGAGAAGAGTAAATTTAGAGCTGCAGAGACTTTTCCTTCAGGCAAGATTTTAAGCATAAGATTTTGGGAGAAGTTATGTTTTATTATTCAAACTGCTGACATTTAAGGGCAATAAGCTGTCTAATCTAACAGCAATTCTGAACCTGAAGTTCAGGATGAGAGAAACTGAGAAGGAACAAAAGAATGCAAAGTTCAAAGTCCTGTGTGCAACAAGTGATGCACACAGAGAATGAGCAGCAGTTCTGGGGAAACAGGCATCATCCTGCTTAAGCAGAATGATAGAATATAATAATATATTAATATATACATTATGTATATATAATAGTATGCATAGCGTGGTAAATAAGAGTAAGAGAAAGGGCAGGGAAGGGTGCAAATCTGGCTTTGTGTCACCAGCGGGACTCCCTCTACTCTTGAGGAGATAGAATTCTCCCATATCTGTTTCTGTCATCAGTCTGGAAGAGACATACAGAACTACTTACACTAATTTGGTACTTTCCTTCCGCTGTGCCACTTTAAACAATGGAAGCAAGGAGAGGAAATTCCATAGGATGCAGAGTAAGTTACATCCTTGCTAATACTGTGAACATTTCTCACTGTTGCACGTAACAAGTATGGATTGATCTAACCTATAATAATCAGCAAGAACTAATAATGAATTTCCAGCAGTTAAATGTTTGTTACACCACTCATGGGAGACAACTTTCGCAATTTTATGCTTCTTCTTTGCAGTCATTTTCTCTCATTTGAAAGACATCTCCTGTTCACTTCGGAATTTTTAAAAAAATGACTGAAACTCCTCTACTGAATATTCCCTCCTCAAACCAGAGTGAAAACAGAAACAACTCAACTATTTGCCCAGAACAGGATGATTGGTGGGACATCGTGTACTATATAGTACCCAAGTACCTCGACACTGTCTGTGCTATTGGAATGCTTGGAAATATATTTGTTCTCTTTGTTTACTCACTGCACAAGGGTCCCCTGAAGATAGCTGAAATCTACCTTATGAACCTAGCTGTTGCTGATCTTATCTTCCTCATGGGCCTCCCTTTCTGGGCAGAGAACATCAGGAATGAATTTAACTGGCCATTTGGCAGTTTCGCTTGCCGCAGCAACAGTGCATCCATCAGCCTAAACATGTACACCAGCATCTACTTGCTGGTGGCCGTCAGCGTGGATCGCTACTTGACTCTTGTCCACACCTTGAACCACAGAAGGATACGGAGTAAAGCCATTGCCAAAGGGATCTGCTTGCTCATCTGGTTCTTTGGCATCCTCCTCAGCGTCCCAGTTTTTATGTTTCGGACTGTGAAAGACTATCCCCTGTGGAATATTTCAGCATGCGCTTTGGACTTCCCCACCCCATCGTGGGAAATAGCTCAAAGCCTGGTACTCAACATAGTGGGATTTGTGTTGCCATCCACAGCAATCATCTTCCTTAATTTTTCTACCATTAGGTCCCTACAAAAAAAAGCAAGAGAACGAAGAGCACTCAGGACAAAGGACTGCAAGGGGCACAAAGGCACAAAAGCTACCAGGCTGATCTTCACAGTGGTATTCATGTTTCTTTTCTGTTGGGCTCCACACCATTTTTTTGTATTCCTCGATACGTTACACCATACAGAAGTGATCAAAGGCTGCTTCTGGGAAGAACTGATCAATTTTGGGGAGCAGTTTGCTTATATGCTGGCTACCACCAACAGCTGCATTAACCCTGTGATTTATGTCTTTGTTGGGAAATACTTCAGGAAAAAGGCTTTAGAAGTTTTTTCACAGTTTATTCCCTGTGTATTTCCTTTGAAATGGGTATCTTTAAAAGAAATGTCATCAAATTTCAAAGTGTTTCCAGTCAGAAGTAGTTTAACCTAATGGTTATTGTCTCCATCTTCATTTTTATAT
This sequence comes from Platyrinchus mystaceus, assembly GCA_035041135.1. Lineage (NCBI taxonomy): Eukaryota > Metazoa > Chordata > Aves > Passeriformes > Tyrannidae > Platyrinchus > Platyrinchus mystaceus. The sequence continues at coordinate 50,050,655 of JAWWLV010000179.1, forward strand.
TACAACTTATTTAATGCCATTGTAAATGACATTAAAAATTAATATGAATTGCACTGATCTGCCATTCGCAGACTAAGATAATTATCTACTAAAGTAAATCACTTGATTGCTTATTTGTCCTCAGGTTTAATTTTTTATGTCTGTGTTATCCATCCAAATGCATAACATGTGATACCAGAATTTTATAACAAATAACCTAATCTGTTTTACCAATTACCAGAGGTTTGAAAGAAAAACTGTTTGACAAGATACCAGAAAATATTACAGAAAACCATAAGCCAGCTAAACATTTTACTTCATTGTGTCTGTGATGATGGCCACTATACCATCTAAAGCACCATTCATAAAATTGCAACAGGAGTTACAGGGCAAATATGAGCTTAATCTTTAGCTGATAACTTCATTTGAGCAACTATAGAATAGCTCCAGTTATTTTGAACAATATTTTAACTAGTTTGCATTTTCAAAGTAACATACAGAAAATCTGAATATTTTTTTGTGCATTTCAATTACATTCAGCACATAAATATTGTAAAAGATGATTTTACAAAGAAATTATACATAAGCTGTAAAAAGCGATGTAACACAGTAGCCTCCTCAAAATCTGACTTTTTTTGATCTGGTAAAATGTTACACAACTGCTCCTCAAGTGCATAAAGATTCTTTCTATTTTTTATGAGTGAAAATATCTGTGGTGGTCATTGATACTCTATTGTTTCAGAATATCTTTCATCTGAGGCAAATCCTTAGTGGTATATTTATATTTTTATGAATAAAAATTAATAAACTGCATGCCATCTCATTTTTCATCATAGTTTTTTTCTTTCTTATTTTTTATTTTTGTATTTTGTCTCCTTTCCCTATTTCTTTGGAGAAGAGCAAATATACAGTTCTGTGATTAAAAATCCTTGTTGCTATCAAAATACAGACTCTGGTAGTAGAAGGAAACTTCTTTTCCATCACAGCCAAAACTTCAGAGTAAACTTAAGGCAAGTGAGATATCTGTTTCTACTGCTCTAAAAGTATGTGTATGTACAGACGTGAAAAAAACATAGTGCAGCCATAAAGATATTGAGAGCAGAAAGGAGCATATATTTGTATAACAATTCATAAAATTAATCATTATAAAGTCTGTTCAGTCTTGTACTCACTGTAATAGCACCGCATTTTCTGCAGTTCTTTTTAGTGTCGCCATTTTGAATATGGAATTAATCTCATATTTGATTGTAGAAATCTGTCTGTTCAACTTCATTGCATTAAGATTAGTGTTAATTTTTAATGATTCTCTCAAACTTTTCGAATCTGAAAAGCAGAAGCCTTTTGAAGACTTAAAAGTCTATCTTTTTGCAATGATGGTTTAAGAATTAAGTGTGGATTAAGGGATCAGGGAGGAAGACTCACTCATAACTTTACTAGTTTCACTCCTTCTGTAACAGATGCTTTTAAAATAAATGCAAGGATTAGACACCAGCAGTAACATCTGCATGTGAAGTCCCCTGAGTCATCTGAGATCAAATCCTCGTTCCTATTTATTGTAAACTGTTGAACACTGTATTTATTTAATACATCCCCAACTGAATCCTTAATTTAAAAAAAAACTTCCAAGCAGAGATATTTTCTGAGGGGAAAAAAAAAAGACAAAAAACAAAGGCAAAGAATAAAATAAGCTGAAATCATGAAAAAGAAGGGTAGAAACAGAGGTGCCATTTTCCCACTATGGATGAGGACCTTAAAAGGGAAAAATATTTTGTCTTCTCTGACTAACACTAGTCCATGTTATGCAATGTACACAAATAAAGGGAAAAACATTTCTTGAGTGCTGTGGCATATTTAGGGTATGAGCTAATAGATTGAAAATCAGTCTGAAATCTGAATTTAATGGAAAACCTCCTATTTCCTCCAGTGGGCAAGCAACAAGGGCTTTCATTAAAGTCCTGCCTCTTTTACATATGCACAACTGTCAGGACAAGCATCCATAGTTTAAATACTGCTTTAAACCATTTAAAAGGGCCTTGCAAAACAGTGGATTTACCCTCCAATATGAATGTATGTAAATGTATGCATTCCTGACTGTATATTAGGGTCTACTCCTCATTAGTGGCACTTTTTCCTTTCACTGCTTGCTGTACTGCTCACTGTTGTGCCTGGGAAAGTTTCAATAACAGCCATGGTGATGCTCCTGGGCTTGCAGGTGATCAGAGTACTGCTGCTGTGTCTGTGCTGCTGTACCGGACAGGGTGGAACTCCAGTGTGAACTTGAGTTGAAGGGCTGTGACATACGGATGAGTCCATAACAGAACAGAAATCCACCTGTAGCCTATGGAGGACCACAAACCAGAGCAGGTGGAAGCCTGAAGGAGGATGTGACCCCCTGAGAAGCCCATGCTGGAGCAGGTTTGCTGGCAGGACCTGTGACCCCATGGGGGAGCCATACTGGGGCAGTTCGTGAAGCACTGCAGCCCATGGGAAGGATCCAGATTGGAAAAGTTCAAGGAGGACTATCTCCCATGGGTGGAATCCCCATGCTGGAGCAGGGGAAGCAAAGATTCCCTTGCAGCCTTTGGTGCAGACCATGGTGAAGCAGGCTGTCCTCCTGCAGCCTGTGGAGGACCGTGATGTGACTATACTAATGGTGGATTTTAGCAGGAAACCCTTATTGCAGCCAGGCTGGGAACAAGGGGAGGAGTTCATCGCAATGTTAAATCCTATAACCTGGCTCTAAAGGACCTGTGTTGGAGATTGTAATTACTGTGCCTTTAAATTGTGGTAACCTATGATTTGAGTTGCATGTTACAGGAATTGCTGTAGCAGAAACCACCCAAACTAATGGAGAAGAAGCCTTAAAAAAGAAGTGTAAGGGCATCAGTGACCAGACCTGAGCTGGCTTTGGTGCCCAGTAACTCCAAGAAGCACAACACCTCTCCTGTCCTGAGTGACCACTATAACTGATGGAGCCCAAAGTCATGGACTGCATGAAGTCAATCATCATTTTGTGAACATCTGTGGATATTTTATGGACATTTTCAGGTATGGTCTATTGACTAAATGAATGACATCTGTGTATTATATCAAAGGATAGGAATAAGTGTGGTGGTTAATGAAGTTGATATTGAATAGTTTGGGACTTGGGCATCATGTAAATAGTATGGAATAGGTGGAATGTGCTGGTTTGGGCTACAGTAGAGTTAGTTTTTTCCACAGTGGATGATGTGGGGCTGTGTTTTGGATTTGTGCTGAACATGGTGATGATAATACAGACATTTTTTTGCTATTGCTGAGCAGGGCTTGCTTAGAACCAAGGCCTTTTCTGCTTCTCATACTGCCACACTGGCAAGGCAGTTGGGGGTGCATGGAAGGTTCGGAGGAGACACAGCCAGGGCAGGTGACCCAAATGGACCACAGAGATATTCCATACCACATGACATCCTGTTCAGTATATAAAGTGGGAGGAAGAATGATGAAGGAGCGGGAGACATTTGGAGTGATAGCGTTTGTCTTCCCAAGTATCCATTACGTGTGATGGGACCCTGCTGTCCTGGAGATGGTTGAACACCTGCCTGCCCATGGGAAGCTGTAAATTAATTGTTTTGCTTTAATTGTGTGCACAGCTTTTGCTTTCCCTATTAAACTGTCTTTATCTCAATCCATGTGTTTTTGAGCTTTTATCCTTCCAGTTCTCTCCCCGATCCCACTGATGGGGGACTGGGGGAGTGGCTGCGTGGGGCTTGAGTGCTGGCTGGGATTGTACCACAACAAACAACCCAGCAGTGCGGTGTTGTTTCTGCCTTGAAGGTGTATATGCAAGCAGGGAGTGAACTTAAATTTCAGCAAGGAAAGCTCAGGATAAACATTAACAAAAACATTCTGGTAAAGCTAATGACAAGCTGCCTTGGAGAGAATCCAGCATAGCAGCCATGGGGGTCTCCAAGGCCACTTTAGGCAGTCATTGTTGGGGACAATATCAATGTAGTCAGTTCTGCCCCAGCACAGGAGAGGATTTTTTATGATGTGCATCCCTCCATTAACTCTTTCTGTTATGGTCAATAAATACATTTCCTTGCTTGCCCTTTCAGGGCTCTTCACCAAACACCTTTCAATCAGTACTGAAATGTCAGCTCTGGTAGCCAGTAAACTGAAACTGCCAGACTCCAGTGCCCATGGGTTGTTCTTTTGAATAAACATCCTTTTTACCTTCTCTTCTGTTACTTCTCACATTCCTGACAGACTTTGTCAAGCATTAATCATTAAAAAACTTCTCTGCTGTAATTCCAATCTTTTATAGTTGAGATACCAGCACCCTAAGAGCTTGCAAGTATAATTTAACTTGTTCTCCTCATCCATCTATATTGAATTAGTATATTTTATATTTTAATAATTATTTCTCTAGGGCAAGGACTATCTTTTTGTCATTTGTTCAGGTCATGCTTAACACCCAACCTTTAGTTTAGAATAGAGCCCTCCTAGCCCTAGTGCAATACAGCAACATTTAGGATTCACTGAAACCCATCTTAAGGAATAGCACAGTCTGGATTTACATTTGCAATATCAAAACATTTTGACAAGCCATTTCAGCTTTAACAACTTTAATTGTAAATGTAGACAGTTCTCATATTAGATTCCACCTTTAACAACAATAAGAATGACAGAAAACACCACCAAACTGAGCTGATCAATTTCTAAAACTGAAACTCGAAAAAAAGGCACTGATCACTAAAAATAAAGACAGATGCATTTTCAGAGATCTATAAGCACGTGGGCTTCTACCCTGCCCTGTAATCTTCCTGGGAAGAAAATAGTTTGTCATCCCTGTTAAAATCGCACCATACCAAGTAAAAGTGTTGAGTCCTGGATGGAAGAAAGCAGTTTGCTCACAGTACAGATGTGCTGGAGCTTTCACCTGCCAGATCCTCACGTTGATGCTTAAACCCTCTGCAGTCACCTGTGACAGAGTTTCACGAGAGACCTGGTCACAGAGCAACCCACTTCACGGCCCATGGGGCCTGTGGGTCAAGGGCTGTGGATATCAAAGAAGCTGCTGGTTCACTGTCCCAGTTTGTTTCTTGGTAGACTCTCAGCAGCAGGAAAGGAATAAGTGACAAAAGCTGTGCCAAGATGGCAGGATCAGAATCAGACTGGGGAAATGGGGCTATGTCTGGAGTTTAGCAGTGAACAGAGAAATATCTTATTGGACACTGGGAGTCAAGAAACAGAAGAAAAGGCTGAGGGGAGAGAATAAATCACCTGCCAGTGCCTCTGTCAAGTCTTTTCCCCACACCAGAATGTGTGGAGGAGCAGGGAGGTCACAGTGACCAAAATAAAGCATCGAGGGAGGAGGAGACAGGGACTGGCTGTACCAGGAAACACAACGAGAAGCAGTGTGCATGTGGAGGGCTTTGACAATGAACTGGGCAAGAGCTGGGACCTGATGGTAAGGACCAAAGCAATGTACAAAAAAAGGAAGAAGACGGTATCTCAGCATGGGACTTGAGATACTTTTTTCCCTTAAAAAAACAAAAAAAGCCTGTCAGAATAAAAACATTAAAATAAATTAGAGAAATTTGAGTTTACCAAATCAAATATTCAAGGGCCAGGAAATATTTGACTTAAGACTGTCCCTGAAATCTCAGTGTGGCCTCCTCCAGGGTATGAGTTATATTATGGTCTTATGTGACTAAGCTTTGAATTTCCAACATTGCAATTTATCCACTTCTGATTTAGCCTTGTGTCACTCTGCCTTATGTGGGAGAGGAACACACTTATATAAAACAAACAATACCCTCAAGAAACTAAATCATCCATCCTACATATTAAATAAAAACAATAGTATTGATAACACAGATCCTGCCTTCAATTTTACAGAAAGAAATACTTGAAACAATATATAATTGAACTGAAAAATGTATTTCAGTGAGATTATACAGAGAAAAATTTGTCTAATTATCATATATGATCATAACTGAAAAGATTAGAAGACATTATAAAATAAGAGCTAATAGGAAGAATATTGTCATCTGCACAAATGTAGGAAGTAACATCCCCCTGACAAACAGTAGACACCACCTTTGGTCACTGGAAAGTAGGTGTCAAAACACCTTCATCATAGAAGGGCAGTTCAGGGCTTTGGGTCCATCAGGAGGGCAAGAAAAGAGCAAAACTGGGGATTCAAAAAAATCCTACTCTGTCAGCACAAAGAATAGATGGTAAACAGTGCAAGAGCAGGGTGCAAGAGTGAAGCTCTAATGAAAAACAAGCCCATCTGAAGAGCATATCAGCTTATTTTAGTTACTCTGGTGTTTTAGCTGCTTTTTCCTTTCAGTTTTCAACAGTTGTTGTCCATGCCAATATCTTATTTCACACATGACTTGGAGTAAAATCACATGCCCTACCTGAATTCTCCAGAAGACACTGCATTGCAAATGCCTGTCATGCTGAGCAGGAGAAAATGTTTGCTGTCTTGCTAGAGACATTCACTCTGCAGGTGCTCACAAAGAACCAAGATTTGACCCATTCTTGAGTCTCAGCCTTGGTCAGTAAGTGTGCCTTGAACAGGTCCATCTGCCTCTCAGGGTCAATCCATGGGCGGCAATACATCTGTCCTGGTTTTGGCTGGGACAGAGTTAGTTTTCTTCCTAGTGGCTGTTACAGTGCTGTGTTTAGTTTTGAGACCAGTATTGATACCAAACTGATCACAGCCTGCAGACAGGCAGGGCATTGGTCAATAAGTTATGAGCAACTGTATTATGCAGCACTTGTTTTTCTGTAAGTTTATTACTCTCTCTCTCCCTTTTTAATTTCTATTATTATTGTTGTTGCTGTTGTTGTAATTATTATAATTAGCATTATATTTTACTTTGTTTCAGTTATCAAATTGTTCTTATCTCAACCCACGAGATAACCCATGACTTTTTTCTGATTTTTCTCCCCATCCCACTGTCTGCATGGTGTCTAGTTGCTGACTGGAATTAAACCACCACATCATACTACCTTGTGTGAAGAGTATGAGGGAAAAAGCCTGCTTTAACACAGCTCCTCAGTTTCTGGCAGGAGAACCTTGTCCACACAACTTGCTTTGGTCATGCTGTTGACAGAAATTCAGTAACTCTCTTCTGCTATCAAGCACTGGCCATGGGAAGTTATTAAATGACATGACACAGTAAAAGGGATCAATTAATCCAAACCTTCCTAGTTTTAGGCACATATGTGAGTGGTGGCAGTGCATTCTATAGGAAAACACCTTAGGAAGAAAACATCTTAGGAAGCAACTGCTCTAGAAAACCCTTTTTTGCCACCTTAATCTTATGCACTTCAGATTTGTTCCTGCAAAATTTCCACTGTCTGCTAGTGATATTTTCTTTCAGGAGCTGAGGCTTATTTTCCATCATCACTCTAATCTACAGCTACAGCTGGAAGAGATGTTCTCCTCTGAGAAGTAATTCACACATAGAAAATTCATATTTGGCTTTCAGCTCCTGCACAGCAAATCCCCAGCCACACATTAGGAATGAAACCAGCCACCACCACTTCCCACAGGAAGGTATGGAATAAGTCTCACATCCATCACACAAGACTAACTCATCAGATGAACTTCAAGGTTCAAATCCTGAAGAAACTTTTCAAATTGTTCCAGTATCTTTTTGATGTATGAACAAATGTACATACCAGGTAGCTCTGGAGTCACATGGGGCGTGAAATGGTAATCATTCAGCACTGGAAGATAAGTAGAAATATTTATATATATTTTTATATATATATATAATTTATATATGCAGCCTCAAGCATTTCTTATCTAAGTGACAGCCTCTAACCTGCTATTCATGCTGCAGTTCTATCATATACATCACAGTCAATTCAAATTAGTGGAGCTGTACCTATTTGCTCCAGATAAAGGGCTGAACACAGATGGTGATTTGAGTGCCTAAGATTACACTATTTTAAAGTTATAAATTTTTCAGAGTCAAAGAAATTACACCAGCACAAAGTTATCATAATAAACAATAGTATCTATTTTTTTGCCATGCTTTTTAGTTATAAAACTTCTGATAAAAATCAGAAAAAATCAGTGTGCTGGTGCACACTGTAGAAGTTATTGAGGGAGATGAGGATTTGCCCAGGACAAATCATGACAAGAAAGATCAACCTCTATTGATAAAGTGAGACACTTAGTGAGCTCGGATTTGAAAAATATGCAAATTGAAAAAAAAAAAAAAAAGAAAGAAAAAAAAGGCCAAGACATGATACTAAATTTAACAAATGAAAAAGCAGCTAAGACATTTTTTGAAAGGAGAAAATAAAGAAAATGTCAAGATCAGGCTGCCTATTCTGCAAAACTTTAGTCAGACTCACATGAATCACAAGAAGCACTGAGCCTCTGAGTGAGGCCTCATGCCAACATTGCTTAACTCTTATCTGCTGGTTGAATGCCAGCTCCCCAGCATGGATGCCAGTAATTCAAATCACACACAGCCAGAACATTGAATCTCTCTGATGTGGCAAGTGGCAGTCAGACAATGGATGACAGTATGTCTCATGGGACTTAATGCCCTATAGACATCCTTAAGTTTAAGACATTATTGCAGATAAATAGCAATTACCGGAATACCCAAAGTTACTTGTGAAAACACGTTATTATGTTTAGCACGGTTTTGTCTCCTGTCTTGTCTCAGAAATTTGGATGTGAAGGGCTGCAAAGCACCACTGGGACAGCTAAATACAGTTTACAGCTGTCAGAAAATTGTCAAAAAACTTTCTTTGCATGGTGTGGCAGAAAAGAAATACTCTGCTTTGTTTGACAACAGCTTCAGGTCTGTTAAATAATAACCTATCACTATCAGGTTATCATGGAAGAGGTTATCATTGCCCTGTTAATAGAAGAGGGAATTAACAATGGCAGAAGATTAATGCAGCAAACTGACTTGCAGGTATATGGGAACATATGTGGACTTTCATATCTCAGTGGCATCAAAATCCCAACAGCCTGCCCTGGGGTGCTCTTCATGACTGTATCATAAAGGAAAGAGAGAAGCAAACTCAAGCTAATGGAGAAAATACTTACCAGAAGCAAGTTCCAGAAAAGAAAAAGTATTTCTTTTCTCAAAGGACTCTTAGGTGTGCAGACTTCACACATCCTAAACTTCAAGGCCATTCTTTGCTAAATTGTCACTGCAGATCAACATTCAGGTGCTCAGTGATGCATTAAAGACACACACTTTCCTTCACACATGGCATTGTTCACACCAAGACTTAGCATCGTTCTCAGGCAATACACACACTTGGTAGCCCAAGGGGAGAGGGCAGCGGTGTAACTACCAGTTGTACAACCAGTATCTCAGCCCCCCGAAACCACAGTGCACCAGCTCTGATCCCAGCTACACCTCCTCCGCCCTTTGGCTTTCTGCAGCAGCTGTCTTGGCACCTCTCGGCTGCCCTTGAAGACTTGCTTTCAGTGGCAAGACTGCGGTCAAAGGTGTTGCAATTACTAAGGCACAAGTGTGAGGTTTTGAGAGGCAGTTTCAGTTCTCACTCCTGATACAACATGGTTTTTTTTTAAATCAGCAAATGGAGTACCTTATTAGCAGGGGCTCCAAATACAGCCTTGTGGTCTGCCCTAAGATCCATGTGCAGACCTGTGTTTGCTTCTAAATGTGCCAACAATCACCCCAGATGTGAACCCTAGACTAAACAGTATAGCCAAAAGGGTACTTTTGTTTTGAGATTGCTGTGTTCTGCCCTATACATAGCAAGGTCACTGCCACCAATATGTTTCAGGTAACCGTCAATACAATCAGGCTTACAAATTTCACAGATGTTTTGTGACACCTCAAAATAAAATAGGCGTATGAACACAGAATTATAGAATATGCTGGGTTGGAAGGGACCCATCAGGATCATTGAATCCAACTCCTGGCCTGCATAGGACACCCCAAGAATAAAAATAAGTGCCAGAGAGCCTTGTCTGATATCAGATACTATAATAACAGAACTTATCAAGTGCTTCATCTAGACAATAAAAGCCAAAATTTCACCTATTGTCTATGGGTATGTAGCACTTCCTTTAAGTGTGAAACACTTGCCCAAAGTTTTCCCACAATACATGTCTTGTTGGTTGTTGCATCCTCAGAGGTGTCTGCATTACTGTTGTTTTCCTTCTCATGTAGCAGCTAAAAAGTATAATTTTGCATTTGCTAGCAAAATCCATAAAATAAGCATTCATATGTTTTACTGTGAAAATAACCATTTCCTTGAAACAGCTGGACAAAAACCTAACTTTGTTAGAATTATTCATATCTCATCTTTCATGCCATGGCAAAAATCAAATATCCTACAAGTATACTGCACATTATCCAAACAATAAGAAGTCCTCTAAACAGCACATGATGTCCCTGAAAAACTACACAGAAGTACTGCTGACTGATCATGTTAAAAGGAGTCATCCACGGAGAAAGCGTGTAAAGCAAGGGCATGGTTTCAGTGGAATAAAATTGGATGTGTGATGTTAGACATGCATTGTTCTTCCTGCCCTGCTCTGCTTCACTTCCAGGCATTCTGCACAACCCATCCTGTTTATTCAGATGAGCTGTGCAGGGTCCGGAAAAGTTATTTTGGGATACTTGTCCCAGCCTTTTGGGACGTTGCTGTGAAACACAGATCCCTTCATGCACTGGATTCTATGTCTGCCTTTTTGTCAAATTCTAACTATTCAGAATAGTATTAGCATTATTATCGTGTGTCTTGATTTTAGTGAAACACTTCCTTTTTCAGTTCAGTATATCATTTTCTGGTGCACTGGACAATATTGTTTCTACTTGTGTTGTTGGAGACTTATCTGAAGTCCCTGGTCACTGGTGGAAACAGCCCGCAGCAACAAATAATGGCAGATGGTGTTCTTCAGCGGGGCTCCTCGGTCCAGACCCACAGCCTCTCTCTTACCCTGTCACCACGAGCACAATGCACAGACATTTGTATTCAGCACAGGCTGGCCCAGAGCAGAAAAATCCCTGCAACTCTGCAGTGAGGAACTACTCTGGGAACAAAGAACTGGGAGACAGGAGCCAACAGTGCAAGACAAATGTGATGAACTAGCCAAGCAATATTTGTTTTAGGAACAACCAGAAGTACCTTCCTAGATGTCCAAAATTTTTTTTTTTCCACACAGACCAATTGGGAAACACCTTTTTTTGTCCAAGTCTATTGCTATGTGAAGTGATCTTTCAGGAGCAAACAAGAGAGCAAGACACACTCGATTCCCTGAACTGAGAGTTCCGTGAACAGTCTCCTACTGTATAAGGAGAAGGACTGAATAGCTCTGATGCTATTAGTCCAATTTAGATTAAAGTTAGTAACACTAAATGAACATTAGTGCTAAACTCATTGCATAGTAATATGTTACAGGAAAAATATAATCTATTTTGAGAAATATGAGTGTATGTTATCAGAAGCTGTCAGCAAAAAAAATCAGTTCCACTTAGAAAAAGAAAAACAGAAATATGAGAACATCTTAGTCACTAACAGTTTTGTGCTTATAAAAAAATTCTGGTAAGGCAATTTTTCAATACAGACGCTTGATTTCACAGAATCATAAATTCTTACATTCTTCTGCTGTTATTACTGAGTTCCATGCTATACCTTAATAATGCACACTATAGAGTCAAATAAATGCTTTGCTTTACCCAGACATTCTCTGATTTGCACAATTTTAAGTATTATTATGTGAAGGTCATTTCTGAGAGATACTTTTTAGTATTCAGCTTATTCTTATTATAGACTCGTAGAAGAGCTGAGGTTGGCAGGGACCTCTGGAGATAATCTAGGCCAACTCTCCCACTCAGGCAGGTTGCTCAGGAATATGCCCAGCCAGTTTTTGAAAATCTTCACAGGTGGAGACTCCACAATGCTCTGAGCAACCTCTTCCAGTGCTTGAACATTCTATCGTTAAAAAAAAAAATCACTATAAAAATTCCAAGTTCTCTTCTGTACTTCCTTTGGTGATAGAAAAGCTATGACATGAGAAAAACTTCTCTGGAACATCAAGGAAACTAGACAAACAACTATATCCAAAAATAAATTAGCAGGAAAGATACATAACATACTAATGAAGTCCTCTATAATATGCTGCTACCACACATGATCCAGAAGTTGTGTATCTTATAAGTATAGCACTTAGAAAGGTCATATTTGGTAGTTTCAAATTCTGTTGGTTCCTTCACTTTGGCAACAAAGGTGAAGGACAACAAAACAGTTCAATGTTTGGGAAATGATGTGTGTGCCATAGAAGGGAATACTAAATGACTCATAGCTTGACTGTGAAAGCAGGGGTGTCGGTGGTAGGCAAATCACTCCTGTCAATATGGGCTAGTCCATCTGACTTTGGGTCAACAACTGTGTTTCCATGTGGAAAGAAGCTAAAGAAGTAAAATAGTCAGAAAACTAGAGGAGTTGCCCCATCTTGTCGGTCTATGCACTGAGAGTGACAGCAGGAAATGGTCTGTGTGGCAATAATTATATACAGTCATGTAAACAGAGATGATTCTCACAGCATAAGCCCACTAAGGGAGGTAAATGAAGGTAGGGCAGACAGTGGAGGCTGTTGCATTTGGTTACTTTTTGCCATCTATCTTGTCAGTGTTATATGCATTATTTTGCTATAAATAGTCTCTGTGTATTTGTATCCATATGGAACTAGGACTGCAATACCTTTTTAGTGTTTAATAATCCATTTCTTCTTTTAACGGAAAATAGAGAGAAGTTACAACGCTCTGCAAGGCAAATATTTTCTAACTCATGAGGTCTAAAAATCATCGACTTACCATTTGCAATATTCTAGGGCATTAGCTCTTCCTCCCTCCACATATATTATAATAAATACCCTAAATTTCCCTCTCAGCAAATTTGTTTGTAGTGTCTCTTATCTCAACTGACTGTAATTACTGTCTGACACTGAGTTATAAGAAGATAGATTGGTTTGATTAGAGTTGGTGAACTGTTTCTAGACAGGCATTTTACTTGAGAAATACAGCCACTTTTTTTCCTTACCAAATATCTAGAGAATGAACGTGCTTTATGTGTTTTAAATGCTCACTGGTTGAAATTATGCAGTAGATGGTATATATTGCAGCATACTGAAGAACGATTAACTCTTTAATCTTGCTGCTGGCAGTTTCAGATGCCGATTTTCAGTGTGGAGAGCCATCCAGGGCATGAATTCTCCTTTATCCTTCAATTACCCAGGATACTTTTAGAGCCCCTAAGTAGAGCCTCACACACTCTTTTCACTGGAGCACCTTCCCATGGGAATACTCAAGACACTTTGTTCAGACTGACTTGTGATAGAAATGTTGGGAAGCAGGGGAAAGCATGAGGGAATATGGAAAAGAAAATGTGACACCTTTGCTTAGCTGGATTAGTAACAGCCCCAAACGCTCCTCTGCCTCTGTGATTCAGCTGGACACTCCTGCTGGAACCTATCCAAGTTTCTTCCACCTGACCTCGCTGAAGGAATTTCTCCATCTCCACTCAGTCTACATACATGGAAATGAACTCAAGAGTTTAAGTCTGTTTTTGCAGCAGCACTTAACAAGCTGGAGGAGACCTTCCCAACAGACTAGTAAAAACAGTGGCAAGATGAACACACAGTGCTGTGTTGTGTCCCAAAGGACCTCCAGCACAGTTTTAGCAGCAGTTGTTAGCCTGAGCTATAGAAATATTGACAGGTATTAGGGGCTTTTGTTGAAATGCATCTTCATTCTCAAGGAAAGGCCACGTCACATATTCTGCTAGCTGCTCTATGCAGCTTACAGTGCTGCCTGCCAAGCGTGTCTCAGAAAGACTAATGATGTTTACAGTGCTTCATACACATTTAAACACAATATTTTCATGTTAATCTCATCTTGTATTCAGACCACCCCATGAGATGGTCTCCTCTGAGCGAAAAAAAGAAATATCTACTAGTGAATATGATTGGTAAAGCAATATAGAGCTTCATGAATACCTAATTTCTCTAAACCTTTTGAAATTGCAGTTGTAACTTACATAATTACAAATTTACAATTGCAATTTATAACACATGTAACAGAATTTCAAAAGATATCACAGCAGCTCTCTTGTGTTGCCAGCCAAGACCATTGCTGCAGAACTCTCTGCAAGGAGCATTGATCCATATAAATTTTTGACCTATATGAACTGACAAGCTTGAAGCCCACTGTGTGCACTGCCACTGTGTGCATGCTCTTAATGAGAAGTCTTTGTGAGTTCTATCATACCTCTCACTCCTGCCCAGTCCTCCTAAACATCAGCACTTCTCTGTGTAGGCTGTGTTCATGGAATTAAAGGGTGCAGCAATGCTGACATAGCCTCCTTGTCCAATCCCAGTTCTTTTGCCCACCCTCACATAAATCACAATACACACAGGCTGTCACTGCAGCAATTCTGCCAGCTTAGATTAGATGCTAGCAACATGACACATGATAATGCCACAGAGCAAGCCAGGTCCCCAGATACATATGCGATGAAACCATGACCAAAACTGCCTATCTCCCCAGTGAAACCACCAATAGATTATATAGGTAGTATATGTAGATTATACACCATTAGAGTTAATGCACCTGAAAGAAAAATGAAGAGTAATTGCACTTAAGCAGCAAAATGGAGGGACCAAAAAATGTGATTCAGGAATGATCAGTTGAAGCTGAAACCCCCTGACTCATTCCAACCATTAAACTGCTTTGCTCACCTTGATAACCTGTATTAGGGGGAAACACTGGTGCATGAGACAGCTTCAAATATCACTGCTTTGTTAGATGGTCCTTTTCTTAGGGGTCATCTGATGTGCTTGCTCATCCATCTCTCATTTGGACTGAAGGAGGATTGAAGGACAAGACAAAGAAGTTTTCCTGCAAGGTGAGTTAAAGCACAGAGGCAGTTTTTGGGGACAAGTATCAGCATATTGGGGAAGTACAACATTCATATTTTTCTTTAAAATTAAATGAAAACAACTACTCCTTCTTGGCCATTGGAATCCCTTTCTGGTTACAATCTGGTTACACAGAAATTAAAATTCAAAGTTGAAGCTTATGATTCAAAGCAAGGTGTGCTATTTCACAGTTACTCACTGACCACCCCTTGCACTCTCAAAGGCATGATAGCTACCTACCTATCACATACTGTTTAGTAAACAGCCTCCTAAGACTTGTGGATATCAGGAGATCTTCAATATGCATATTTCCTTCTACTGATGCACAAGTCAATGTGATACTGCTCTCTGACAGGGAGGTCTGGTGCCACGTGGTGCTGAAATTCAAACAACTGGTGCAAGATGACTTGAATGGACTCCAAGTAACTGAGGATATTATTGCCTTCCCAGGGGTGAAGTGACAATGTTGTCAGCTCCTCAGAAAGGAGGAATACATGTCGTTCATCAGGAACACCTGGCTGCTCCAGGGACAACATCAGTGTACCACAAATTAAACATAGTGGAAAGCCTGTTTTTTAGAGGAGATGAGCACCTGGGGCCTCAAGAGATGGCACAGAGGGAAGCAGAAAGAGTGCGTGAACGAGCGTACATGAGACAGGAGCTGGGGACTGAGAACCTCTAAGGATATATTCTTAGATCACATGGTAATAGGAAAAAATTAATGTCCTTCCTGCAGAAACAGGAAAGAAAGTCAGAAATGCTGTTGCCAAGAGAGGCAGAAAGGTCTCCAAACAGCTGAAGAAGCTTCTAAGGACACGCAAAATTTTGTGGTAACCAAAACTGTTTTGCATTACTTTTGCTAAGTGCATATTTCGTATGAAGCAAATACTTAAAATTGTTTAGTTTAAATATTTCAAAGTATTTTCTCCCTGTTCACAGATAAAAGATGAAGAAAGCAAGCTGCCAAATACAATGTTAGTAATCTTCTGAGATTTCAACATCCTGCTTTATAAATATTCTGTAACCATAGGCAGATTGCTTCCAAGCAGTGTGCACCTAGGTCTAGAGTTCACATCCTGGAATCACAGAATCATTTATGTTGGAAATAACCTCTTGAGATCACCTAGTGCAACCCCCAGCTCAAGCAGAGACAGCAACAGCAACTTGCCCAGGACCACATTATCAGGTTTTTGATATGTCCAGAAACAGACTCCAAAACCTGTCTGGGCAACCTGTGCCAGTGCTTGACTGCTCACAGTAAAAAAAGAAATACATGTTTTCTTACATTCAGATGGAATTTCATGTGTTTTCATTTGTGTTCATGGCCTCTTGTTGTGTCACTGGGCACCACTGAGAAGTCTGGCGCTCTCTTCCTCCTGTCAGATGTTTATACATGTTGATAAGATCCTCCTTGAGCCTGCTCTTCTCCAGGCTGGACAGTCCCAGCTGTCTCAGCCCTTCTTCATATGAGAGATGCTTCAGTTCTTTGTTCATCTTAGCAAACCTGCCCTCAGCTGGCTCCAATAAGTCCACACTTTCTTCCACAAGGGAGTCCAGACTGGCAGCAACACTCCAGATGTTGCCCTACCAGTGCTGAGAAAAAAGGAAGGATCACTTTCCCCAAACTAGGAATTTAAACATTTGTTATACATGCACTGGGTCACAATAGTGTTTAGAGGTTTTAGTTGTCATACAAGAAGCAACAATTTCCAGGCTGAGAAGGGCACACTGCTGAACTAGAGTTCAGTTTTTTGGTAGGACTCTCTCCTGGAACCTGGAGAACTGTGTCCAGGTTTCCAGTCTATCTCAGGTGATGGAGAAGATATGAACATGCACCACATCTAACCCAAGAACTAGCAGGTAGAAGATCCCTTTTCTTAGGCTCTTCTACTCTGCTTTTTCTGGATCTTTCCAGTGAGATCTATGTGATCTGAACACATGCTACACTGGGCAGTCTCCTGACCTCCTACAGAGGTGGGAAACTCCTGGTCTGAGGGTCGCAGCAGAATTTAGGATCAAGATATCCACCCAAAAGTTTGGGCCTGCCAAGAGTTGTGTGGTTCTAGCAGTCCACTGATAAGAGCCACAGATGTCCATGGGATTTTTATCAGCAGAAATTTAAGGACCTGTACAATTAACTAGCAAAGCAGTATTGGTGACACTGGTGAATATACATCGATGCCATGAACCTAAATGCCAAATTATCCCTGTTGATAGTCTAGCAGTTGCTTTAATCTTGCTTGCCTTTTTTAACTTGTCTGTAAATAATGCATAGTCCATTTAAGAAAACTGGAATAGAGCTAAGGTGATGGCAAACAGCTTGCTTAAGTCACTTTACTGGGATGTGGTTTGCATCCATTCAGGAGTTTTTGTGCAGTTACAGAAGACCCAGGGGCAGAATGTTGTGCCAGTTTTGAAGTTCTCTTGGCAGAGGCACAGGTTCCCCAGACAGCAGTGAGGTATCACAAGAACACTTCTTCCAATGCACTGTTGTCCATTAACTGTCCATTATCAAAGGATGATCTCTTACAGACTCATTTCTAACTACAAGCATTGCCAGATGTGAGCATGAAAGACTTGAAGGCTACAGAGGGAGTCTCCAAAACCATGGATCCTTTGTCTGAAACAAGGTCAGTCTGAATTTACACCTCTGTGAGGGTGCAGAGAATAAATCATGTATCTTGGATATTAGTGGAAGAATTCTTGCTGCCTTGTCCTTTGGTGTACCACATTTTCAATACATATAACCTTTGTTGCTAGGTTATTCTTAAACCTTCCAATGGAGTTTTAAAAAATACATTTATTGGCTTGCCATGCAGTCTCTACTCAAAAAGAAGCACTTAATGAAGCATTGCTTGGCAACACAGAGTGGATGCTGGCTGTTTCGAACACTACTTGCTAACCCTCATCACTCCCCATGCCCTTAGCTGCTTTATCTCCTATGCAAGAACAACAGTCTTCTGGCACAGATTATTCTGTCCTGCCTGAAACTGCCCCAGAATTATTCCAAAGCATGTCTGATGGAGAAAGCACAAATATGCATTCGAAATTGCCAATGTCTACATGAATAGACACATAAACCATGAATCATAGAATCATAGAATCAGATGGGTTGGAAAGGACCTCTGAGATCATCAAGTCCAACCCTTGAAGTAGGAGCTCTGGAATTTAACACCATGAAACAGTAACAGGACAACACTAATGACTGACTTTTCCTTCCATTTCCACTGTTGCTAACAAGTCCCCCAAATATAAATGGATATACAAATAACTGCAAATTATTCTAAAACAATAAGGTGTACAAAACTCAGAGCTACAAGACGGACACGAAATGCGAATTTACTTGGTGTGAAACTACTCTCAACAGGCACTTTCACTCTGCCTGTGAGACAGGAGATGGTGGTAGCTATTTGACTGATTTTCATGTGACTCAGGTGTGCTCAGGAGATGCTTCTAGACCAACCTCCAGGCTAATTTCCACATCTGTACAACATTGTATGGATTCCCTGAACTGAACAGTGACCCAGCCTCTTGGGTGGATGGAAGCTGAGCACTAGACTTGCATATAAAGAAAGTTGGAAGCTTTTACAGGTGGCTTAGAGATCAAGACACCATTTGGAGTTGGAGAAAAAAGCTGTTGTGTAAAAACAGCCTTCATGTCACCTCTGCAGCTGAAGGGAAATAAGAGACGTCTTGTGCTGATGAAGATGCTCATCTTTAATACACAATGTGTGAGCTCAGAAACAAAGCATTGATTTTCTGTAAGAAACATTGGAGAGTAAAAAACTGAAGCTTAGACTTCTGCATCTTGCGCTTAGTCTTGACTCAAAAGGCAGAGATCATGGAGGGCAATAAACAGAAGTCTTACAGATAAAGAGCAATTTGGTCTGGAAAGAAAAGAGCCATAAGGTAAAAAACCTCAAAACAACAAAAAACAAACACAACTGCAGCTGTAGCTAAAAAAAAAGGAACATGAAAGGATGCAAGCTACATCACTTTTCTATTCAGTCAGAGTGTGATGAACATTTTTTGCTCAGAAGGTTTGAAGCCAGCCAGGCCTGGATCCCTGGTGGCACAAATAGCATTTTTTTCACTAGTGTGTTCTTCTAGTTTGCATTCATTAAAGACAGTGAATGAACAGAACTGTCTCATGTATAACTCATGGCATCTGGACACCCAGGACTCTTCTACCTTATATGCTTTGACAGTGTAAATCAAAATCATCTTCTCCCAAGTTTAATACCTTGGCCAGTAAAATTCCTTCCTGCTGCATGTGGATGAACAGCAACCACTAAACCCGCACATGCTCAGAGCTTTGGGGTGTTACAACTACCTTTTTCTAATGGTTTAGCACCGCTAACTCTGTCAAGCAGGATCCATTTCCCTGCTCAGTCATAAATCTTCTACACAGCCTTGGCAAGACAGTAATCTTCAAAAACATCTGTCATCACGCCCTCCAGACCAGTCTGTTCACAGCAGGATGTGCCTCCTCTCCTGTGCTCCAGAGCCTGGGCACAGACAGTCCTTGTGGGTTCCTGTCACTGACACTTGATGAAGGGTCTACGGCCCCAGCAAAGATCCACAGACTTAAAAGCCCTCCAAGGACACAGCAGAGGCAAGTGTGGCTGAGGAATGATTTGTGCTGAGTACAGCTGCAGCAGGGCAGGACAAACTGGAGAGAGCTACAGCCCTCCCTCTGTGCCACAGGGAGAACACAGGTCATGAAGTGACACAGACTTTGTTCAGCAGGGGCCAAAACCCACTACTAACACACATACTCTCCTTCCTAAGTCTCTCACAAAAGCTCTCCCATGAAAGCTCACCATTTGCCCAGTCCTTGATTAGAGACCAGGTACCCATGGCCTGCTTAGGGACAGCTTTCCCAGCCTCCATTAGCCCCTCAGAAGCTCCTGTGTCTTACTCCTACTGACCAGACACATCACAGGGAGCCATGGCTGGCTGCCTGGGATCACACACCAAAGAGTACCTAGAAGACACCATCCAAGATATTTGTGCAAGAATAACAAATTCATTCTGCCTTGAAGAGCACTGCTAGAAATCCTTTACCAAAGTTCCTGAACAGAAATGATGTTTAACTCCACCCATGTATGAAGACATCTGCTTCTGGGTGCTGAGGAAATGTTCCTGCCTTGCCAGGAGCTGGCTGCACTCATGTTCAACAGCTTTGAAGGACAAGTGCCCATTCAATGAGCTTGGCTGGTGTGGTCCAGGCAGGCATATCATGAGGCTCAGGTTGCTTTGGAGCTCAACCAGAATTGTCAGAACAGAGTCTATGAACATATCTAAGAAAGTCAAGAAGTCTGACAACATTTCAAAGTCCACTGCTATGGTTGTTCATGGCAGTTTTGCCTTCAGTGATTCAAGAGCAAGGCAAGGTCTGGTACTTAGGTAGGACTGTGTAAATTATTTAGCTTAATGAAAGCTGAGGCACAGAGACATAAAGACCCAAATTGTTTAAGGTCCTCAGGCCCATTGATATTACTGAGTGAAAGACTCTACCCTATCACTGACATTGAGAGCATCATAAAAGGCTTGATGAGGGTGTGTACACAAACGCACAAAGGAAAGGAACCTTTCCAACAAACTGTCTGAAATGTGGGAGGCACATGTGACATACACAGGCTTTTACTCTTGGCGTGGCTGTATGAGCAAAGAACAGTTTCTGAGCAGCCTCTCCTGGTGGAAATGAAATACTGCTTTTCCAGGAGAACTAAAATTCCAAGTGTTTAATTCCAGCTACAGTCACTGCAACTAAGTTGTTCTCTATCACTTTATCAAGCTGTCAGTGAAAATCTGAAGGGATTTAAAAACACACTCTATCAAATCATCTGTTAAGTTGAATTCTGATTAAGATCCAAAAGTGCCTCTTAATATCAGGTATCTGACAAGATGAATCATCCACTGCTTTAAACAGTTCATGACCTTCAATGTGTCACATTCCACACACTGCTGTGAATTTCAGCTATTTGTAAAGAAATTGAAACCCCTTTTCTAGCAAACACTTAAGGATATTGTCCCTTATTACAAAAACCACTTAAGAATGTGTATTGCTAAGCCTCTATTGACTTCTATTTAATTGTCCTGCTGAATCATGCAAGATTAACCACAGTCAAACTTTGTGGACACTTAAAAGTCTGAGGGTTTAACTATGTAGAAATAATAATAGCATATAGAATGCACTTAAAGTTACATGTGGTGTAGGTAAAGCAAGCCACATATTTTGATGGTATTGAGTCTTTACCAGTCAGACTGTATTTCCAAAAGCAGTAATAAGTCATATCCTACTATGATACATAACAACAGTTTCAAGTGTTCACAGGCAGTCTGCTTACAAGTTGGTGAATTCTTTTTAATTAATTAATTTCTAAGTTCTAATTTCTAATTAATTTGTCCAAAAGAGTAAAAGAAGAGGTAAAGGTAATTGATTTTTTGCTGATGCCATAGTTTCCCATATACTTCTTTTAAGGATTCTATTGGTTTGTCCCACCCCAGATGGACTTTTTCTCCACTCATTTGTTCTTTTTCCTTAGGCTGAGTCAGGACAGCTGGATCTGTAGATATGTGATTAACTAGATCAGGAAAGTGATCCAGATTAAAACCAGCAAACCACTAATTATTCCCTTCCTGTTCCAATTCACTACATACTCACAAAATCAGATATCCTGGCACAGCTTAGGAGGCAGACCAGGACATGGATGGAGTAGCCACGGGAAAGAGGGGTTAAGGACAGCTTAAGAGACTCTGTGATCAAAATGGAATGCATACAAAAGAAATGTGGTATAATTTTATAGGAATTACACAGATACAATTTGTTCTTTATCCAGACTCCTGGCTGTTTCTTAGAGATTATATTTTTTCTGGAAATAACCATTATATCTTCAATTCAAAGTATTTCAATACATCATTAAGATTATTAACAGGTTTTTGCCAGTTATAGACACGGACAACAACATTTGATTCTAATAGAATGACATCCCAGCAGAAACATATTTGTAAAACAACTCGCTGTTTGCTCAAATGCTGGGTAAAAGTGAGCTACAGCATTTTTTCAAATTAAGAACTGAAAAATGTCCAAAGAAAGTGCAAACTTGTAATGTTGTCTTTCTAGGGTAGGAACTTCAGTGCAGGGCTCAACTCTGACAGCAAGGCAACACAACAAGGTGGTTCTTTGGCTAGGCCAAAAGCTGGTGAACAGGAGAAATATTTCCTCATCCTGTTTTCCCCATCTTCCCTCCCTGACTGAGTGTGCTCTGAAGGAGAATTAATTTACTGAGGGAAATCATGTCCTGAACTATCCAAATGTCACACAAGCTTTTTAGCACCATCACACTGTATGAATGGGAGTCAGACCACTAAAATGCATCATGTTAATGTGTTCCATTTTCAGACAGAATAATGTCTCCCAAAGTTAACGTGGCTCTGCACCACCATGATTCAAGTTATTTGAATGTAATATAAGTTTTCAGTTTTCACATATTCTTAATGCAGTTCTCACAGTCCCTTCATTCTAAGCAATGAATATAACTATTTTTAACACAGCAATACAAAGCAATTATCACTATTCTTTCAGAGGCAATGTAGATATATATGTATTCTCTAAATAAGTCTCTAATAATTTTCTCTGTTGAAAGAGGAGTTAATGCATCATCAGTAATTAATGCAGCCTTGGTTGTACTAAGATACATCACTTCAGTTGTGGATGGCTTGGAAAATAGAACTACTGAATTTGCTGTGACTTTCCCTGGCCTCTGTGAATGACTGTGGCTAATATTTAGACAATTTTCTCTTGTAGAAGCTACTTCTTTGTTAGTATTTTCTGCAGTATAACTGGCTTCTTTGCAGTCATAACCCCAACATTTCATTATGAACAACTAGAAACTTCCCTCCTGAAAATGACAAAATTTGGGGAAATTATTGATAAGCCTTATAAAACATTTCCTTTATCACTACATAAAATGCACTGTCTATTGCTCTTTCACATATATCTTGACTTCCTGGAATATTACTGTCTAGTCACAATTCTAATCCATCTAAGGATATAAATTTGCCCAGTTAGAGGTACACATGGTACATCCTAAACTGACCTTAGCATCAACCATAGATCTCAATGGTAATTATCCAGCACTTTGTGTCCTGAGTGACTAGAGCTCATGTGCTGCCCTCTACACAAGTAGTTTCTGTCTCACAGTAGATACATGGGATGGAGTTTGATTTATAAAAGACAATATTAGTTGCCAGCCTTTTATGTAAACAAGAACTACTCTGAAAATATACTTCAAACATCTTTTTTGCACTATAGTGACAGCTGATATTTCTGGAAACACTTTGTAGACAAATTCAGGATTTTGAAATGTCTGAGGAATGTAAATTCTTGCTGCTTGGAACCTAACACAGTGGACTTGATCTTAAATAGAAAAGCGATGTGAAGAAGGAAACAGCTTTCAGCAAGGCAGATTCAGTCATGTGGAAGTTCCCCTGGAGACTAACTAAACTCTGTCAAAAAGCTCCCAGTTCTTCGCCTTACTCTGAGCAGGTCCTTCAATTTTCAAACAGTAAAGAATTTGAAGGAGTCTTCTCTTTCAGTTCTCCTCAAGTTCTCACTTTAGACTTGCTATAAATAGGCAGGGACACAGTTTTTCAGTTCTACTATAGGCCTCCAGAGGATCTTTCAGCATCATCATGTTAATTTTCTTGTGCAATGCAGGATGGGAACAGATTTATATATTCATTTAAACAAGAATTGGACAAAAACTATTTGGATTTTGCAGGAAAAACAAGGTGTACTGAGAAGTTGTTTCGCTTAGCTTTCTGTGACAGTTTAGATCCACCCTGACTCACATCACAACTTGGCTGAAACAATATCTCCTTAGAAAGGGAAAGGAGTTATAGCAGTATGATACAGAAAGGAAGGAAGCAAGCTCTGTGCCTGTCAGTCCCTGCACCTGCTGGCCCTGCCCCAGGACCCACTGCAGAAAGCGCCCAGGGTTGGCTCCCCAAAACACAGGGGAAGCTCAGAAAGGCTGTTTTCCTACCAACAGAGAAAGACACTGAGTGTGCTTTGGAAACAAACATCTTCATCCTTCTTCCAGATGGCTGGAAGCTTACACCCATAGCTTCCTCCTCAGCTCTGCAGGCTCTGTTCAGGCAGAGTTCACTGCACTGTCCTTTCTCTACATTAACTTTGCTGCAGAGATGAGCTTTGCAAAAGCAACAAGTGTTAAGAGCTATTACTCAGCAACACAAAGCGGACGGACTCCAGTGAACCTGTTTGTATAGCTATCCCTAAAATGTGTAATGAGGAAAAAAACCCCAACAAACCCCAAACATTTTTCAAGTCTTCAGTATTACTCTGTTTGCATGGCGAGTTAAAATTCAACTGATTGGCCCTGGGGTAGCAGTATTGATCAAATAATTCAGACACAAGAGCACTTAACAGCAATTCTCAGGGCTGGCAGAAATAACAACACTGTTCAACTTTATTCATCAACATTCCTGGACTTTTCTGCATCTTCACAAAAATCTCTTAAACAATTGTTGGGGCTTCATGCTTAATAGGAAGCAGCATCAGTAAAAATTCAGGTTGAGGACAACAAGGAAAGATGGTTATGATGAAAATTGCATTTGAAAACCTTCTCTCTTAACGTCAGTGTGGATTTTTGCATTAAATAA
>JAWWLV010000179.1:50084123-50100680 GCA_035041135.1 Platyrinchus mystaceus
ATATATGTTCAAGCTTAAGCACATACACAATTTTAGCAAAATTAGGTGGTAAAAGTGTATTTTCATTATGCATTTTACATTAAGGAACATAAATTTATTAACTCTTTAATCCAAGATTATCTTGGGATTAAATCCAGAAAACTTCATAGACTTTGTGTAGATCAACACAAATAGAATTGGGTTTAGGTTTTGGGGAGTTTTTTCTTTTTTGGTTTTGTGGGCATTTTTTGTTTTGTTTTGTTTTAAATCAGCACAGATAAGCTGAGATTTTTAAAAAAGGCAAGAATTTATTACTGCAAATACATGTGTGAAGAACTCACCTTTATCAGTATAAATGATCTTATAGTGAAGCTGAAAATTTTAGTACTGAACTGTACATTGTAACACATCAAAGCCATTAAGAAACATGTAGCACCTTGGGTGTTCAGCAGTATTTTAACCTGACGTTCCAACTACTGCATTTGATGCCATAGTTCTCACCTCACAGACTGATGCAAACTTTGCCCGATCCCTGCTTTCCTATTTATACAGCAGCTTTTTTTTTTTCTTTAAAATACATAATTCCAACCTTAAATTTACAGCATTAAGATATTACTTTAATATAGAGCACTTACTAGGAGCACTTCTCATTTTATGTCTAACTTCAGAAATAATACACTGTACCTGTATAGTCTGAACCATTCTGTTTGTCAGCTCCAGTGCTGCCATTGCAGTGGAAGTACCAAAAGAAGCTGCTCCTCTCTGAAAGCCCCTGACGATACGTCCGTCCTTGCGGTACTGCTCTATCGGCAACCACACCAAGTCCTTCAGACCTTGGACTGAAAGTGAAGGCAGAACACCACAGTCAGAAAGTTCTCTTAGATAAGTAGAATGCCTTGAAAGGAAGTGAAAACAAGGGTCAACATGGTTTGTGGTGAGCTTTTTTGGGGGGAGAGGTGTTGTCTGGTTTTTAAGAAAACCTTCATGTATCTGAGAAGAAATAAGAATTAACTTACCTAACTGCACTAGCGAATGCATAGGACCTACTCCTCCCAAAATTCCTGGTAGCTGGTTTTTCTTTATATCATTAAGCCATTCACTGATGGCATAGGAGAATAATTTATCCACACCTAACAAACTAAAATAAATAAAATTATTATTTTTTTAAAACATATAATTCCCAATAAGATAAATGCATTCATTATTCATTGAAGTAAAAGATGTCATTTAAACAAAAGCTTTTTCAAGTGTCATCTTTTGACACTTAAAGAGTTTATCACCAAGACTAACACATATATTAAATACTGTTCTGCATTAGATGTTATTCTTGAATAACATTTTCATCATTGAAAAAAACCAAGAATCAAGAAATATTTGTAAAGTCAAAAAGCATCTTGGATTGTAGAAGTACATCTTAACAGAAAATTTGCTTTGCATTTGCTATGTTCAGTTATTCGCTATAAACTTGTTCAATTTGCAATAGCAATGTTCATCTACATTTCAATAAACTTACCCGTGTCTGTAGCAAAGTCTCTTCAGCTTTAATTCTGAGCAGTTCAACTGAGCAAGCCCAATAAGAATCCCAGCCAGTGTTCCCTGTAAGTGAAATATTTTATTATCACATGAATTTACTTAACCAGTACAACCTGTAAGTGAGAAATAATTTCACCATCTCAACTCTTACTTGAAGGTAAGAGTTTTTTTCTGTCCAAACAGATTCTCCCCCAGTCTTCCAAATGCTACTTGTTACAGTGCTACAAATCACGTTACATGAAAACTTGCAAGAGATGAAATTTGGCTTAACCTGCTACTCCAAGAAAAACATCTGGATACAAGACAGTTTCTTCAGAAATAATAAGCCATAATAAATTATGTAAACATAGCTCTGGGCTTTAGTACATTCCAGGCATTCTAAAGCTACTGTATTTCATATTTTGATTTCTGACAGCTGGGCAAATTCAGGAAGTTGCTGCTTTCACTTCTCCATATTTTCTAACTGATTTGCTGTGTCAAAGTACAAATCTAGTTGTGCAAACAGGATTTTTTGATGTCTGTTTCTGAGCTCAAGCCAATCACTGAGTTCATAAATGTGGCATGCAAGTTCCATTCTGAGTTAATCAGATCTAGAGGATCCACCCCTTAGGTTTCAAATTAGGAGTGAAACAAGGTTAAGCTTTATTGAAACTAACTGGACAGAAAAAAAAAGCATCACATCAATAATGAGTAGGGAGCATAAAAATATATCCCCAGTCATGGGGGTTGGGGAAAGAGCAAAACAAACAACATCAAATTTTTGTTCTATAGCATTAGCATTACACACAAACCTGATCCATTGATACATGTTTGCCATGGTAATCAAGCCGTATTGGAACTTCTGATGTGAAACGAAATTCTCTGGAACATAAAAAGGAAATTTTACAGTGAGCCACATGGAACGGAAATAAAGTTATTTATCCTTCCAAAAGAAACTCCTGGTTTCCCATCCTCCTGGAATAGAATGCCACAGTCTTTTCTGTAAGACATAAATCTTCCAGTTGCTGAGTTAGCACTTCAGAATAAATGTACAAAATACAGTGGCAAACTCAGCTTTTCTTGGTTTATTAACATCTAGTTCAGATGAGCATTTGTAATAAATTTAACAGTCCTGCAAAAGTGCTACTAATCCTGCAAATGAACATCTTTCCTCAATTTTCACAGCACAGTATTCAGTTAAAAACAAAAAATGCAAACAAAGAAAGAAACCCCATAAAATGATGGCTCTGTGGGCAAAATTTAGTCCTGCAACAGGAACTTAATAAAAAATTCTGTTGGTGATGTATGTGATGAAATAGAACCACAGCCATGCTCTTACAATTTGGCTCTGCATTGCTTACTAAAGCACACATTTGTTGTTAAAGGTACTTACAATCTGAATACACATGAAAAAACTTCTGCATAACAAGCTACAATTTTCACAGTCACTTCCTACTCGGGACTACGTTAGAGTTTATCTTGTCATATTTTAATCTTATACCTTTCCCATGATATCCTTTTCCTTTATATACTCTCACCCCTGATTACATTAAATCTACTTTATATTGTTAGATGTAAGCATGTGAACAATGCTCTTTTTATTCACCTGTAAAACATCTCATTACTGGTTCTGTACATGGCAGAGCTTTAATTAATTTTTACTTCCTTGTGCACAGTAGTGTCCAAAAGTTAATTAAATTCATTAGTTACTGTCCTGTGATAGAAACAAATATATCTTATTGCCACACCCAGTCAATAAACAAACAAAAAAATGCACCTTTGCCCTAAGGTCTGCATAGTTTATCATCACCTTTCCTTAAAACATTCAGCAGAACAGCTGTGTGTCACTGGAAATCTTGTAACAAAAGTTTACCTGAAAAATACTGGCTGATCACTGTATGATGTCGCTTCTTGTGAGAAATTATCATCATCTCCATTAACCACATCCATAGATTCAATGCTACCATTTTCATTTGCTTGCTTGTGTGATGCGAAAGAAATGACTGGACTTGGTTCCTTAAGGCTGCTGACATGTCTGGGCAAACTGCAGGTAACTTCAGCACCAGGAGACTTTTTAACTAAGATAAGAAGTTACACAAAGTAAGCTGACTAACATTTTTCACAGTGATTACAGAAAGATTGCATTACACTATTAACATTCTAATGCTTATTAGTAGGAATTACTAGCAGGACAATACTTGGACTTCCGGTTATTAACCAAAATTATTACATGCAGCTTCAGATGAGGTTGATGCATCAGCATAAATAATCCCTCTGGTTTAATAGCAGTAGTTCAGAGTGCTTCATTACCTATGCATTTCAGTATCAGATCTCAGCAGAAATAGGTAAAGTATAGCTGATAACAAATGCACAAATACAGTTAATAGTGGAACTATGCTTTTCAATATATAATGCTTCTGCATCAGATGTTGTAGTTGATTAGAAGTACTGCTTTAGCTGCATACATACATACATCAGTTAATACCTCTTCCATAAAATAGTATGTCTAATATTTTGAAGTTGTGTAACACAGAGTTCAGTATTATAAATAAGCAGCACAATGTATTTGTTTTATCTTAATAATCACACCTCATATTATATACAGAGTTCTCATTTTTATTAAATATGCTCCAATATTGGTGCAACCTTTTATACAATCGAGATCCCAGGTCTTGAAGACCTTTGTTGATGTTTATAAAATACAAAGCTAAAACACACAAAGATTCTGTGTTCCAAAATATCAGTAATTCATGTTAGTGCTCAAACCCCAACACAAGTTTTTATACTCACAAGATTCACGTATGAATTTATAGACATGTACAAACATTAAGGGAGAACAAAGATGCATTTTCATGCTAGATTTTTGAAAAGCATACCTTCAGGATCTGGAGTAACTAAGAGTTCTACTTCTGTAGAAAGGCTAGTGAAAAAGTCCTTCAGGAAAAACAAGGCATCCTAGTGGCAAAAAATAAAATACAATCAGATTAAAATAAAGACCCAATTCTCTAAAAATATTATCTATTATTCCAGCTCTATTTCCACATTCATGAAACAAAACACATTTCTTCTTTTTCATCCTTTAACACATGCAGAAGCCACACAAAATCTAGGACAGAAACCAGGAAGATCCTCTGGCCACTGCCCGCTGCTATATATCTGATTTCATGTTCAATTTCGTTCTGTCATTAATATCTGTGGTGTTAATGTCCTAGAGTTATTACAACCCATTTTCTTTTTCTGACAGATGCATCACACTGGTGCCTTATTCATCCTGTCATTAATGATTTGGACTTTCTTTTCCATTTTTGTTTCCAACTTATAAGAAAGACAGATTAAGTAGCAATGACAAGCATTTCTAATATGACTGCATGTAGCCTGCCCCATGCTTCCAAAAGAGCAGTGGTTAATTTCACAGAAGTTGTAAAGGTGAATTCTGTTTATGGTACCAAAGATAAAAGGCTTTAACAAGTAACCAAGAGGGAACACATTTCCTCACTAGATGGCAGTATTTCCAAGCTATTTTTTCTATATGAAATTATTGCAAACTAGACGGAGTTCAATTTTTCTAATAGCAACATGAAAACCTGGTCTCTAATGTATGCTGAAGGAAAGAGAAGGTAGATGTGGAACTCCTAAATTATGATCTTAAAATACCCCAAAACCCAAATATCTCTCTGAAGATGACAAATTAAGCACAAAATGCCTCAATGAAGATTAATATGCACTTTATATTTGCATGCACAAACATATGTAGCTTTCTTACTGCTTTAAAAAAAATCCAAATGTTTCCTGAGTACACAAAGACTTGCTAAAGAAAGTAAAGCAATTTCAGTTCTTCCTGCCACTGCAGTTGACAGTAAGACCAAAGCCTTCAGAATTAAGAAGCATTTCTTGAGTGTCAAGTGCCCTTGACTAAAATGCTGTGAACCACTTCTGGTTTAATGATTAACCTTTTTCAAAAAAAAATGAAGCCACTTCATGAACAAAGCCAGATCATTCAAGAATAAGTACATACTTTTTAAAAGCCATGATTCCAAAACCTTTGAGATTATCAGAAGTCTCTGGAAGAAAACTTATCAAGTAAACAGCCTTGTCTACAGGTATTTTTAGTTTTTAACTTAAAAATCAAAAACGAAACCAAAAACCAACCTGGTCAATATTGAGGCGAAGTGGCATTAGTGAAACACGTAAACAACATTCCTGTGGGGATCTGCCAGACTCTGGACGGACATGTAATGCTTTAACTGTTAACTGGAAAAAAACAATAAGGTAAATAGAAGCACTTACATTCCCAATTATTAAATCTCAGAACACTAACTGGGAAAAATATTTAATGCAAAACTTATCTTTACACTTAGCAATTATAAACCTAGAATTGAATAAAAACTTACTATGAATGTAATAAAAATTACAGGACTCCCCGCCCCCAAATTAATAAATCCTTTATAGAACTAGTAAGTCTTCAGTACACCATAAAACTACAACTCTGTATGAGTAGTGAAGCCTCATCATACTCATACGAGCGGACATTTGTTCAAAACCAAACTGTGAAAGCTACCAGAAGTTGTCCTGCACATCTACTTTTTTTAACTGACAGAATCTCAACAACATTAATACCTCACTTTTGAACTAGTTTTAATAACCACAAAGAGTCAAGCAAATAACTATCAACAAATTATATTACTTCCGTGTTCCATGAACTCATGTATTTTCTTGTGCAAGGTTTCTAAGAAGAGTACATAACCCCCACAATGATAGTTCAACCACTGTAATTTTAACAAATTAACATATTTCTAACATATTTCATAACTGTACCATGTTTGAATGTGCTTTTCTGGGCATCTCCTTACTGCAGTAGAGATAGAGAAATTTATTCATCTGTGATGTAGCTAAGCGATCTCTAATCTCCAGGTCTTGAACAATAAAAACCTGTCGGGACACTGGCTGCTCCAACAGGCAGGATTCACCTTCTGCACCACATGGAGGGTATACCTCATGCTGGAATTTCACCTTTTACAACGGAAAGAAAAACAGCACAATCAGTTTCAGTGAAAAACAGCATTTAACAGCAGAATACTATTCAAAAAAACAAACAAAACAGAATACCACACCATACAAAGGAACTTCAGTAGCAGTCTACTATTTTACATCTACAGGAATAATATTGGGATTTCAGAAAACTATTCAGCTTTTTACATGTAGCAGTAGAAATCTTCCAATTTCTAGTTGTGTATGTACTCATAGCTTAGGATGTAAATTCAAGCCAAAACATATAAGTAACAGTATAAGACAATGAATGAGTTTTACTTTTTGTTTTAACATTGACTCTGCTTTTTCCTCTCAATTCTGACATCCTTCATACTTCATGGTGAAGCCTGTATTAGGCAAGCTTGCAATTCTTGACCCCTCTACATTCCTGCACTCTCTGCACTTGGGAAAGTAAGGTTTCTTCCCTACCAACTGACTTCTCAAGTGGCTTCTTGCAGTCTTGTTTTCTTTTTCTTTATTCACTTTAGTCCAATAAATTCTAATTCATTATTTTTCTTAACTTCTAAGTAACTCTGAATTATCTTCTTTTCCCTATCTCTTAATGCAGTTCTCATATTCAGTCACAGAGCTGCAAACCCTGTCCCACCAAACCCCGTCAGACCCTGGCTTGCAGCAGAGGGCACACAGCAGCACAGCAGTGGCCTCTACTGGCTTGATTTGCAAAGAAACACCCTCTGTTTGTGACATTTACTCCTTAATTTCTTCTTTAAACATTATTATTAAGTCTTCTACCAAGTTAGGAGTACAAGTGTGGGAAAAAAATCTTTATGCCTCAGTGCTAACACTAATTCATTAAATATCCACAAATAAAGAGATAGCTATACTTCTACATTTGAAGTTTTCCAGAGGGAACATTAATTGCTTCCTTTCTTTCCTCTTTTTTATTGCTATATCATGTTGTTTCTAGAAAAGGCACATCCACATACTCCTGGCAAGCTTGAATGCTAATTAGATGAATTTTAAGCTTTAGAAACTCATGGAGACTATAAAAGGCATTTATTTTTATGTAGTGCCATTCACGTTTATGGAAAAGTTTGACAAAATGTTGTTTTAAAAAGATTTTGTTATTGATCATTTAACATGAACTCCTTGCCAGTATTCTTCCCAGAACCAGAAACAAGCATCTAGTTCCTGTCAGAGCTAAGCACAGCCTTAAAAACAACAGTAAGATACTTGTGCCTGAAAGGTGCTAAATATGTTAGGGGAAATAGCAGGAACAATATTGTGATATAACTGGAAGTTGTTTAATATACAGTTATCCAAGTGATATGCTGAGCATTTTCAACAGATCTAGATTTTGTTCATTTTGCTAGAACACTTAATTTCATAACAGGTGTATCTATTCAGAGTGGAACTGAAGAGAAGAAAACAGAACAGCAGTTTTAAAACTTGGTTATAATAAACAAAAACATTAAGAATATTATAATAGATATCCTTCATCTTTAGAAACGAGTTTATTCAGAAAGTAAATGCTATGCTAGAAGAGCAAATACATTTTTTGTTACACAAATTCTACCTTCATCACCTTCCAAGTGATTGCTTAGATTTAGATAGAAAATCTAGAAATCCTACTGAACTCAAATGGAAAGCTGTTATCAAAGGACTGTAACATTCACACACACAGAGTCATGGCTGAAGCTGTTTCTGTCCTTCACCTTGCTTAACTGTATTTCCATTAGGAAGTCTGGGTTTCTTCCTCTTCCCCCACATGCTGTATTCCGACCATGCCTTGTTGGTGTATGGGAAGGAGAACTATGGGGACTTCTGGGGAAATAAAAGGGAAAAATATACTTTTGTAGATTAAAGTTATCTCACTGTTAATCTAAAACTAAATGCACTGGATGTAACTTATTAGTATTCTAACAGCTTTCAAAAAACCCCATTGAAATTGTGTTACTGTTAACCAAATAATTTCTTCTTGCTCTTCAAGTAATGCATAGTTAAGCAGAATGCTACATGTACGTGTCCCACCAAATTAACATTCATAAAACATTTTCTTAATTTTGGCTGTGATAATTTGAATTAATCTTTATCTTATATAACATCTGGTAAATCTGACTCTTATGCTCCTTAAGCCCTGATCTATTTAGGAAAATTTGACTTCTAATATTACCTAAAACAAAATCCATCCCTCCCATCCCCCCAAAAAAAAGAAAAGAAAATCAGCTTGTCCAGGTTAAGACACAGGAAAAATACACTCTGGTGTGTGGAGTTAAACTGAAGAAGATTCTAGATGATCTTTAAGGTCCCTTCCAACTCAAACCATTCTGTAGTTGATTCCTGGTTAGAAGGGAGCAAAGAAGCAAGCAAGGGAGACTTGAGACTGAGCGGTGAGATTACTCCAAATTAAGGGAAAATTAAGTATTTTTAAGGGTTCTAATCTACAGAATTACATGAAACACTTACATGAAACTTTTAGCTGGAGATGGTGGTGGTGCAGTCCCAAAGTCCCTTCCACCATAAAGATGCCAAATAAGAGATATTTCCTTTACAACATAGCGTACCAGAGGAACAGGAAAATGCAGAGGAGCTTTGCTTGTATCTGTTTTTTTAACAGGTTGGCTGAAATGATTTTCCTTTATGATAATTGCATCATCAACCATTATTTTTATAACTGGCTCTTCCTCTTTTTCCTAATTAAAAAAAGAAGTGTATAGCATTGAGAAGATGAAATCTGCTTTCTTGAGATGCCTAATTCTTTCCTATGAAAAGAAAAGTTGTTCTGTAATATCTTCTAAAGCTTATACAACACATGATTGTTTTACAAATGTTTCTTATAAAGATAAAAGTATATGAAAAAAAACTAGATGCTGAGAGGTAGTTAAAAACAGCAACAACAAAACAACCCAAACCAAAACAAAAAATTCCCCATCCAAACTGTAAACAAAACACAACCAGAGATACTATGAACAGCGTGAACACCGTGCAGAGCAGTGTAAAGCGACACACAGGCTTTTCTCTGAGGTTTGGCAAGGATCTTAGTTCCTTAAAAATATTGAAAGCTTAGACTATGAGAGAAATGAATAAAAGATTAGAAGATGTGCAAACTGGTATTTTGCTAAATACTGGGTTTTGCCTAAAACACTTTTTTTCCTAACTATGCCATTACTGTAAGTCAAAATGGCCATGATAGAACATGACTAAAATGTAGGAAAACTGACAATACAGTTTAATGTAACATTCAGATCAGAGAACAATTACATAGTGCTGAGATACAGAAAAATCATATCTGAAAATACTTACACTCATTCCTCGCAGTAACAAGGCAGAGTTCCTTTCAAACAGAAAAATTATTTTTCTGCTACTCTGCCCACTGATAAAAAATATCACTAAGTATCACAGAAAACTATGAAACATATTTTGTCTAAGTCTTACATAGGCTTTTCTCTAATTCAGTTTATATATGGACTTTTTTTAGTAATTTTCAAAGGATCTTACAGCAACAGCAACTTTGGGTGCAAAAAGAATGCAGAAATCATCACTTTCTGCTGGAACATCTCCCATGGCCTCATTTAGGAGATGATGAGTGAATGAAGCATAAGTGGGACTTGAATCTTGTGAGACATTTCCACTTTCATCTGGAAACAGGAAGAGATCTGAGCAAGATGGTTCCTGGGTTTGAGATCTGTCATCCAAAACTCCTGAAAGTTGAAGAAGGGTGGGGGAAAAAATCATGTTTCAGTGAAAAAATCCTTACAAAATATGAAAATTATTTAAGAATTAACAAACATCTGTTAGCTTCAATTACATCAAGGAAATTTGCTTACTATATCTTGAATCACTTCCTACCATAAATAAAATACAATTTTCAAAATTAATCCAGTATACAATTGAAAGTGGTTACAATATAATAATAACTAGTTATAGCAGAGATAAACTGAGAAAAGATAGGAAAATTATTTGCAACCCCCCCCCAGATACAAAAACCCAAAACCCATCAGACATAGATCAAACATTTTCATGTCCAAGTTTCTCATTCAGTACTACAGTGACTGCTCACATTCCACCATAAAAAAGACCAGATATCACAGAAATAATGACATTCTCTATTTGCAGTACAAAATCCTTAGCAAATTTAAACCTGAATTACACTCTAGCCATGATACAGGAGCCATAATCCTGTGATAAAAATCAACCTATCTTGTTCCATCACAGCCAAAAGAATTCCTCACAGCCAAAAGTTCTTCCTGTGACTCAGAACTGTACCATCTTCCTGGACTACCTTCATACACACAAGAGAGATCTTTGATTGCTCCACATTGCAGTACGACATACAAACTTACATCCAATGCTAACTTACAGTCTTAGAAAATTTGGGGTCTTGACAGATTCCTTCCCTGTTGCTTTCAGTATCTCAGTAATGCATATTTGACAAGAATCTGCATTACTGTTATTAAAACCAAGAATCTGTTTCACAGTTTGAAAACTTCAGACGTCATAAGTAGGCGCTCCCATTCTTACTGCAGCATCTCTACATACACAAAACTTTCAAGGCCACTTTCTTTCCAAAAAGGCTGTACTTTGTGTGTACTTATGCCTTGAGAGGATTCTTACCATTAGATTCTGGTTTCATGGCAGAAGTAGTCTGTTGAGTCTCAATTTCTTCCATTGCATCACTCATCAAATCCCGTAAAATCTGTTGCTCTGATTCAGCGAGGACTGGTCCGTGGGAAGATGGTTGGCTAAAGGTCTCTACCTGTAGGAGAGGAACTATACATAGTTACATCTGAAAGACAACTGCAATGTCGTGTCAAAAAAGATTTTGCTAGAAGAGCTTGATTCCCAGCTCTTAAACTGTGAGAAGAAACACCTTTACTTGATAAATAATCAAGTACGTTGAAACATCAAGCTAGATAATTCATAAGTAGATTAGAACACTATGGTTCAGGATATTTAGATCATGAGATTACTTGGACAGCTCATATATGTCCTACAATTTCCTTTAGATAAGAATAATGTACAACAGGTAAACAGCACAAAACATTTTAAAATACTAAGTGACCAAAGCAGAAAAAAAAATACATTAACTTAAAATATATTTGAGAGTAAAATAGATACAATCTGGTTATTTCTTCACAGAAATCTCATACTATTTGGAAATAGAATGGGGATTAAAATTAAAACATATTACCAAGAAGCACAAAGTTAAGTTGATATTATTTTGCCATGTTATACCTTCATTTTTGGCTTGCTAACTCCACGTTTAACCTCTGTCTTAGCAGGTGGGTGTAAATCACCATAACTTGCAATATACTGTATGAGATTCATTAGTGCAGCACACGAATCAGAGCAGGTACGGATATGGATTACATCGCTGGAACAGTGCAGCTCAAAACGTGGTTTAGTCTAGATAGCAACAATAAAAAGGTAAGAATGCACTTCAGATCATCCTAAGGTTCCATAAAAATAGCATCTTTACACAGTTGTTTTTAAATTAATTTACCTAACTAGTCAAAAAGGATTTAAAAGAAATAGCAAAATGAAGGAAAGTTTTTCAGTTTACTTTTAAATATAATAAGGTAATTTTCAATCACAATCTCTCATGGAGATTTTACATTTTACTTTGTCTATGATTAAACACTTACCCTTTCTCCCTCAGAATCAGATTTTACTGCTGTAATGGTTAGTTCCAGCAGTCCCATATCCATAACACGAACATAATCTGAAAAATTATAATTAGAAAAAAAATATTAAGACAATAACGAACACAATCCTTACTACGTATTTCTTGTTATTATACCACTAAAAATAGCATTAAAAAAGGCTTTTATCAAAACCATTTATATCTCCACATTTCTTTCTTTTATGAGGATTAGTCTCCGAGTTCAAGTTTCAGCTACTCAAAGCAAGAATGCAAATAATTTCAATCCAATATCACTCCCACTGTTACCATCTGTGTGTAATCTTTTAAAGTATTTATCCTCATCCCATCTGTGCCAGTTAGAGAAACAGAGGCACACACAAGTTGAGTGATTAAGCATTCCACCAGTTTTTTAGTTGAAGTTAGAGAAAGAGCACATGTTCATGTTGTACTCATCTTGCAGTGCCACTAATAACTTATTTCCCCTCTTTTCTTCTTTAAACAAAACAGGCATACCTTTACTGTGTCTTTTAATAGAGATCTCTTACCTAAGCTAAATACACACATTTGTGGGCACAAGGATTCATTATTTCTCCAATTAATTTGTTAAATATTGGTTTAAGTTCCTCAGTCTTTAAAGGTTCTTACAATTTGAATGAGAGCAAACCAGTTGGTATCCTTTTCAGAACCTAGAACTCTGTGCCATATAACACCTTTGAAGTTCAACTATTCAGAGCACATATCTTATAAAATGAGATCTCTCCTCTATGAAAATTTCTTTCTGTGAAACTCCAAATTTTTAAAAATATGCTTTAGTTCAAATATCCATTATGGAACTGTAAGAAGACAACAGAGGAATTGCAAGTTGCTCTTCTCTGACATACTTCTGAACTAGAGCACTCAGGTTTTCATCAACACTGCACTATTCACTCATATTCAACTTGCTGCTCCTTATCTCCTCAGAGGTCTTCTTCAGTAACCTTTATATATGCTGAATGTGACTGTAATTTTGTTTATTTAAGCTCCACAATTGATTAGTCACATCCAAAACATCCTTACCTCTATGGAGGTTGACTATAACAGTATTGCACTTGTCAGACAAGTGCAAAGCAGCTTCATCTAAAATTATCCTAGAACACAAAACAAGATAAAATAAAGATGCTAGACAAATGCTGTGCAATCAACCAGTCAAAAGAAATTGGTATAGAAAAAAATACTTTAAAACACAAATATACCTAATGTATCTTAAAGGCAAACTCTTTGCTTTAACTTTTCATAATTTCCAAATCCACTGGCAATTAACTACTGCAACGTATTTTCACTATCACTAATTATATTGGGTTTGCATTTCAATTTATATAGTTGATCCTTTCTAGAATACGAAATAATGCTTTTGACATACAGAATTGACAGATTTCCTTTCTTGCCTTTTTCACCTTTTTCTCTTTTTGATAAACCTAACATACAGATTTGTTTCAAAGGTAATTTAAAAGGTTTTATCAACAAAATCAAGCAACTTGGCAAACATTTCACATAAGAACAGGTATAACAGAATGAATATTCAACTGAAGTTGCAAGAAAGATTATTAAAATTATAGAGATGTTCACTAATCACTACATATTTAAGTAATTAATATACTGTTTCCAAATAACAAATACTTAAGAAATCTTAAGGTGTTT
Organism: Platyrinchus mystaceus; assembly: GCA_035041135.1. Classification (NCBI taxonomy): domain Eukaryota; kingdom Metazoa; phylum Chordata; class Aves; order Passeriformes; family Tyrannidae; genus Platyrinchus; species Platyrinchus mystaceus. The sequence continues at coordinate 50,097,925 of JAWWLV010000179.1, forward strand.
CTAACTAATAAAATAAACACAACTTCATTTCAGGACATCTTTCAACCTTATTAAAAATGCAGAATTGCTGGTTGTTAAAGAAAGCAATCCAAATTAAAAAATACATTAAAAATTATTTAACCTAATAGAAGGATTACACATGAGCAAAGTATATTTCAAAATATATAAAGCAGTGTGATCATTTACACAACCAGAATGCTTCCAAGGTCAAAAAAGCAGACAGGCATTACAAGTTTTACAGGAGCTTCCATGAATTACAATCACTTAAATCATACCTGAGGGTAGAAGAGGATTTATCTACTGCAACACTGCTTGAAATGCTGAAAGTTTCAACAGTAAGTAGAGATCTGACTGGCAAAAACAGGGGCCTAACAACAAATAGGAAAAATAAATTAATACTCTGTACCTATTTAGAAGTGCAATCAAAGCCTTACAGATGATGTAACTACCTCTTCCCAGGCAAGTGCATATCCTACTTTAAATTGCTTCCAGTTTAAGGGATTTCTGTTAAGTACTTTTTCCAAAAAAGCCTAAATAAATATTCTTTTCAGTATGCAAACTCAGACATTCTTGAAGAATAAATATACAGCTGCAGTGGCACCAAGTGACATATACTTGCATTTTATTTACCTGTAGTCAAGAGCACAACTCCACAGATGTACATGAAAAGTTGTAATTGTAGCTGGAGGATTATATCCCAGAACAGGCTCATCAGAAATATTTAAAAAATATAAAATCTAAAAATAAAAAACATATTATTTTAATAGTTCAATATCTCTTAAATAAATAAACAATCATCTATTGCAAAAGAGAAAATCTGTAACAGGTATGATAATAGCAAGATTAGTCAAAAGAAAAGGAGTGAACAGTCTCAGATATGTAAAGGTACTTAGTGTCTTTTATATAGAAAAATATGGAATGGGAACAAGGCAAAAAACCCCATCAAAATTGCAGCTTCAGAGGTATGGAAAAGACCCAAGTGGCTCCTTGTATAAAGTTTCACCATTCATTTTTTAAATCTTGCCAAAATACAGTTTCATTCACCCTTCTTTGCAGTTGTTACTACAGTATTATCATTTTCTTTGCTCTCTATCTAAAAAGTCAACTTTTCTTGTAATACTGTACATTGTTAAAGTTAACTTCAAGATATCCTTCTTCTTCTTGGGGCTAGGGTGGGAAACATGCTCAGAACCAGAAATATATGCACAAGCATTGTACATACAAATTTTTCATGTATTACCACATAAAATAAACACCTATCCTCTTTAAGATCTGTCATAGTTCCTTCTCACATCTGTTATACTATAAAAGCTCTTAATTTATTCCAAGCCTGGGGCATACCATCACTGCTAGCCGTTCAATTGTTTCCTCTAACTGTCTCTTTGGATAATTTATTTCAGCCCTCACCCTCCAAAAAAGATTCTCAAGTGCATCACAAGCATTGTTAATTGAGCAAAAATTCATAAAGCAAATATGGAACACAGTTTAAAGCAGGTTACACAAACCCATAGGAATATCATTCTAAGAAGAAAGTAATGACACAGCAGAGTCTGAAGCCCTAAGTTCAGCTCCATGAAGTTATACAATATCAATGCATATAAAAATAAGCACAGCATACATACTGGAGAATAAGAAGGATAAATGTGAATGACAGGGTTTACTATCTGTAATCCAGTATGGTGTGAGTGCAACTACACTGCTACTGTGCTAATGGCATGTCCTGCCTCACATGTGTTCACACACAGGGTCTCCAGCCCTGGCTGCTGTGCTGTCCCCTCTGCATCCACACCTGTGAGTACAACCCTCCTCATTCAGAAGTGTTTGGGTAAACTGCTGCTTACTACCTCCCTAAAGTCATCTTCTCCATTACTGCTCTTCAAACAATGCAGAAGAGGGAACATACAAGGGAGAAACAAGACTTGAGGAATAAAGTGAGCAGAAGGGAAAAATGGGGAGATGCTTTCAGTACTGCAAGTAGCATGTTTGCTTGTTTTGAGGGTGACTTTTCACTGAAGAATTATTTAAGTGCTTGAATAGCATTGCACTATCAAGATTTCTCATCCAAAATTCTTTTAAAAAAAACCAAAAAAACCCCCAAAAACCACTGAAATAACCAAACACTAAACCAAATCTCAACAGAACAAAATAATCCCCACCCCACCCCGAACCTCTCCGACATGGATTTAGGATAAGAGGAACTGTACCAAGGGAATACACAAATATAATTTCAAAGCAAGACTACAGCCTATCAGTGTTCTCAAAAAGAGACAGGAAAGAAAGAATAACACTTTCAAAAGAAGAGTATGATAATAAGACATAGCTTAACACCGAGATTTTCCATCAAGGTTTAGTTTGATACTTAAGGCCATTAAAACAATGAGACTAACATTAAAGATGTAGTTGAGAAAACTGTAGTAACCTGACCTGTTCATGCCAGCTTAATCCTGAAGGCAGTACTCTGTGCTGAAGGGTGGCTCCTCGTAATCCAACAGCAACTAGAAATTCCTGCACAACAAAGTTGCATGACTTAGCTTACATGAAACACATGTAACTATGTGGCATCTAGATTATGAAACAGTATCATCCCTTTGCTCCCGAAATCTCGAAGTGTATAGAAATGAAGAAAGGACTGGGCCAGGATTAAACATTCAAAAAACTCTGCTTCCCAATACAGAAACCCTGGCTAATACAGTCTGACACCTTTTGCAACAGGATGGTTTAGAAACAACAGTTTTGTGGTGGTGATGGAAGGAAGG
>JAWWLV010000179.1:50108388-50123205 GCA_035041135.1 Platyrinchus mystaceus
TGGTGGTAGATAAATCCCACAGAAACCTATAAATTCCTTTACCCATAGCAATAAACTCTCTTTCTTGCCCTGCTCCTGGTGGACTCCGTGTGTTTCCTCTGAGCATCCTGGGGCCCTGGGGGTAGGGGCGAAGGGGGAGCGTTCCCCTCAATCGCTGCACAGCTGCAGTTAGGAAATACCATATCTCAGATATTTTTTTAAAAAATTGTTAAGAAACCAGGAATTACTGTCCTGTGTATTTGCCCCTTTGAGGAAGTCATGTCATCCAGCTCCTGTCACTGACATGTCCTTCAAAGCCTCCCTGAGTGAAGCTTTTTGCTGACCAACACTGAAAAGAATCAAACTCTCAGGACACAACCATATTGATAGAAATGATTGATATCTTACACATTCTTTAAATAAAGGTTCTTTTAAATAGGTTTGAAGACTGATTTTTTTGTAATCAATCTATGCAGCAATAAAATTACATGAAGATATTTGTTGCTGTGTAATTAATTGCATTAATCATTCCTCAAGTACTTCAAGAAAACTAGTCCAGTTGATTGTTATTGTGCTAAAACTTCTGTTGGTCCCAAGTCACTAGAATGCAAACCATATGCTCCCCATCCTCTCTGTGACCTACCCCAAAAGCAGGCAGAGAGAGCCAGAAGCAATTGGGCTGACTGAGACACAAAGATTTCAACACATAAGTGGAATTCTCAGCAACAGTTTATATCAGTTGCTGGAGAGCATGATGGGACAGTTCAGGGATGATAATTCAGTCAAGATTCCTCTTTCTTGCTCAGTTCTGCTCGCTTCAAGAAGCTGAGAACTTATGCAGTTTGTGAGGCACCTACCATTGTCTTTAGGTCTATTATCAAACATGCAATCACTGAATCTAAAATGAGAACCGATGTCAAATGGCTACTGTTCTGTGTCAAAAGTTAAAGAAAAAAACCAAAACAACAACAAAGAACAGAACAAAAAGAAACAAAAACCCCCTCACATTAAAAAAAACAACCCTCAACCACCACAAATCAATCAGAATTAGCAATCTCAGGCTTAGTGCCATCCTGCCTTCCTCCTGCAAAAAAACTCAGCAAGTTTATAAATCAATTTCTCTTTTAACTTACCAGACTTATGTGCTTATTGTAAGAAGCATACATGTGAGATGCCATCATCTCCACTGTAGTTAGTTTCTGTGGCTGAAGTAAGGAATTTAATCTGTCTACAATACTAATATCCAGCTCACAAAATACTGGACTTAACTTTATTTGTAACTCTGCTTTCTGTGGTACAGAACTGAGTCTCCCTTGACTACCCTAAAAAGAAAGAGAAGAAGCAGTAAAATCTTGAACGACAACATAGTGAAACAAATTATAATAACTGAGAGTTAAGGACTCTCTGTTTTACAAGTTAGATAGCTTTCTGTTCAAACAAACCAAATTAGACAAAGGTTATTATACAGAAATCTGATGTTTTAAATCTGCCACCTTACCTGAGGTCCTCTATTATCTGAATGCTTATAATGCAGCTGAAGGCATGGCACAGCATGAGAATCGTCTCTTTCTTCAGAATGAAATGTCAGCAGCTTTAGAAAAAAAACAAAAACAAACACAAAACAAACAAACAAAAATTAGAAGTACTTAATAAATAAGAGGAAAGAGTTGACACAGGAGAAGGTATTTATGACATTTTACCTCGAACAGAAAGTAGATAACCCCACATTCAAGTCAGTGAACAGAGCCCCAGCCCAACCGCTTACTCAATGCACTTACTCAGCTACTTTATTGGATGCCTCTGACCATTAAAACAGCTGGAAGAATAATCATCACACAAAGAAACCTTTGCATTGCTTAACTCCATTGGTTAGCTTTTATAAAACATTTACTCCAATTCCCAAAATGCATTAAGCAGATTTAAAAGAAGTAAACTAGTGATGTTCGGCTGCTTGGTGCTATTGCTGTCAGGTATGATGACAGTCAGGTTCACTATTTGAGCTCAGAATTAAAATGTAAGTTGCATCTTAAAACCATAACTTATTCTAAATAGTAAAAAAATTAATTAATTTAAATTACAACCATTTTAAAATCTAACATTGTCAGTTATATAATTAACATTTCTTTTCTATGGCACTGTCTCTATTTTTTACATACCTCTGTATAGTGAGGCTGCTTGGAATGAGTGTCAGTAGAAAAAAGGCATTCCAGGAACTCCATATCACCAATGGATAAATCAGTACTAAAGCTTCGAGAGGCAGTCCTTTGTCTTTGTTCATAAGACACTTTGATGCCAGTACCTATAAACCTAATTATTAAAATTATGAATTACAAAAAGTAGCATAAAACAAGATCAAAGTCAATAACCATAAAAACATCAAGGTTTAAATATGCAAAATAGGATCACTACAATCCTTTAAAAATCATTAAAAGAACCATAATTTCTTCAAAAATACAAAAATATCTAATTATAACAGATTTTGCAACAAAGACAATGGAGCTCACTTATGTTACACATTCAGCAATGGTCAGCACAGAGAAATTTGTAAAGAACATTTTAGACATCTAACCTGAGGTGCAAGTCACATAAATCTACCATCCTTAAACAATGCAAAAGTCAAATGTCTCAGAAGTCTAAATTAGAGGAATAAGATAAGAAAAGGTATATACACCCTTACATATTTTACTTCATACACTGTACTGGGATGGTAAAAACTTCTGCAAAAAAGGACTGTTGACTGACTTTACAATTTTGTTCACACTTATATTTAACGCTATCAATACACTATTTTGCACTAAGTAAACTCCAAAGCTCCTTCTAGCAGAAATCACTTTAGTGGAATAAAAATAGTCCTGTAAAACACAGCTATTTCTAAAGAAATAATTAACAATGATTCTTGACTCTAGACTTCTGTGGTAAAAACTGTACCTAGTTTAATTAATCTATTAAAAAGCTAGGTGATTTTAATGTTTATAATATTTTCTCTTTTTTTAATTTTAGAAAAAAGTCTTGGACAACAGATGTCAAAATTCAAGACTATTTTGAAATTAATAAAGAAGTCTAATGCAATTCAAATATTAAGTGACACAATTCTTATGGAAATAAACTTACTTTATTCAAATTTACTTAAAATATATTTTTGTTAATTATATTTATTAATAAGCAAAGTTATACCTAAGGTGATCATGAGAACAAGCTTCTGCAAATACTTCTCGGAAGGACAGAAAATCTTCTGTTGAAAACTTAATTGGCTCAATCTTTTCTATTCGGGCAAAGAAATCCCGAGCCATTGGTGTCAATGGGTTAAGGTTCAGTGAACTTTCAGGTGGGGGTAAAGGGTCAATATGAAGTACAGACACTGAGAAAGTTCCAACTGCCAGTCTAAAAAGCAGCTCAGGTCTGGATTCATCCACAGAAACAGATCTGGATGGAATAGCTGAAATACAAAATTAAGTTCACGTAATTTTTCAGCAATAACACATTTATAAAATCATCTTACTTTTGATTTTCATTTCTTTTTACCAAGTTGCTGCATAACAATTCATTTTCAGAATTATCTATTGTTACTTACATGTCCTTCTTAAGGAAGTCTGGTGAACCATATTGGCTGCTAGTGAAGAACCTCTTGGAGGCTGTAATTCTTGTTTGTTACGATCAAGAAAATCACCCCAAGTTGGTTGAAGCTAGAACAAAAGTATATGTGACGTTAAATTTTCAAAGAGTTGTTAGACCTTAGATCAAACATAAATAGTAAGGTAGAGAAACAAAAAAACCTAACATGTATAATCAATATCATGCCATTTCATGGAGTATTAGTGCTCAACTTATTGATGTAGACTTGCTTCACTTCGAGGTATGCTTTTTAATTCTATGATCTTCTACACCCACATATTTTTAAAGCTGAAGTTGCACTCTCCATGTGCTTTTTACAGAGAAATGGGAGAATATATGCTCAACTATTCTCCATGGCTTTCATTAAGCAAAACACTAGGCATATAACAGATTTAGCAAAGATGGTGATAACAACAACTTAAGTTTTTACACTGTTTGAGGAATAACATAATACAACAATTTTGTACTTTTTATTGTCACTGCCTGTGTAGTCTATATTAAAAGAAAACCCAGATGGCAAACACGCAGCTATTAAAAAGAAAATAAATCACAAAGCATCCCACGTAAGCTTCAAGGCATTTGAAAACACGTTTCCTAGCTTTAGTGGCCAAATAAATGAGAACCATTCCATTTCAATTTCCATAGCAGAAAAGGAATATTATCAGCTCTAAACATTTTAAATTGTTCTAGAATTTTTCAATAGTGCTTGATATTGTAAAGAATGCAAAAGTTATGCAACAGTGTCAGACAAAACTGTTAATTTCAAAAAGATTTTAAATATAGTTAATACTATACCACTGTAGTGCTCAGCGGAGATCCTGCTGGTGTAGTTGTATATGTACTGGTTAAAGACAAATCCAGATCCATGGTTGGAGGGTCTCCAAGAGGTGGAAGGGAGGAAAGGCTGTGAGACATGTCCATTTCAGCCATTGAGAAGAAAACTTCTTCTTCTAATAAGAACCACAGATAGTAAAGAGTTATTTTCTAATTAAAAAATCACTTTACTTCTAACAGAAATGTATTCATAAGTTTACAAATCTAGCTGCTAGACAGGATAAGCAGCTAAATACATTATTTACATAAGTTCCAAGGTTTCTTGATGCTGAGACTCAACTGTCTATGGAGAGAGATTTAACTAAAAATAAAAACGAAAAGGAAAAAAAATGCTAATGAGTACTAAAACAGTTAAATGTCTCATTTTCATATTAAAGGTGGCATACTTTACAGAAATTCGTACACTCTCCTTTTGACAAATCAAAGCTTTCACATTAAAAATAATTAGCAAAAAACCATTGAAATAAAAATATCAGGGAAACACAACTATTAGATGTAATTTCTATTCTAGATGTAATTTCCTCAACCATACATTTGAAAAGATGTTACACTGCATGTGTATTTGCTGTGTTGCACATTAATATAAACTGAACAATTTTAATGAAATACTGAATCAAGTCTACCCTGATACCTAAAGTAGTTAATTTTTATTCAACTTTACAATTAATAGCATTACAACTATTTTATGTCAAAGTTATTTTAATACATAAGTTGGTAAGACTGAAAGAGGAACAGTCAATTTAAACAATCTTAACAACTGATTATTTGCTATGTTGCATTGTCTTTTATACTTGCCACGACTAGAAGGTGTTCTGGCACTCTCTGTCTCATAGAAGCTTTGTTCAGATGATGCTCCCGCAGATAAAGACTCTTTTCTTAAATAACGTTTCAACTCCATCTGAATCCGGTACTCATCCTCCTGTTGCATTGGTCGGTTCTTCCTATCTTTATTTGACAATTCTATCCTGTTTAGACTCTCTGCATTCAAAAAAAAAGGACAGAACGCCCACTGTAATTTCCTTAACAGTATCCCTAAGAAAATTCAAAAATCAACCTCAAAATTAACCGTTCCTGTATATATATGCACCTGTAGATATACATATATATACAAACACGTCTGTTGTACATCAGATGTGTATTATGTGAATTTTGTTGGTTTGAAGATTTCACCTGTCCAGAACAGACTACTCTCTCCCCAGCATTCATTAACTTCAAGGCTGAAGAAAATATTTTAAGGTCATATATGCACGTCACATATAATATTAGCATACATTTTTCAGTCAGCTTTAGGGACTAAGGTCACAATCTCTTAAAGGTTTTGCTATTAAGAAATTTTTAAAATTTCAGGTTTGAAGATCACACACACATGGGAAGCTATATGTAATGCTTCTCTAGTTGTCCAAAAACAATTAACAAATCCAGTACAACAATATATCAGTATCAGAAGAATATTAATTACCTATGCAGGATATGGGAAATCTTTTTGAAAAGATTAACTACCTACCCTAACAACTGTTGTTACATGAAGTAGATGGGGGAACAAACGAAAACAGCCTTGTCCTTCCAATGCAGTAGATGAAAAACTGCTGTTAATACTTCACCAATGTGGACAAACAGACTCAGTAACTGCCTGCTCTACGTTTTCTGTGCCTGTCACTAAAGCACAGAACAGAGAAGCTAAGCTCCTCTCGTGAAACAGCACTACAAGAACCACAACTGGTTTGGTCTCTTGATTTTCTCCACCTAGAATTTTCTCATCTCTTGTCCTAATATATAGTACTTGTCAAGCCTTATTTGTTATTTTTTTCATTACTAGCATGTACAATTTGCAACTGAAATCAATAAATTGATCATAGCCCTAATTCAGAGCAGCTACAAAACATTTTGTTGATATCAGATAAACATTCATAATATTTTTTTTTCCACTAAGGAAATTCATTTATCTTGCAAAGTTCACTTTTTGTTCAATACAATACATACATAAATTTTACAGAATGTTCACTTGCCTGGTCCAGCAATAGCTGCTACCATGTCCAAGAGAAGATGCACCTGTCTTGGTGACAGAAATAGATGTACAGAGTCTATTTGTCCATCTAGATCCAACTAAAAAGAAAAAGAAAGAAGACTTTCAAGAACACTGAAGGAATTCTTACGAGAGTGAATCAACTATTTTGATAACAGATTTTTGATGCTTTTGATGTAAATACAGCCATTCCAGCAGTATCTTCATTTTCTGCACAACACCTAGAAATTTAATTGTGCATTGCTTCAACCTGTAGCTTGGCAGGATAAATGCAAAAGTGTCACTATTACATTAAAATAAGTACACAATCTCAGAATAGAAAAACTCAAGAATTTCATTAATCTGCTAATATTTTTCTTCCTTTTAATAATTCCAGAAATAATCAACTATATAAAGTTAGTTATTACGTACTAATTATAAAATATTGACATCAGCAGCTTCTGAAATAGACCTTAAAACTGTAACGGTTCTCTTCAGGACTTCTCTTTAGTATACAGATGAATAAATTCACATACTTTCTTCATGACGAGCAGGATGTTTATAGAAGTCTAACTGTTTTGAGATGGTATGCAACAAGCAAGCCACTTAGCTTTAGAAAGCAAATCAAACTAAAACTATCTTAAAAGACTTGTATGGATTTATTTTTCAATTCAAGAATCCTGTACTCACAGACATTGGTCCATTCATGATTATTACTCATTGTATTGGGTGTGGCAAGGTATTGGCAGTGAGGTTTTGCTGCAGGGCCAAGAGGTCAGGGTCTGCCTAGAGCTGGTTCCAGCCAGACCTGTAATGGACACACCTCAGGACACAGGTGAGCCTACCAGCAAAGCTAGTGGTGACTCCTCGAAAAGATATTTAAGGAAGGGAAAAATGCTGCATGGGCAGTGAGGAAAAAAAACAGCAAGAGAAACAATCCTACAAACACCAAGGTCAGGGAAGAAAGAAGGGAAGCAGGTGCTTCAGCTGCCAGAGCCTCTGGAAGAGATCACAGAAATCTACACTGCAGCTCATGGAAGATCCCACTCTGCAGCAGACAGATGTGCCCTGGAGGAAGCCTGTGGTGAGCCCACGCTGGAACAGGTTCCTGGAGGTGCTCAGTCCATGGAGAGGAGCCCACACAGGAACAGGTTCTCATGTCAGGAACCATCGTTCATGGAGAACCCACATGGGAGCAAGTTTATCCTGCTGGACTGTAGCCCATGGATAGGACCCACACTGAGGCAGTTTGTGAAGGATTGCAACACCAGGAACCCATACTGGAGCAGGGAAAAAGAGTGAGGAGGAAGGAGCAGCAGAGAGGAACTGTTACGAACTGACTGCAACCCCTCAATTCTCCATTATCCCTGCACTGCTCAAGGCAGGGAGGAGGTAGGAGTCGGGAATGATGAAGCAAAGTTTAGCCTGGGTAAAAAAACGGGTGAGGGAAAGCTAGTTTAGTTTGTTTCTCAGCATTCAACTCCATTCTACTTGGCAATAAAGTCAATTAATTTCCCCCAAGTTGAGTCTGTTGTGCCTGTGACAGTAACTGCTAAGTGCCCTCCCTGTCTTTATCTCAATCTATGAACTTTTTCACCACATTCTCTCCCCTGTCCAGTGGAGAAGTGTCAGTGAGAACAGCTGGATAGGTGTATGACAGCCAGCCAAGGTCAAGCCACCACACTGGGGGGGGGGGGAACAACCAAACAAAACAAACAAGCATGCAACACTGAGTGCATTTATATAAAAATATACTTTTGCTCATAAAGACCTTAAGGGAATATTTACCTAAGCTGGGAAAATAAATTATTTTAGTTTTGTATACTGTTTCCTATTTTCTTCATCCTTTGGAAAGTTGTAAGAAAATGACACTACTGAAGTGTGTGTACTTGACATGAAGTTACAAAGTGTACTTTGTATTTTACAAGCTTGAAATGTCTATTGTAACATAATTCAGTTTCCAGAGTAAAAAAAAAGAAAGAATTGAAGCTAGACTAAGCAAAATACTGTATCTGTGTTCTTTGCAATCTGCATGAACTCTACCTGATAAATCAAAAACCATCTCCTTCTTCAATTTTGTCATGTAGTATTACATCCATTCAATAGTTCAGATGTTACTTTTATTTACCCTAACAGCATTTTACCTGTACTTGAGATCAACTTGCAGAGATCACTGTTCCACCTTGAACATTTCATATAAAACAAAAGTTACTCTCAGCTCAGCCCTTGACATATTTCTGCCAGCTATATTAAAATACATCCAATGATATAAAAGTGGAAAATCTTCAGCAACATCTGGATATCAATTAATTTAAGGGTGCTAGCTGCATTAACTATTCATGCTTTTGAAATAGCCAGCATTTTTCTACTTCACACAAAACAAAATGTTCTTTAACTTTTCAAGGTCTCTTCTTAACTGAATTAACAAGAAAAGTTAAAGATTGACTAGAAATTGCTGGACATAAAAAAACTTTTCTACTCCAGTAGAAACTTTATGCTTTCTATGAAATATAGTATCGTATACAGGACAGGTCACTAGCCAGTTTTAAATTTGGAGACAAGGGGAATATATTTACACAATTACTTATATACTCACACTTTTTTAGGAAAGTAGGGCTTTATTTTCAACTGCTTTGCTTCCTGCATCTTTATGTAAAATAAATATTATATTTATATAAATATAAATTTGTAGTACTTCATTATGGCATTATTATTTGATTTACTATAGATTTTAATATAAAAATTAACAAGTAGAAATGTTCATATTAGTTTTATAATGCTGCAATTCTGAAATTATTTAACCTAATTAATCATTTACAGTTTACTTGTAATTGCTGAAGTGAATTATACCCTTTTAAAATCAAAGTGATTTTAATCAGCCACCAGTTACACATTCCACACAGTTGTAGGCAAATCAGTCATAGGGCTACAAGAAAAAAGGACAAATGAACAGTAGCAGGAGTTTCATGAAAACAAAATAATTTTCTCAGAAGTAACTCAAATATATAAATTCATAGAATGGAATCAGAGAATCATTAGGGTTGGAATAGACCTCCAAGATCATCAAGACCAACCTTCAACTGAATACCACCCTGCCCACTAAACCATATCTAAGTGCCACATCTACTTATTTTGTTGAACACTTAAATTCAGTCTCTAGCATACAGAAATTCTCCTTTAATGGATTTCAGTTTGAATATAAAGAATATACAAGAAAACTAAGTGCATTCTGTTGCCTTGACGATCTTACCAATTTTTGGATGTAGTAGAAAAAAAAATTCTACAAGACTATTAATTTAGTTAAAGACCAGGAAAGCATGACTAACCTTAGCTCCAGGAAGTACTTCATTTTGCTTTAACGTTAGGCTCAACTCCATTTTACCAATCAGCTTACAGATCTGTACAGGGTCAGAAGGAGTAATTTCTGGCAAATTTCTTGTTAATTGGGGATGTGGCTCATAAATGATTTTTGGATTCCAGCTAGGTGAAAGCTTTGGTTCAGTTGCCTTAAAAATGTTACAGAAAAAAGAATAAGAATGTACCTCATTTCTTAAGAAAAGAAAACAAAAACAAGCATATCACACAAATAATCATTTTACAACAACTATAAATTTGACAATGGCATTGAAAACATGTATTGATAACTGTGAAAAAAACAAAGCATCTAAAATGTGAAGCCTTAGGCCTCTGCAAAAGAGAGGAGCAAGTTTCCACTGAACAGTGAATTGTAGGGTACTTCTTAAAGTTGCAACCAGATTCCAGTACAATATGTTCTAAACTTTACTCAGTCCTAAAGTCTCCATTTTCTTCCCCTTCCTCAAAATCAACAGCAATTGATTATAAAACTTATCAAACACAGATTCAAGCAAAAGTTCAACTCTCGTATCCTTTAGAATTAATCTACTATATTAGTGTAACAATATATTTTTTCATCAATTTACACCCTCATATAATATATTTAATTTTACCAGCTGTGTAGCTGAGCACACTGGGGAGGACTTTGCTGATGCAGGAAACTCATCCCAGAAGAAAGAGACACCTGAGAGCTGCAGTAACTTGTGAGCAAAAGCTGTGGGCTGATGTACATTAATTCCAGAGCACTCATCTGCAGTTTCATCACAGTACATTGTTCTGGGAGACAAAAGAAAGGAAATAAAGATGGTGGGTGCCTACAAATTGTTACTTCTACTGGGGTCCTTAACCTTTAAGTTTGTACATGCTCTCTCTCTTCATAGTGTTTACAATGCCATTCACTGTCATGAAAGGAAAACCCACCACTCTCCATGAATGTGTGAAAACCTTAAAAATTTTCTATGGAACACCACAGGAAAACTGAGATATGCTTCCACTGCAAATCAACCCAGTGTATTATCTTAGTCCCTACATCTAATCTGGCCACAAGGTGAAGGAGTCTACACAGTGCTTCTAAACTTACCTTTCCATTAGGACACACACAATTCTTGCTTCAGAATCTGAACTGTTTAAAACTCTGCCATCTAATACTTTTCTGTTGTCTAACAGCACTACTTGAAAGTAACATTCCGTCAACTGAAAGTTGAAAATTGAGAGAATATGCTCGAATCTTGTAAAATTTCTATGACGTTGAATTTCTTATGTTATAAGAGACAGTATAAACAGTCAGCTCCTAGAAAATGCAAGACTACACATGATGGTATTTGTAGTCTAAAAATATACATACTTTTCCATAAGTAAAATCTATCAAACAGTTTGTTTCAATATAGTTTTTAAATTACAGAAAAGAAGGTTTGGTCTGGAAATGGACTTCCATTAGCAAAATAATCACAGCTGATTATTAATCTCTCCTGAACTGAGCATAACAACCTGAAACTTACAAATGTTTGAAACCAAATATACTTCGTTAGCAGCTCTCAGTAAGCATCAGTTTTATTTGGTACTTTGCAAAAAAGTATGATTACACTCTCCCATAGCTTAAAAAAAATCTACTTTAAGATGGTCTAGAGTATTTTAAGTTCAAAATAATTACAGAGGTCACATGGGCTCTTTTGAAAGCTCACAAAGGACCTAAACTCTTTATGTTTGTTTTTGGTTTTTTCCCAGGAGTGTACCTTTCTTTCTGATAAGATCTTAAAGGGTTGGTCCCTTTTCTAAACTGAAGAGATGGCCTGATTTGCCACCAATATACATGAGACTGTGGAACATCTGAGAAATGATATTCATTAACTGTGGAAGTTGATGAAAACTTTTATTTGGGAAAATAACCCAGAATTCTTCTAATTCGATGGTTAAATATCCTTAGTGTAAAGATGTTAAGTGGAAATTGAGTGGAGAAAATGCTCACTGGCATTATAGAAGAGGTACTCAAGAGCTAGAGTCTAACTGTACACTAAAAACATGTGCATGAATGAAACATATTCTACAAGAAATGGCAAAAAGTGCCTTAGGAAAAAAAATCCACATATTAAAGAAAACAATGTTTACCTTTCAATTCTGACTTCAAGTGCAGTTCCACTTTTAGAGTTCTCTGGCACATGTTCTATTCGCAAAACAGTATCTAAAAAGGTAACTTTCACTCTTCTTAAAACTTAAAAGAGAAAACAAAAAAATACAATGTAGGCAATTAAGTCAAGTTACTGAACAAATACTTTTGTAATTAACCCTATTAAATGGTCTTTCATTTTGTTTAATTTCTCAGCATTTATTTCAGTATAAATAATCAATCGAGTTTAACAATGTAACAAAACACAAAGAGACAATGGTAACTCCTAATAAACGTCCAATATGTACATCCATAGCGTACATGGATGGTCTTTAAGGCTCTGATATTTAAGCAAGTGACAGCCCACACTAAGTTCTTCTGTAGCTCAGTGTGGATGATCCTCAAAGAAAGCATCTGCTTCATTGTGCACCATGGCTGAACTCCTAAACCTTGGGCAGCACCAAACTGCTCGGACTGTATAATTCCATTTCTAGATTGGACATTTCCTTTAGCTCCTTTTCAGCACTAGGTTCTCCACCACATAATGTGGTCATAAGGCCTTAGTTTCTTCCACTTAAAAAAACCACCTCCAACAAAAACCAGGATTTCTTAAGTCCTTCTATCAACACAGTGTGATTACGGTGGTACGATATATCGTAACAGGTCAGCTTTGCGTAAAAACAGCTGAAAAAACATTCTCCATTTCTCCCTCAACAGCATCACTACTAACAATCTAAGTTTGTGTGATTAATTGAACTGGCATCTCCAAAACTAAGGCATCTCACCAAATCACTCAGGAGCAGATTCAGCTGGATTTATTCTGGTGAAAACAAACACCAACTTGCCCTGAAACAGGGCTCATTCTGTCCACTGAACGAAGTATACAATATTTTAGTAAGTAAATAGGGTATTTTTTCCCTGCTTCAAAAACAAGATCAATTGTCCTCCCTTCCTCTTTAAATTTTAGAAGTAATGCTAACAAATGAAAATTTGTCACATAAGGTATGGCAATTGAGCTGCCACTTTGTAAAACCCAGACATGACATAAACTGATTTAAGCTCAGATGTTAATTCAGATTTCAGTAATTAATTCATACCTGTTTCAATAGTTTCTGCAAATTTCTCAAGTCCTTCAAAAGGCTGGGACCCTTCTCCTTGTTCATCTGTCAGTTTTTGGCTAAGACACTCTTTTGCAAGCTGCATACTACTGGTCATAAAACTTGACCAATACATAGGCTCAGAACCAGATGCTGTGGAGTAAAAGAAGTCTTAATAAACTTGACTGTGAACGTTATGAAACTATAAAGACAAAACAAAGTAATACATTTGGCACACTCAGGAAAGAATTTCAACAGCTTAGTGAGAAGTCATACTTGAAAACAAATTTAGTTACAATCTCTCTTTATAGACTTTACTACTTTAAAATTATTTTAATCTACTTAGCATTGGTAGGATTCTGGTATTTGAAAACTCAATAAAAATACGATGAAACCAAGTAATCAACAGTGTAACCAATCTTCAGCACTGGTTTAAGTGAATAAGTTCTGAAGTTCTTTTACTATATTGGTATGCTTTTGCTGGCATAATTGGCAAAATTAAATAAGTCCTATTTTTAAGAATTATTTCAATGTTTCTTATTCCATCTGAAACATATCGTACATGGAGAAAGACTAAACAGGGTTTAAGATGTTATGTTAGCGTATTAGAAAACGTTTTAAGTGACTAACATAGACCTGACATAGCAAATAGAATATCATAAAATCAGAGAGCACGGCAAGTATTAAGCTGAACAAGTTTTCATCAGCCAGATTAATTTAACTGACAGTTCATTCCTACCAGTTAATACCAAGCCCATTGTGAGCAAATACTATAAAACTAGATTAGAAAAGTGAATAAAATTCAACCAAAACACTAGTATAGGCAGAAAAAAGTAAAACTAGCACAAATACAAACATGTTAAACAGGCAAAACAGTCCAGCATTCAGGTCTGGAAACATCCATGTGGCTATAGATGTGTGATAAAACCAGCTCTGTGAGGGGTTTTCTATGCTGTTTATTCTATTATAAAGCACTGTGCATTGAAGAGAACTAAATGGATGCAAGTGAATAAATAAAAAGTTTCCCCCTAATGCTTTATTATTTTTTTAAAGCAGTAATCTTGCATCAGAAAGTAAGATAGCTCAAAACTTAATCCCAGTTAAACAACTAAGGATGAAATTCAGAGTATATATATGCAATTAAGTTACTTAAGGTAACTTGCAACAGATGACAAATAGGTTTTATGCAGGCTTTTCTCTTCTTCATGATACATTTAAAGAAATATTTTATTACATCTTCTCCACACTATAAAAAGGAAAACAAACTAAAATCCTTCAGACAACCAAACAACAATTTTCACATATTAAGTGTTCCACACATGCTATAACAACACATCTTAGCAGAATTTATGGAGGTTTGGTGACAAGTGAAAATTTATCACCATATCAGTTAAGATTCATCTAGATACAAACAAGTTAGAAGAACTCAGCCAATCCTCTCAGCATTAGATTATGTAAAGGTAAGTATTTAGAGTACTTAAAAGTCATTATTTAAGACTGTGAAAGCAGTAAAATTGCATTAGTTGTTCTCCAAATACACAAGAAGATGCATCTTTTACCCTAAAGTAGCCAAAGAAAGACAGGACCTCCCTTCATGGTCTTACACTATGGTGTTATCCTACTGCCAGCTACCAATGCTGACTAACAGCATTTGGCCATACAACACCCAAAACCAGCAGCTAATCAAAACTCCTTTCCACACAGTATTACTTTCATTCCAATAGGTGTGAAACAGCTGGGAAGAGATACAACAGCAGGAGCATTTTAACATTTTAAGTTATTTAACAGAACAACAACTAATTGAGTTGACAACCAATTGATGAACACCTGACAGT
>JAWWLV010000179.1:50123305-50157532 GCA_035041135.1 Platyrinchus mystaceus
AGCATTTTAACATTTTAAGTTATTTAACAGAACAACAACTAATTGAGTTGACAACCAATTGATGAACACCTGACAGTTTCTTTTTTTTATTACATTAACATTAATGTATGTGAACTAAATGGCATTTTAATTAAGGCAAAGATTGACTAAAGCAAGGGTAGCCTTTTGACCCTGGAAAACTGCAAAGAATCTCCTTTTCTAAAACGAAAAAATAAGTCTACCAAGTCTTGGTCTTGGCCTGAAGACCATCTCTAATCCTTTTACTTCTAATGCACAGTTATCCTGTAGCAACGACCCCCATGGAACAGATAAAGAAATTGATTGGATAAATCCATCTGTGACTTCCAGAGGTGCATCTGCAGACTCCAGGATCTCATTAAGACACTAGAAGAGAATAAAAAAAAAGGTTTTTTAAAATTGTCTCCATAATACATCTAACTAATGAAACACTTTGAGACTACCAGAAAATGAATTGTACTCAGAAAGACAAAAAATAGTCACTTTCAAGTATCTCAATTCCACTGCAATTTGTTTCACATTAATTACGTAGCTTTCAGCATAACACAGATTGCTCTGTGGTAGCTGTATAATCTGTATTTTTGCACTATACAAAAAAAATGTCTGCTAACTTCCTCTTACAAATACTACAGTACTAACAAAAGTAAATCTATTCTTTCTTTGGCAGTACTTGAAAAAACTGAAAACAGGCTGACAGTAAAAGTACAAAAAGTACCTAAACTCCTAGTGACAGGAATAATTCATAGCATGTATCTTCAGTGTAATGTTCATTTTCAATTTCCCTGTGACACTGGATCAATGGAACCAAACCATCACCTCTTGCTGTGTAACAGACTTGCCATTTCTAAATCATATCTTTATAGTAAAATGCTACAGTCAAGTTGTCCTTAGTATTGTACCAGCTCTGAAGCAGTAACTTCAGATTTTTAAGTCTTCCACAATCCTCAGAAAAGACTCCCTTGTTGCATTATATAGGTTTCATTACATCCATACAGACCAAACATATTCTTTGCATTTATGTTAAAAAAAACCTGTGAATCCCTGTTTGTGCCCTGCTTCAAAAATGTAGTTAAAACTGAAGTTATGGAACAAGAACTACCTAGGCTGCTTTAATAAAACAAAAAACAATCTAAATCACATACCAAATTCGGTGAGTGCAACTTTCCAATATAAACAAGACCCTACTAAAGACTGTGGTTGTAATAATAGGACATAATCTTCAACTGGCAAGAAAAAGTGTGGTTTTGACCTTCCTGTGTTGAACAAGGCCGCTGATTTTACCTGAGAAAATGCATAAATTCAACATCAAAACATTTGGAAGGATTTAATAGTTGTTTTCAATTTTAATCATATTTAAAATGTTCCAATTATATAGAGTAATTTAAAAATGAACAAAATAAGTGTTCAGAAAATTACATTTTTCATTCTTATGTCTCCAGGTGCAAGTTTCCCATCATGTTAACTTGTTGCTCTGCTTATGTTTAATAACTTTGCTTTTGGAATCTTGTTTGGATTACATGTTCAGCTTTTCTAGTTTCTGTTCCAAAGTCCACTTAAACAGCAGGAAAAGACATCAACTTTAAAGAAACAGAACCTGAATAGTCCTATCACGAAATTATTTAGGAATCAAATAATCAGTTAAGATTCAGTGACATAAAAACTTTATTTTGAACTCAAATATAAAAGTTCAAATAAAATTGAACTTAAGAATTATACACGTGGTAACAGCATGAGATAAGTAAAAAAAAAAATTTGAAATGAAAACTATATTTTAAAATATCACAGGTTCATTTAAATTACTTAAACCTTTATAAAGTACTTTGCTATAGCAGGAAGTAAGCTAACTACCATATTTTGAATAAATCTGACTGAGATGTGATTTTACTATCAATGTACATGGTGATAAAAATAAGGGTATTTTAGTGCATTGCTTATTATTTGAAAATAGGAATTTACTATCTAAAAGCAAAACAAATTGAAGCATTCCTGAGCTAAGCTGCATCATAAACAGGCCAGTTGTTCCTAGAAAGCAGCAACTAGAGCATTTCAAGTGAAACTTTAAAACTGAAGCACAGCCTCGTGTCAGGACTTGTTACCACACAACTGACCAGAAGTCTCTAGCTAGAAATCACAGTAACACTAGCAGCAAAAGTGCTATTTGATATATACTAAAATTCAACCACAAACATTATGCGCTACATTTTGATTTTTCTAAACAGCCCAGGTCCCAAAAGGCAAAGTCATTACATTAATAGCCCCGGGTATTCCTACGTATCTCTACAATCTATAAACACATACAATCTGGGCTAAAGTATCTACGGTGCTAAGAGGAACAGAAGTATCCATAAAAATGGATGCCATGTAAAAATGCAGTCATCGTGGTGATTCATTGCGAACAAGGTTACAATGACTAGGGGGGAAAAAAGAGGTGTAGTACTTCCGTGACATCTGTTTTTCCAATCTGTCATACATGAGAAAGTCACGTGCAGGGAACCTCAAACATGTCACTGTTTACAAGTGGAACAGAAAAATGCTGATCTACAAACGAGGAAGATCACCTAAGCATTACTGTATATTCATTTAATCACTGCGTATACGTAATGAACTGCTTGTTTAGTACTGGCCCGTAACTGCTGCTGCTACAAAGTATTTACATTTTAAATAACATCACTTTGACTCGCATCGAGTGCTCCATATCCACTAGAGGGCACAACAATTCAATTAAAGCGACCGGCCTTACTGTAAACCTGCCACAGAAAACAAGCTGCAGACACAGCTAAAAAAGAAAGGAACAAACAAGCAAACAACAAACACTGGTAACATTGAGCATTTCTGCAAACGTTTATCTCCTACCACTTTCCAACATATTTTCACACAAACATCCGGAAAAGCATTACTTGAAAACATCATAAATTCACAATTATTTTAAAATGTATCCAGCACGTCCTAATACCAGTATGTAGTCTAGTAAAAATGTGTTTTGGAAAAACTTAGTAAACCAAAGTCTCTAGTTCATGATCCATGCTACCCTGAAGTCAACGACTGACTCACTGCTGTGCTTAAGGCTCCTCACGACAGACACTTGACTGACAGGTAGAATTCAGTAACATTGGCAACTAAACCAAGAAACTTTACAAATTATTATAAACACAGTAATCCAAAGGTCTGTGTCTACAGTAGGCTGGAAGTGTGCATACGTGTGCACAGGTACATACCTATAAAAAAACATACATGCCAGGACTGAAAAATAAAAGCCTCAGCTGGTTCCAAGTGTGACAGCCCACCTACTAAACTCCAGCTAAACCCAGCTTTCCATTTGTCAACAAGTACTTTCACTATTGCAAGGCTAGGGGACAATTTTTAGAGATCTAAGTGGACTAAGCTCAGCATAACACGATCATTAAGAACCATGATGTCTCCAAGATGATGAAAAAGCATAGATGCCACAGGGATTACTTTATGTTTTTACCATCTCTAGTAGCCAGCAAACATGCTCCTCAGTAAGTACATCACCGAATTCTAGTAGTTTGGGCTACACTAACTCCTTCTCCCTGAAATACCAGCAGCTATTGCCTTCTTTTAGTTTTTGTTTCCTTTCTCATGTTAAAAATTATGCAATCAAAACATGGCTAGAAAAACATATGTGTAACAAATGCCCAGATTTTTCTTTTTCTAAATGCTAGCATATCAGCGAAGAGTTCCCTGGATGAAATGCTAATTATGGCTGTAACTTTTTACATAAAGTAGGCTGGGTATTGAAAATAAAGTGGGTGGCAGCCGGGGGCAGGCAATCAGCTGGTCCCTCAGACGCAGCAGGAGCCGAGGGGGGGAAGCGCCGGCATCTCTTACCCACTTATCCAAAGGGACCTGCGTCAAGGAGCCGGTGCCCTGGTATAGATCCAGGCTGAGCTGTTCCAAGCTGAGCTTCTCCTGCAAGAAGTGGCCCAGGTACCTCTGCAGCAGGTACCTGCAGGCTCTCTTCTTGATGGACTCCGAGAAAGGCCACGGCATGGCGGCGGCGCGCCGGGGGCCGCGGGGCCGGGCGGCGGGACGAGGCCGGGGCCGGGCGGAGAGCGGAGGAGAGACCGAGGCGAGCAGGAGCCGCCGGGCCCGGCCTCGCCCCTCGGCGCGGGCTACCGCGAGGGTTCCGCTGCCGGGCGGCGCCCCCGCCGCCCCTCACGGCCCGGCGGGGCGGCACTGCCCGCCCTCAGGGCGAGGAGACGCTGACTGGCGGCTCCATCCTCACTCGGACACCGCCGCCATCTTCTCGGCGGCCGCGGAGGGGCCGCCGCAGCCGCGCTGCGGGGAGCGAGGAAGGAGCCGCGGTCCGGCGGGCGGGCGGGCTGCGCCCCCCGCGTCAGCTCCGCGCCGCCGGCGAGGACGGCCAGGCCGATCGGGGCTGTTTGTCTCCTGCCTCCCGGCTCCCCCCGCCGCCAGCGGCTCCGTGACGTGCGGGAAGTGGCGTCGGGAGCGGAGGAGGCGGGGGCGGAAGCGGCCGCGGAGGGGGCGGTGAGGCCGAAGGAGTCGCGTCGGCGGTGGCGCCGGGGCTGCCTGTGCGGGGAGCGGCCCGGGGAGCGCCGGGGCGGGCGCTGCGCGGGGCGGAGCGGAGCGGAGCGGCGGGAGCGTCCGGAGCCGTGCGGGGTCGGGCGGTGGGGGCTCGGCCGCCTGCCGGCGCTGGTGGGTGCGCTCCGGGGCGCGGAGGGGGCGCGGTCCGTAGCCGTGGGAGGCTGCGCGGCTCGGTGTCCAGTTCTCCTGTTGCTTTCAGAGTCTTGGGAATTTGTTTGTAGGTCCGAGGTGGGGTTTGGCAGGAAGTGATGAGTCCTGTGGAGCGAGTGACTGGCGTGTTGCGGATCGGTGATTGGCAGCCCCCGTTCCCTCCTGGCTGCAGGGCTCGGCTACCAGAGCTCCCGGGGCAGCGTCCCAAGCGGCTCTTTCCCTGCTGGTGCAGGCAGGTTCCCTACGGGTGTCAGCTGAGGCCTCACGGCCACACTGGTACTCGAGAGGCCACTGTGGTAATCGCTGGGTCTGACCCTTCTTGGTACCACTTGCTCACAAAGAGCAGCTCACGTCTCTGAAAGGTACCGATAGCTGTGCGTGAAAGATGACCAAGAGCATTAGACTTTAGTGACTGTAAACAAAAAGCGCCAGTTAATGTCTTTTTAGTCACCGATAACCCATTTAGGTCACAGGCTTTTTAAAGTCTTCCTTAAATTCACCAACAGTAGGTTTTTATTCTCTACAGCTATTGATTTCAGTTTGTCGAGGCATGACTTGTCTTCCTCCTGCATTCTGGATGAGTAAAGGGCAGAATTAATGACTGCTGAATCATAACAGTCTTATATGACAGAATGCGGGTTAACTTGCCTAAGAAAAACTAACTTCAGTGAAACTGATATTGCTTCTATATGCTCACGTAACCTTCAGCGCTTGTCCTCAACATCTTGGGTTTGAATTCTCTAGGCTGTCATTCAGATTTCATAGTTTCCATTTTTTTTGAACATTAAATATGTCTGCTTAAAATATATCTTGTGTTTTATGATCTTAATATATATTGAGTGTAATGGTGTAATAAATCTAAAATAAATGTTTCCATATACAGAATGGAGACTGACTGCAATCCTATGGAGTTGCCCAATAATACAGGATTTGAAGAGGATTCTGATTATTTAGACTTTGAAGGAACAGAAGTGAAAGATATGAGACTTGAAGCCGAAGCTGTTGTGAATGATGTTTTGTTTGCTGTCAGCAACATGTTTGTCTCAAAAACCCTTCCCTGTGCAGAGGATGTGGCATATATCAATGTGGAAACCAGGGAAAGGAACAGGTACTGCCTGGAGCTCACGGAAGCAGGACTCAGGGTAAACTAATTTATTTATAATTTCTTAAGCTTCTTTGTTTTGAACAACGAACATGTTGAAAAGGTGCCTGGAAAAATACTTCACTGACACCAAAAAAGCATACAGATTCTTCTTGTACTTTTATGAAGCCTGTTCTACATGTTTTCTCCTATAAGAGGGAACTTTACCTAGTTACTTCCAACAAAGCAAGGAGAGGTATTAATAAAAAACCAGGCATTTATCTGAGACACAAAATGGTGAAGACTGAAGTAGTAATTTATTATAGGTGTGTCAGTCTTTGGTTTTCTCAGGTACCCAAAGCACTCAATAGTGCAGCATCCATACAATTCCTTTTTGCACCATTTGTATTTTTTTGTGCAAACGTGGAGAAAAACCATAATGATATATTTTGCTAATATTCTGAGTTCTGTACAAAAGGTATTTGAAATTGTCTTAAATACTGTATTACTATTAAGCTCCATAGTAGAAAGCACGGACTGTGATTTAAATCCAGTATCTCTTGTTCTCACATTACTGTACTACCCTGACTGGCAAAGTTAAATGTTGTGATACTTGCTGCAAGGTGATCATAACAGAAATTTAACAACCCATTTCTTTGTTGCAGGTAGTAGCTTATGATTTTGATCAGACTGATGACAGACTGCAAACTCCATACCATGAAACTGTCTACTCCTTATTAGACTCTCTCAGCCCTGCGTATCGAGAGGTGTTTGGAAATGCATTACTACAAAGACTAGAAGCTTTGAAAAAAGAAAGTCAGTCATGATTTGCCCAGATATGAGGAAGGTTTAGTGCCAGAAAGAAGTCTTAGTATGAAGCACTGAGATCTTCCTTACAGACATCTTAAGCTTCATTTCTTGCATTAAGGTCTAATTCATGCTAGTATATTATTATATAACATCTATATGTTCTTACAAGTATATAACATTTTGCTACCGTGGATTTGCGTATGTCACAATACTATTAAAAGCCACTTTGATAAATAACATAAAAAATTCTTAATTTTACTTTTTGTTGTGAGCAAGTAAATTGCATCTTACAACGTTCAAAAACTTTGGTCTTTTCAAAGTGTTACTGTTCAAAACTAAAAAAAAAATAGAGGCTGAATGTTATATATACAAGTAGTAACTTTTTGTGTGCTTACTGAAAATTTTCATATCTGCTTTTTAAAATAGAAGCTTACTACTTGCTGTACCTGATTAATGAAAAAAACAATTGAGAAAACTACTGTTCTGCAAAGAATTTCAGCTTGATTTGTTGTACATAAATCTGAAAATTCTCAGCTTTGGTAACAAGAAAGATGATTCTTTAACAGTTGAGCATTGCTTATATAGTGGCAGTATCTGAGTTAAAAGTAAGGCTCAGCATTAATTGATCTGCCCTTGTCTATGGCAACCAGCAAGCTTCAAATAATACACAAGATATACTACTAATATATGAATGTATTGTCTGAGTCACAAATGATTAAGCACAGAATTAATGGGCTACATATTTCCTAAAGATGATGTTATATATGCTATATATATGTACATGTGTGCTATATTGCAACTGTTTGGGAGGCTTAGAAGGCATTTTAGCCTGTTTACTATTTTGAATGTGTGTTTACATGATGTACAGGATATACCCAAGAATATTTTTGCTTCAGCCTTTACTTTCTATAATACGGAACTTTGGTACTCCCGATTTTCACATTTTCTCCCTCAATTGTACAGCATCCCCTCCTAATGAATACTAAGTAAGCATTGTAATGATGATTGCATTGTATTGGTTTAAAACCAAAGGCTGTATGAAATTTGCTAAGACTAATACAAACTGGAAGATATAACTTGTATTTTCTACTTAAAAACCGGTACACTTCTCTTTATAAATCTATTGTTCTGCTATAACTTTTCAAATATGTACTGAATCATAGACTTTTTAAAAATTACAATTGGGTAGAAATGCCTGTGCAGTTGAAATGATGTTCTGTGATGTTCATACTTTTTGTATTCTTCTATTATTCCGTATTTGTGTATCTTTATTTAAACAATCCTGCCATTATTCTTCTATGCTTTTATGACAAGTACATGCAGTAGCTTTTTTGGAGCCACATTTATGAGTATATCAGTTCTCACATATTCCAGTGACTTCAGTAGAGCTATATTGACTCCTGCCTGCTATGGGTTAGTCATATTGATGAGAGAATCCTAGTAGAGCTTTTGTAATGGCTTTGGGTTAACAATGTACAACTGTGACTGAAAAGACAACTGTAATTTTTGCTTCTGTTTTCAAGAGCTTAATTTTGTGATTATTATCTTTTTGTGTTGAAACTTCTGATACTTGTCTTCTGCCCTAGGGTATGCTTCCATGCTCCAAAAATTGTTCATAGGCTCTTTTTTGCGCACAGGTCTGTGGCACGTTGTTAGTCCTCTGTGAGGAGAATGTACTTTAGCAAATTTATATTTGAATATTTTTCCTTGCAACTAATTTACTTGTTCAATTTCAATGACTAAAGAATTAAACAAATGTACCAGTGTGTTGTAGTTTTCTTGTGGGGGGTGGAGCTACTGGAAAGGGGGGAGTGAACAACTGAAGTCATCATGCCCTTAGAAAAATCTTAAATATCAAATAGGTGTCAAATATTTGGAAAACGTTGGCTGCAAACTTGTATCTGCTGAAACTTTGTCCTGAAAAAAGAAGGTAGGTGATTGTAAAGAGGGACATGGAGTTAGAAATCCAAGTGGAAAAATGCCAAACTAAATGTTGCGTTCCTAAGTTTTATTTTAGAGGGGTTTTTTGGGGGGTTGACATCTTCAGACTGCTTTGTAATTTTGTGTGCTTATTATAATACTTTCAAAACAGGCATTTTGTAGGTGTTAACAGAAGAAACTTGTGTTGTTTCTTAAAATGCGTTGCAGTGTTAACCCAGAAGTGGGACAGCCATGTCATTCCACCGTGTCTGGGTGGCTGAAGATGTCTGAAAAGGCTTTGCTGTCCCTGCCCTCGGGCGCTGCTGCCCCTGCGGCGGGAGCTCCCTCAGCCTGCCCGAGGATGTCTGCACTGCCCGGGCCGCTCAGCCGCTGCCACTGCGCAGCCGCCGCCGGTCGCGCGGCAACGGGCCGCGTCCCCGGGGCCGCTTGTGGCGATGGCGGCGGAGCCGCCGCGGGGCCGCCGCGTCTTCCTCAACCACCTCGACTCCTACTGTGGCCGCACCATCGGCGAGGTGACCGCCGGGCCGGCCCGCCGCTGCTCCCGGCCGCGGCTTCTTGGCGCCTGAGGGGTCTGGTGCCCTCCCGGCCGCCCTCGGCCGGTAGCGCGGCAGGGAGCCGCGACTGGTCCCCGGGGAGCTCGGCCGAGCAGACAGCTGGGTCACCCGAAATAGCTGCTGAGGAGAGGGACAGGGGCAAGAAAGGGTTAAGATAATGAGGAGAAATTATAGGAGTTAAGAGCAGGAGGTGTGTGTAGAGCCGGTCGGGAGAGCTCGGGCAGCAGATGGTCATTGTGAGAGCAGATTACTAGAGATAACTATCATCCCTCTGAGGGACCCCCAGCCCGAGAGGAGCCGGGTGCGGAGCAGAGGCATCGCCAGCATCTTCGGCTTTGAGGCGTAGAACACAAGTCAAGACAAAACATTGCAGCCGAGGCTGAGCTGTCCCTAGCGTTTTCCTGCTCAAAGGGAAGCTGTGTCCTGACCCGTCTTACCAACAACAGGATCAGGGCTAGTCAGGCGGTGCTGGTATCTTCTCAAGATCACAAGAAGCTGTGTAGGGCTCGACAGATATTTGCATACAAATTGTGTGTCTTGTATATTTGCAGTATTTGTCCAGCTGTGTTGTTGGGGCGTCACTTGAAAAGGAAGAGGGAGATGAAGAAGAGGAGGAAGATGAAGAGGAGGAGAAAGCTGTTGAGGTTCCTAGTAGCCCAGAGGAAGTCTACGAAATAGTGGGTACTGTTTCTAAACCAGGGAGTACAAAACCACGTTTTGCACAGGAAACATATGCAGTAAGTAGGAGTTTTATTTCAGATTGCCATTAGACAACCTTAGAAATATTGCAAGTCGTGTAAAATGACCTGCACCAATGAAATGGTCCTTTATTGCTGCTGGAAGCTGTGTATGACTATTATTCCTTCTGCTTCCTGCACACTCTCCAATTTCCTCTTTTCTACTTCTGATACAGTAAATAGTAAAAGGAAGGAACTCAGACTCAAAATAGATTTTTTAAAAAAGTTATGGACAGGACATCATCTATCTTGATGATTCATAGGTCTGCTTTCTTTTTCTCTCAAAGTGTATTTCTTATCTTCTCTGTGTCTTTTATCACCATTTTAAAGGTAGTAGTGCTGGAATCAAGTGTCCCCCTTAACTGTTTACTGAAATCACAGCTTTCACTAGCAGCTAATTGTGCTGAAAATGTACATCTCAGTATGAAGATGTGTATGTCCAGAGTTTAGTTAACTAAAGGAGGCTTACTTTTGAGAACATCGTTTCTTATTGCCTGGTTAGAATTGCCTCTGTTTCAAACTGCTTATTATAAATTGATTATTATTCTTCTTATTGAAGTATCTCTTCAAACATTTGAAAGTTTTGATTCAAATGTCTATACAGCTGAGCTGTTCAATCAGAAAATTATGGCTGGCAGTATTTAATTTTAACCACTGCTTTTGCCCAAAGTGTTTGCTGGGCTTGCTCAAATAATACAGACAGTCTTCACTTAACAAAAATTACAGGATGCTATTTTGCAAGGAAATGGACATTTTTTATGTTTTTATCATTCTGCCAACTGATGCATGTTTAAAATACCTGTACAAGTAATGGATATTTTTTGATACTCACAGTTGCACTAAAGATATGGATCCCAAAATAGCATTAAATGTCTATATTTTTGAACTATGTTGATGTGTACTCTAAATTAGAAGTCTCACTATTTAATTTATGTTTCATCAGCTTCTTTGTATCTGACAGATAGTGTTTGATAACTGTCTTATGAATTATTCCAACACTGTAGTGTTAAAAAACCACATTCTACCAGAAAGTTAAACTTGAAAAGGATTTTTTTTTTATGACAGAATGTAACTATTTTTCCCTCAGGTCTCTCCTCGAGACGAACTCTTAAATCACTTGCTTGAGTGTGAGGTTGTTTTATATAATATCACTGAGGATGCAGATCAAATTGAGGAAGCAACGTGGGCAGCTTCTGGTTAGTATATCTATCAACTGAACAGAAATTTGGTTGCTGTGCAGCCATCAAAATTTGCTAGAAATGTAATGAAATTATGAGGGATTTATAGCTCATTGTAATATAAAACTGGGTTCCTTGATGGAGAAATGCTGCATGAATTGTTTGATTAAATAGCAAGGAACCATGGAATGCCCTCTCATGTTTAGAAAGGAGAGAAGCTGTCCTGCTATGGTCCAACTTTTTAAATGACACAGCTGTGTAGGCAGTTATTTCCCTAAATAACTGTCAACCATCATCTCATCTATTTGCATTGGGAGGTGGGTAGAAAATTTGCTCCTGTGATATTAAAAGAATGTCTGAATGTTTTACATAATGATTTTGATTATATTTTGACTTAAAACTCCAATAAAAAAGTACTGCTATCCGTCTTTTGGAAACTTTCTCCAGATTGTTATATCCAAATTCTAATAGGCATCTGGAATCCTTTTATGGTGACAGTGCAATATTATTCTTTATATCATAGCAATATATAGTGTATTTGGACAAGAGAATAATTTATATAACAATTATTTTGTTTGATATTAAAATAAGGAAACTTTGCTTGCATTCAGTAGCTCTTTCTTTTTTTCTATCATGAAAAATGTACACTTTTATGTCCTTTCAGTATCTCAGCAGTCAATAAAGATGAATAATTTCCTAGTATAGATTGTTTGGATTTTTTCCCCATAATAAGTAGCTCTGTGAAGATTATGTTCCCAATAATTTGATTCTTTCTTACCATTATTTCTCTATTCCTTTTCATTTCTGACACATTATCTTTATTTTATATTTAACTTATATAAAGAGCATTTGTTTAGTAATACATATCACATAGATCATTAAGATATGAATGTCTATACAGGACCTTTATATAAATGCAAAAATACAGTTTGAATAATGTAATTTAAATTAAGTCCTTGCTTTCATCTAACAGCCTTACATAAGGAAATAGAGAATTTTACAAGACCAAAGTTATTCATCCTCATCTCAACAATAATGACCTGGGCAAATACAAAACCCCCTGACCCTGTAAGTAATATGAAAACATTAAACCTTTTTTAACCAAATAGTGCCATTTAATGGAAAATATTAATCAAAATCAATTAAACAATCTATTGCAGGTATGTACTTCAATGATAGCTGATAAAGTTAGTGTCAGCAAGTGAGGGTTTTTTTTAGGATTCTTTCACCATGAATCATTACTTACTGCCAAAATTGTTAAATGTGTTCCACTGACAGAGAAGTTTAGGCATTGGGCTGCAATGATACAAAAAGACATAAGGGTCTGGTTGGTCAAGAGGTAAGACCTATGCTAACCACAGTATGCACTGTCCTTCAGTCTTTAAAAAAAATCCCATATTTACTATATATTTAATAAAATACATATTTTAAACAGTGTATAGACAGATAAATAGATACATCTTTATATCCATATATTTTAAGTATTGTCAGGAACCATGGTAGGCACTTTGGAGTATGCTATTGCAATTCTCAAATTCAGTGTTACAGAAATAGTGTTTTTCAACCTTGTGTAATGCTATATATAATAAAAATTAATGCTTTTTAAAATATAAAAAACTTAAAAATCTTCTATTGTGAAAACACCCAGGTTGTGAATTCAATCCCCATATGGGCCATTCACTTAAGAATTTGACTTGATGATCCTTGTGGGTCCCTTTCAACTCAGAATATTCTGTGAAATCTGTGAAAATTGAAATTGAACTAACGATGTTTTCAAAATGTTGAACCTCAAGCATCAGATTCAGAAACATTAAGAATTTCAAATGAAAACTAAGCTAAAACAGATTTTAAAAATACTTCTAAAGAACTTACTTTAACCATCTAGGTCTTTAAAAATTGTTCTAAGAATTGTATAACAGTCACCTTTTTTTACTTCATAGGAAAATCCTGAGGCTCCTCTTACTGATGAAGATTATCGCAAAAGAAAACCTCATCCAAACTTTATGGATCACACAAATGCTGAAAAACTCATCGTGAAACTTGGAAAAACTGTATGTAAAGAATGTATTTATAAAAATAAATAATTTTGTCCTCTTACTTGTAGCTTTATCTTACTAATGGGAATTACCAATAATTAGAATAAATTTTAAGAATGTGTTATTCTCTTTATAAAAGTTGATTACATCAATAATTAATAAAATATAGTAGTATATAAAATACTAGAAT
Source organism: Platyrinchus mystaceus (assembly GCA_035041135.1). Taxonomy (NCBI): domain Eukaryota; kingdom Metazoa; phylum Chordata; class Aves; order Passeriformes; family Tyrannidae; genus Platyrinchus; species Platyrinchus mystaceus. The sequence goes on from JAWWLV010000179.1 coordinate 50,136,567, forward strand.
GTCTTTTGGAATCTAAGTATACGCATAATATAATCCCAAATTCTGTCTTTTTTTCTTTAGTGAGTAAATCTCATCTGAAAAAGATACTGTTTCTTTGGCTGTATCAGAGAGAATCAAAGCTGGGGCTTGTGTGGGGAAAGACTTGAGGATGAAAGACTCTGAAGGGGTATTGGTACAGCTTTAAAGAAAAACAGCATCTTTAAATATTAACAAGCTATGTTAGTATTATGTCTCATTTAAATACTCAAAAGATGTTCTGGCCACACCCAGCATGTTCCTGGATAGTTTGTGTGCTTGGAGCAGAGGGCTTATTGACTTCTATTCCAATAATTCACTTTAAAATCATAGCCATAGAACTGACCCAGAGTAACTAAAATATATGTTACCACCTTGTATGTGGTTTAAAATCCTTTCTTTCAGTTTTATTTGTTTTGATCTGGTTAGATTATTAATCTTACTAGAGAGCAGACCATGCTTTTTGTATTTAAGAACTTTGTATTTAAGAACTATTACTAAATAAATACCAACAGTAGCTCAGGTTATACTTCACAATTCAGGAAAATGGATGCTGTTACCATTAGTGATGGAGTACTGTGGAGGTTAGAAAGACAGTGAAATACACTGTGTGATGAAGGTGTCATTTGGTCATTCTTTACGTGTGTTAGCAGTCTCACATAATCAATGTGATTCAGTGTCCATTGCAGAAATTTGTCAGGCTAATAATAGAGGGGGAAACAACTTTGCTCTGATTTGAGTATACACTTACCACCTTATTCTCTGCTGAGACATTATATTCTGTTCTAACATGAGTCTAATAGTATAGAATACCACTAAAATTTGGTTTGCAGCTTCAAAACTCTTGTGGTGGTGAACTGTTTTTTCTTTGACTGTGCTAACATGGAGTTATAAGACCATGAAACAACTTTCACACCTGTGATGTTAGAAACATGAAGATTGTAAATGTTCATCAAACCTTGCAATAACTTCTGCTACAACTAACTCCCAGATGAACTATTGACTCTACTTTTCTTACTAGTCCAAAGCACTGAGTCACTGCATAACAAAAGCATTAATACAATTAATCTTAACTTCTAAATGTTTGTTGGGCTGAACATCTGTTGAGAAGACAGTGGAACAATATGTAGCTGTACATGATAAAAGCAACTTGAATATTTTCAATACATACCTGCTGTAGGCCTTTCAAAGGGAGCCCTTTTCCTCCAGAACTCCAGAGTCAGCATCAATGGGTATCAGTGCCCCTGGGTAGTTTGTGTCAACACTTTGGAACAGGAAGGCCCCAAAGCATCTGTTCTTCCCAGGAGATCAACATTGTCTTCCTGTGGTGGCTGAAGACTTCTGGATTACAGTTCTTAGTCATTTCTAAATTGAGTGGCATCTGGGGAATGTGCCATCAGTGAAAGAAATTACAGTGCTACAGTGCCCACAAAGAGGGGGATTCAACATTAGGATTCACCAGTCTTGTCAGTCAGGTGGAGAAGACCTTGCACCAAGAATAGAAGGATTTCTTAGCCTTGGTGTCTGTTCAGAGTGCAGTTCAATGGCTATTGTTGCTCAGAGGAAGATTTCACCCATCTGCATTAGTGTATCTCCCACCTATTTTTTAATTAAAATTCAGTAAGGGTTGTGAGCTAGAAGTCTTTGCTTACCACTAGCAATTTTTTACCTTTTACCTTTGTGGTAGGGCTTACAGGCTGTGTAGCTTCTCTCAGAAGTTGCTGACTCTGGGTTCCTGCCAAAATCCGAATCCTTGGAGAAATATCTGTCTACCACAAACAGAAAAGCTCTTCTTCTCTCAGCTCTGTTCTCACAGTTCCCAAATCCATTAATTTAGACCTGTTTCCCACTTCAAGCAATTTATTAGAATAAAGCAAACAAACATAAAAAAGCACAGCCTGGAATGGATGATTCCAGCTAGAATGTGACATCTAGTGGCTTTAATGAATATTACAGAGGAATGTGAGATTCTTTACCTGGGACTAAACATGCAGAGTGGAACTGCAGCTTGTCTAAGAATTGCCTCATTTTTTAAATTAACTATATCCAACTAACTTCAAGTAGTACCTTCTCATATGTGTGACTTGTGACACTGAGTAAGTATTGTTAGAGGACTTCAACCTCTTTTAGAGGTATATATTTCAGTGAAGTATAGCAGCTGGTGCCAAACTGTTTTGCCTCCACAAGTTAGCACAAGGTTTATAGAAGAAAATCCTGTGTTACATTCTTTTTAGGGGAAATGAGAAATAGCACCTCCTGTGCTTTCACAAGAAGCAGGCTTTTCCTGCTAGGAGGTGAAAATTACTACTTGTCTTCTGGGGCTTGTTTGGGGAGCAACCCTTGGAGCTGCTGCTTTTAGGGTACAAACAGTATCCATTGTGATACTACCCAAGCAAACTCTGTGTGTGTTAAGATCTGATTATTGAGAGATGCCTCTCCTCGAATTGGGGTGCAAACGAGACCATATGCTAAAGTCAATAACACCATTTTACTTAACAATGAATGTGAGGTAGAGAGATAGAAAGAAAAAGAGAGGAGAGGGACAGAGAGACCAAGGAGAACATACTCATCCCCCATGGAGCCAACCGTCCTTCCTCATCTTGGGCTTCTCAGTGATGGGGGTCCCAAGGCCATTAAAAACTTTTCACATTTTAGAAAAAAAGGAATTAATGCTCATTGGCTACACAGTTCTCTTATTCTATTGGTTAAATGATTCCCTTGCTTCCCATGGTAATTAGTCCCATGCTCAGTCTTTCTCTGGTGGGTTTCTTTGTTAGGTGGCCATGAGTTGGTGGTTGTGATCTCCCCCTGATGGAATTACCTTTTACCCAGTCAGAGCTGATGTAAGCACAGCGGTTGAGTTGGTTTTCCTTGTGGCTATTAAATTCTGTGTTCTTTGTGTTCATTATCAGTGCCACATTCTTCTCCCCAGGCTTTGCTAACCTCCCCCCTAGGCCTGAGATAACACCCAGACAATAGTACTGCTTCTATCTTATCTCAAGTTCCCAATGGGGTGGCTTAATTTACAGCCCAAAAGTCCTAGGTATCCGCAGAGGCATATTTTGGGGGGGCTTCCATGGTCATTGGTGGTCGCTGATGCCATCTGTTCCATAACTTGGGGTGATCTTTGTTTGATACAGGTATGAGCAGCTGCTCCTTTACACAGTTTGCCACAGTGGGAATTTTTGTCCAGACGTGTTAACCAGGATGAGATAACCAGATCTGACCTCGACCAGGCTGGGAGTTGGTGCCATCCTGTCCTTCCCTTCTGTGATTATCTCATGGCAAAGTCCTACTGTGGCCTTAACAATATTTGAGACAGGCAACTGTGCCCTTTAAGTCCTTACAGTGTGGAAGCTGTTATGCTACCTGTAATGTCTTCTAATTTTAGTGTTTCTTGTGATTAATAACAAGCTGTTGAATTCAACTGAGTTGAGGTTGGTTTTATTACGAAGTTTCACATTTTAAGTAGATCAGATAAAAACGCACAATAAACTGATGTTACAACTTGTCATCACTTTATATGATGCTTTGCTGATATAATTAAAGATTGGCTAAGACTTTCCTTATTTTTATGTTTCTTAAATATTATAAAAAGAAAAAAAGTTTCATTTTTCAACAAAAAAGATGTATATCTCAAATCTGTGCATTTATTCCCTCTGCTGGCAAAGGCAGGTTCTTTTACATAGTATGATGGAAATATATAATATTTAGGATCTTTACAACATGACAACTATTTAATAATGTTGTTTTATCTTAAAAATTTCAAAGTTAGTGGTCCTAATTTAAAAGACTTCCTTGAAAGTTTTTCTTCTTTAAATGATTTAAAACCCTTTTTTTTCTCTTTAAAACCATTCTCACCATTGATCCAAGCAGTATCATGTATGTCCAAGCAGACAGGCAGATTTATGGTATTACACAATAATGGTCAGCAAAAATATGTGAGTTAATTATGATGTGTGGTTAGGAAAACATTTAAATAGTTCATAGATTTATTTTTTTGAACCGTGTATCAAAATGAAAGTAAAGAAACTGTAAAATTGTTAACCCAGCCTTTCTCACTCCTTTAGGCAGATAAATGCAAATATACTGCAATTGAAAAATAGCTTCAGTGAATTTCAGTTATTTTTCTTGGAAATAGAAAATTGAAGCATGAGTTATCCTGTCCATTTACTTGATTTACATAACTTCCACTTCTTTTAACTCTTAAATTTTTTTTAGAATTTCCATTCAAATGTAGACAGATCGATTTTAATTGAGCAATGGGCCTTTTTTTGAAGGAAATAAGAAACTGCAGGATATGCAACAATTGATCTAGTTACAAACTTTGAGTGATGTAGTTTATAGACTTTGTATATTTAGTATACAAGTAATCAAGTTTCAGTATAACCCTGTATCCCAACTACAGTACCAGATTTTAATAAAAACTTTCTTGCTGATTTTACTTCACAGAACAAAAATAAATTTTCAACTTATGTTGTTGCCTCAGGACATCAATACGGAGCTGAGGAAGGAGTCTTCCACTATTTTTTTAAGGTAGACATTTGAAGAATCATTTAATTTCTTGGGGCAAACTGAACTGGAATTGAATGCATCTTCAGCAGCTTTGGTATCATAAGCTTAATGCTTTCATGAGCAGAACTGATTATTTGATCCCTTTTAAATATTTTAGCTACAGTGAAAGTGGTTTTCACCTTTTTGGCTCTATTTTTTTTTTTTTTAGGTTTTTCTATAGTTTTTGGACAGTATCTCCATATGTACTTTACAATGAGAACATGTCTGTCTTATCAATGGAATCCTGAACAATGTCTTTCTTCTCAACACTACAGTCTCTTTTTTTTTCCCAAGCATTTATCTTTTGGGGGATACAAAATAATATTTTTCAAGATGAAAGAATGTTCTTTAAAAAAAAAAAGTTTCTTGCTTTCAGTAGGCTGCCAATCAGTATTTCTCAAAAATTGTTTTCTTTTCTGCAGTTCTATTAATCCCTCAATAAACTGAACTTTAAATCCTGAATATATAGATTTCCCTAGTAAATAAATGCTCCTTTTTTAGCTCTAGTTAAAAGTAACCTTTTTCTCCTCACTTCATTCTCTGTATTTGCAGATGTGTTGGCTTAGTGAGACTCCTGAAATACCTGTTTTTGAAGATGGAAAGAATTTTATTCCAACCATTCATATTCTTGATTTAGCAGCGTAAGTGGAAAAAATTCCCCTGGGCAACAACTGATATCAGCTAGACCACAAATCCAAAACCACGAGAGAGTATTGAGGCTTTTAAACTGGCTGGGTTGGTTTAAGGTCACTCTTTGGCCCTTTTGGCTGAGCAAACAGAGCCTTTAGTTTCTTTGGTACTGGATGTGCCTTCTGGAAACCTTACCTGACTTTGGGTGACCAAAAGCACTGGTGCCGTGCTTTTAAGAAGTGATGAGCCTTACTCAATCTAGAGTGTGATACCAGTTAACTGGCACAGAACTGGAAATGGATTGTGCACTCTACAGCAAGCTAATATCTTCTTATCCCTTCAACTTCTTTCCAAATAAAATATCCAACTGTGCTTTATTAAGTAAAATATATATGAAAATGTCATGCTTTGAAACGATCTGCAAGAATTTATAGACTCCTGGTAGTGTTCCTGAAATTTATTTAACCACAGAAGTCAAGTATGCTTCTGTAAGTAGAGGCCCTGGCCGTACTTGCTGTGTTTCAGAGTGTTGCAAAATGTAGCAGACCACAGACCAGAAGTTCAGTATATGCTTGCAGTGGATACATCTAAGCACACACTTGAAGAATTAGTAAAGGTAAGAGATTTGATAAAGGTATGAGATTTTGTATCCTTTTTTTTTTTTTTTTCTCTTAAGATATCTGTAAGGTTTTAAAAACTATACATTATAATGAAGTGGAAGTTCCAAGGTTTTCCTGAATTATCTTATGCAGTAAATTACATGGAAGATTATTTTGAAATCCTCCAAGGCTTCTGCCCTTTGAACAAAGTACATTATTTGGACCTTATTTTGCAGAACTAACTTTTGAGGTATTATCATTAATTTAAGGAGAAACTTTACCTAAGAAAGTTCTGGTGAATTTTTATGGGATTCACAGTACTAGAATTAGGTACTCAAAGTGTTTAAAATGTTTTCCCCCTCGTTTTGTGGAAGATACATTTTTTTCCAAACACTTTAAAGTTAAGTCTAGCAGTATGTGAACTATACACTGTGATAGTGAGAGGCAACTCACAGGAGACTTGCTCATGTGGATTGGACAAATGCTACATAAGGACCAAACATAAGAGCCCAATTTTTTTTGTCATATCAAAGTGTGTTTAATGGAACACAGTGTTAGGGAGCTCACAAGAAGATGAAATCTGTGCTTTGGTTCAGGTAAATACACAGGGTCTCATTGAAAAGTTGGTAGTTGAAAAGCCTTTCCATAAGTGACCATAGTGCAGTTAGTCAACATTCCTATGAAAGAAACAAAAGTCAGAGGAAATGTTGAAGCTGTGGTCAACCACAAAAAGAATATTATATTTAAAAATGGTCACAAAAGAAATTAAAAATATTAAATACTTGTATTAAAGTACAAGTAGGAGAAACATTATTAACCATGTAAGTCTGTTTCATCTACTTATTAAAAAAAGTTTGAGAAAGTGAAAAGGAAAATTAGCAGAGTTAAGCTGTAGGTTGAGGAAAACAAGATGGCAAGCTTCAAAAAGTCCAGATGAATACAACAACAACAACAACAACAACAACAAAAGAAAAGTCATGAAATCTGGAAGGATAAATGAAAAACACAACTATCAGGAGACTCAAAATTAATATTATTTTTTTCAAATGATTGGAAAAGCCTGCCAGAAAATCTATAAGGCAAATTGATGATTATGGTGTAAAAGGATCACTTAGGGAAGACAAGGACATAGCAGAGATACTTTGTAATAGGGGTAAGAATTTGGAAGCCTATCAATGTTTTAGGATTTCTTTGTGGATAACTTGTTAGAGGATCTGTATAAAACTAAAGTAACTATAGAAAAGATTGTAAAATGCACTGGCAAAATGAACACAAAGAAGTCACCAGAGTCCTATGGCATTCACTGAAGATGACTCAAATAGCTCCAGGATGAAATACTTCTGAATTGCAAATTCACACATACAACCTGCTGTTTAGCATTGTCCTGGCACTCGAAGATTGGAGGATGACAAATGTGATGCCAATGTAAAAAGAGAAGTTCCTGAAATATTTTGGGAATTACAAGCCAATATGCCTCATAATGTCAGCTAACAACCAGATACATTGTAAGAAATTATAACAAATTAAATTCATTAGAGGACACCCAGGTACACATGAATCTACCTGGGAAGAGCCAATGGGACTTCTGTAAAATGCTTTCCCGAGAAATACTTTCCAAAAAGGTGCTCTCAAATACTTAGGAAATCTCCTGGATTTCTATGCTATGACTAGCCAATGTGGGTAAGGGTGACCAAGATGATGTAGTCTACTTGATTTTCCCAAAGGCTTTCAAAGAGGTGTTTCACCAATAGCTGTTGAGAAGCAGCTAGACACCAAAGGGAATGGTTTGTGTCCTTTCATGGGTTTGTGGTTGTTTAGAAATGGGAAATGGAGGGCAGGAGTAAGTGGACAGTTTTGTATATGGGAAGTTGCCAGTAGAGAGAGTGCTGCAGAGTTATCTTGGCAGGGGAGTTACCTGCAGCAGCCCAGGAGAAGATTGGAAAGGCACATGGGAGAGAAACACCTTGAGAATTATAGCTGAAAATAGTTGAGATTAGAAGAATGTTTGGAAGGAGTATCATATATGTTTTTCCCATGCTTATTTTAATTTAGGTGTTCACTGACTGACATCATTGGAGACAGAGTGCTGGAATATATGTAGATTTGATCTGATGGTCTATATCAATGTTTATGATTTTATGGAATCGAATGGTGTTTAAATCTATTTCAAAGTGTAGGAGTAACTAACAATTTCTGTCTAATGATGAAATGCAGATGATATATGGAGAGTTTTCAGTGGCACTGATCTCAAAACCCTTCCTGGCTGTTAACAGAATTAAACACCTCAGGAACCTGAAGTGAAAAGTGCTGGCAAATAATATAGATCTTGAAATAGACCTTAAGCACTAGGAAGTTGTACATTGACTTAAGAACTTCATCAAACATTTCAGTGGTTTTGTGTTGTTTCTTTCTTTGTTTTATTTTTTTATTGCAAGTACTAAAGAGAAAGTGTCATATAGCAAACAAAAGCTATTTAATACTAACATTAAAATTAATATACTATTCTTAGATCTATTTCAAATCAGTACTCTGATTTTTCAGGTACAGTGTAACAAAATTTAAAGCACACATTCACAAAAATTCTGTTTAATTTTTTTCTAAGAATCTGATTTGTTAAATGTTTTTGGTTTTGTTTGTTTATTTGTTTTTATTTTTGATAGTGTATCAGTAAAAATGTTGGACCAGGAAAAATTCAGAAGATTCCTAAAGAAAATGCATTCCTGAGCAAAGATTTAACAGTCAGTAGTTTTCTTTCTTTTATTACTTCAGTAAAGTATGTAAACTTAAAGTAAAATGTCATAAAATATATAATTTCTTTTTTTATTTCACTAGAAAAATTTAACTCCAAAATATGCCTAAAAATGTATACTTTAAATTTAGAAAATAAACAAAAAAAAATTTAAAGATCATAGAACAGACTACTTTAAGGAGTTACAGTCTGATTAAAAAACCCCACCAAAACACTAAAGCACTGATGTTGCTGTTCCCCTTAGCATACTGGAGCACTCTGACAAAACCTACACCAAATGATAAAAATAGCAAAAAAAAAAGTTAATAATAAAGTGCTGCTAAAGGTGATGAACACAGCATACATAAACTATATTGTGTTCATCTGTTTATCTGGAATTAGCTGTTCGTAGGAGAAATAAACAAATTACAATCCAGGTAGTTTTAAGATGGTACTTGATAAATTTATGGAAGAGGTGATTCCTTGCAATTGCATGAAACCTTTACATTGTACAGAATAATTGCTTAGTGTTTCATGTTCTAATAGTTCATGAGAACACTCAAGTACAACTAAACATTGAAAATTAATATTTTTTAAAGCTTAAAATGTCTGGTTTGCTTTACACATAAATCTTATTTCCCAATGTTTTAATTCTTTCTATTGTCCCTGTCCATTCTGGTTTTTAGTTTCAGCTAACTGTTCTTTTAACATGCATAGCTTAAGTCTGTAAATAAATGTAGCTTTTTTCCCTCAGCAAATGCATTTGGATATGTTGCTTGTGAACCTGCAACTGGAATCTACTGTTCTGAAAGAGGCTTTCAACATTAACTGGGTTGCTGAGGCAGGACTGATAGAGAACATTGAACAAGTTGTCAAGGAATACAAGCAAAGTCGAGGATTACTGGTAATGCTTTGTTGTACACTATTTTAAAGTGCACCTTTCCTTCTTTTTCCCCAATAGAAATGGTTATATAAACACAGGCTTTAATTTATGTAAGTAAAAATATGTAGAAAACTTTGGATTATTCAGAAACTAATTAGCCAAAATACGTTGGTCTGTAAGTATACTGAATAGAAACGTGCTTTCTCTCCAACATTAAAATTCTACATTTAAGTAACTGGGTTACTCAGAGCCTGTGAGTGACAGGAGATATTCAGCAATAAATAAATAAATTAGTAGAACCAAAATATATTTTCGGTTTTAATTTTAATTGCTATTAGTTATATTAGTTATATTAAAAAGATAGTTTCTTTTACATTAAAACATCTGTATTGTTTGAATGATGTAATATCTTCACCTTTTTTCTTCCAGCCTCTCAAAGTTTGCATTCATGGTCCTCCTGGTGTTGGCAAATCCACCATTGCTGAGGAGCTCTGCAAACATTACAGGCTACATTACATTAAGATAGATGACGTGATTTCTGAAAAAATTGCACATCTGGTGCGTTGCTGTTTTCTAATGTTCCTATTATTTTAATTTCTGTGATTTTAAAATATTTGGCATAATTAAAAAATAGTTATAATCCTGTTATTTTAGAATAGAAATATCTTTTGACATACTGATCACTTCTGGGGGTTGCACTGAACTCTTTTTAGAGACAGGGTTGCTCAGTATCTCACTGTCCAGGAGATACATGAAAGGAATTGTTTAAATTTTGTTTCTTTTTTTACATCTGTGTATAAAATAAGTTGGCTATGGAATTTCTGAGCCTATTCATATTTCTGTTCTTGGCATTAGGAGAAAATTGTGGCTAAAGAACAAGACACTGGAGTAGAGGAGGAGGGAGATGAGGCAGAGGAGCAGGGTGAAAACATAGAAACAGCACTGGAGTTATTAGATGGAATAAAAGAAAACATGGAGCTGAATAAAGGTAGGAAATACAAAATTATAGTTACTATACTAAAGACAACTACTGCAACCCTATGCAAATGGAAAATCAGGAAACAAATTTGTGCTCTAGAACTTTTACTTCCTGTTAAAAGCAAGAATCATGTCCTTTCCATTTGTACGTACCTTATTTAAAAATAAAATACAATGTTTTACATTATACATTAACGTGGTGGTTTGACTCTGACTGAATGCCAGGTGCTCACCAAAGCTTCTCTGTCACTCCCCTCCTCAACTGGACAGGGTGAGAGAAAACATAGTGAAAGGTTCCATGAGTTGAGCTAAGGACAAGGAGAGAGCATTCACTGATTACTGTCATGGGCAAAACAGACTCAACTTGGGGAAATTACTTAAATTTATTACTAATAAAAATCAGAGCAGGATGATAAGAAGTAAAACCAATCTTAAAAATACCTTCCTCCTGCCCTCCCTTCTGTCCCATACTTAACTTTATTCCCAATTCTCTAACTCTTCCCCCAGGCAGCAAAGGGAGATGGGAGTGGTGGTTGTGGTCAGTTCACCACATATTGTTTCTGCTGCTGCTCCTTCCCTGGGGAGAGGAGTCCTACTTCTGCTCCAACATGGTGTCCCTCCCACAGGCAAGAGTTCTCCATGAACCTCTCCATTGTGGAGCCTCCCCCTGGGCTACAGTTCTTCATTAACTGCTCCAGCATGGGCCCCTTCCAAGGGCTGCAGTCCTTCAAGAACAGGCTGCTCCATCATGGGTTTCCCAAGGGGTCACAAGTCCTGCCAGCAAACCTGCTCTAGCATGGGTTCCTCTCTCCATGGGCCCACAGGTCCTTCCAGGAGCCTGCTCCAGAATGGGCTTCCCATGCAGTCACAACCTTCTTCTGGGCATCCGCCTACTCCCTGTGGGCCTTCTCCATGGGCTGCACATGGATCTCTGCCCTCCTGTGGACCTCCATGGTCTGCAGGGTGACAGTTTGTCTCACCACGATCTTCACCACAGGTCGCACCCAGAGCACCTCCCTCCCCTCTTCTTCGCTGACATGGGTGTCTGCAGGACTCTCACAGGTTCTCACTCCTCTCTTCTCTGGCCACATTTAACTTCTAAGCAATGACTTTTTCTCTTCTTAAATATGTTGTCACAGAGGTGTTACTACCACCTCTGTTTGACTTCCTTGGCCAGTGCCAGCTCTGTCCTGGAGCCAGCTGGCATTGACTCTGTTGAACATGGGAGAAGCTTCTACCAGCTTCTCAGAAAAACAAACCCTGTAGCCCCCCTGGCTACCAAAACCTGGCCATTCAAATCCAATGCAATTATATACCTTGTCTATTAAAGTGATACATATTTTAAATACTTTGGTGCATCTTTCTACTTCTTCAGACTTCTTTAATAACATCATGTTTTCATCTCAGAGCAGAGAGCATAATTTATATAATATAAAGTAAAAAGTTGGTGAATCTTGCAAAAATAAAAGTATTCTAGTAAGAAAGAGCATTAGTGCACAGTCATACGAGATTTTGGAGGGGATTTAAGTACCTTATACCTCATTAGAAAGTAAATAGTATTTACTGAAAGAAATTTAAAGTCTGCAGATTGAAAAAGGTCCATACAATTGCCATTATTGAAAAGTATTAGTTATCATCTATACATGAATAAAGTCATGTTGTTTTTGACTCAGTGCTTAACATTTTCCATGTGGTATAAAGTCTAGTAAAAATACATTCTATCACTAAAGGTTTACATATGGCAGTATCTATTCTACATGCTTTGATTTGTTATTTAAAATGATAATGACTTTTAGAATAATAACATACTTCTATGGTTATAAATATCTAAGGCTTTTAATAGCCAAAGCAAAATAAAGTAGGAAACTAGAATCAATGTTTACAAAAGGACGAAAACTCAGGTCAAACCAACCTTTTCACTTCCACATATTTTCTCAACAATACAGGACAACTTAATTAACCAATTCATGTTTCAATCTATTAATCTGAAAATAAAACTTGTAAAGTCAATCTCACTTCTTTTTTGCAAAACTATCTTTAAGACTGTTAAATGTAAATAGAAAATAGTTGCTTTGTCTTATAGTTTTTTCTATAAATATTTCTTTACTGCTTGTATTAAAATCTGATTGTATTGTTCTAAATAGAACTAATTTCATGTTTAGTATTCCTAAAGTTATAATATTTATATCCCTGTAAACACAAATGTGATTTTATTTTATAGCTACATATTCATATTGCATAAATCATTGTCAACACATAGTATACAAATAGTAACTCAAAATATATAACTTTTTTAGGGTCTAAGTAGAAGTGTCTCTGATAAATGAATTTAAATGTTAGTAAAATAGTGTCAGATATCTTGTTTCTATAAACTAGGTACATATTCAGCTTCTTTGTCTTAGGTCGTCTAGATGATCAGTTTATTGTTACAATTGTGAAGGATAAGCTCAAATCTATGCCCTGTAAGAATCAGGGATATGTTTTAGACGGGTTCCCAGAGACCTACAGTCAGGCAATGGAACTTTTTAGTGGTAAGTACTGCTGCTTTTGGTTTAGTTGCTGCCTGTGTGTTTTTGTTTTTTTTTTGCTGCTAATATTCTCATTATTATTATTGTTCTCAGTGCCATACTAATTGAATTGTATCAGCACTGTAATGACTGTGGTGCAGGATACAAACCAAAGTTGTTTACACATGATTCTTAGAGCACAAGAAATATTGTAATCCACTTTATTTAATTTATGTACAAGATATTTTCAGGCTCTCTTTCCTGGAAAAGTAATAAGTAAATGCACAAACATGGAAGAAGTTTTTATGTTTTGTGTTGGTCTACTCTGCTTAAACAAGCTCTACAGCAGAAAATTTCTTCATAATATTAAAGGGCCACTGAATGAGGGGATCCAGCCAGTGCACCAATACATATTTTGTGAGCCACAATAGAGTGGGTTTATTAGATCAGCTACAGTAGATATGACTTCAGAGAAGCTCTGCGACATACCTTTCAAATTGTGAGCAAGCACTGTCCATACATTAAGACCAAGATTAAGAATCATCTTCATATTTAAATTACAACATGAGGTTTAAGGGAAAAGAAAAAACAGTCTTGTTCAGCTTAGTATGCTGTTCTGTAAGTGGTCGTGCTCGGCTGATGCTCTTCAGGCAGTTTTACTGACTATTCAGAACAGCAGACACTAAGTGGCAGGAAAGATTTTAAACATACAATTGTAAAACATTTCCATTCACTGTTCTGAGCCTTGGCTCTGTTTTTGGCAGAATAACGTACTTAGCACGAGGAGAGCCCAAAGACAAGATGGCAGTTTTGTAGTTCAACACGTTTTAAAATTGTGTATGCATGTACATACTGCTGCTGTGTAGGTAAAACAATTTCTGGTAGAATTCTGTGGTGTCTGGAAACATAAATTACTTACTGAATTCTCTAACCGGTGTCAAGGTTAGAGTGATTTCCAGCTATTAGTATAATCAGGATATAGACAAACCTGTGTTTGTACTGGACACATTTTTAGCAAATATAGTGATATTGTTGCTTCAGGTGAAAATATTGAAAATTTCTTACTTTTGTTTCAGCGGAAGACGACGAGGCAGAAGAAGAAATAAAAAGCAAAATACCTAAATGTCATAAAATAATCACACCTGGTAAGTTTGATGGATTTCTTTTTAAATAAACTGAGGAGTTTTGAAATACTGCTGCCACCAACGAGAAGTCTAAAATATCACTCCATCTGTTCCTATTGAATTTAACTTAAATATCTATTTCATGTAATGCCACTGCCCTCATATTTGAAAGTGAACAATTAATCATGGAATCATTTAGGTTGGAAAAAAACACTAAGAACATCAAATCCAACTGTTAACTCAGCACTGTTAAGTCCATCACTACACCCTGTCCCTAAGTGCCACAACTTCCTATCCCTTAAATACCTTCAGGCATGGTGACTCAGCCACTTCTCTAGACAGCCTGTTCCAATGCTTGACAACCCTTTTGGTGAATAATTTTTTCTTAATCAAAAGGAAGGGTTTGATTTGGTTTGTGGATATTTTATTCTTTTTCTTCTTTTTTTTTTTTTTTCTTTTTTTTTTTTTTTTTTAAAATGCCAACAAAGGGTGGCTGATAACAATAGTAGTGGCTGCCTTTGTTATGATTACAACAGATATTAATGGAGTAAAAGTGACCCCCTGAACTTGGCATATTAAATATCATAAGTTTATCTTTAGTATCATATATTGAAAGATGTTACCAAATTTATTGTAATGCATCAGTTATGCTGGGAATTAAAATTGTGTGGTTTTCATCTACGTAGAAATTGCTTCATCCTGGTGTTTTTTCTAGTACTTGATTTCTTTGGAGATTTTGATTATATTCAAACAATATGTTCTTCTTCACAGAATTTGTTTTTTCTTTGACTGCATCTGATGAATTCCTTATAAACAGAATAACAAATCTGCCAGAGAGTGTCGTTGCTGGGACTCATTATACCCAGGACAGGTTCCTGCCATCTCTGAAACTCTTCCGAGATTCGAACACAGATGATACAACAGTTCTCAACTATTTTGATGAACTAGAAATACATCCTCAGTTTATTGGTATGAAAGAATAAAATTAGTGGGTAAAATATGAACAAAAACATTTTGTTGTTACAAATTTAACATTTGCAAAAATAATATAATAAGTGTACATATACAAATAATACTTTTATTAACATTGCAGATTGCGTATAGCAAACATTTAATTATATAACCTGAAAAAAAATGTTATTTTACAGTTAGCCTTTTTTTAAAAAAATGGAGTTTTAGTTATTTGTTTTTGTAGCTAAATTATTAAAGTAATTTTATGACTTAGTTTACAGACCTCTGCACTTGCATCCTTCCAGATAGCTGTAATAGTACATTTTCATGGACTTTCAATATTATGGTTGCTTGTATTTTTTCTTTAGACTTATCCTCAGACTATTGCTGTTCACAAAAATCAGATTCGTTACGTGGTGTGCAACAAGCCAATAATTACACACTCAAGAGACACTGAGTTGCACAAGCCTGGGTGCTCAGCAGTATTCCACAAATCAAACACTCTAACTACCAAAACCTTTTACTATTTATACATTTTAGCAAACAAAGGAATTAGTATTCATTGGCTAAAACTTACATAGTTCTCTTATTAATTAGTATTCTGTCTTCTGTTGGTTAATGATTCTCTCACTTCTCATGCTAATTAGTCCACATGCTCAGTCTCTCTCTTCTTGTGAGTTGGTGGGTTTCTTGGGTCAGTGGGCTGTGAGTGAATGGTCATGATCTCCCCCTGCTGGAATTACTTTTTACACAGTCAGAGCTGATTTCAGTACAATTTCTAGGTTGGCTTTATTAGTTTCTTCCTCATCTTGGGAATTCTGCCAGATGTCCTTGTGGCCCAGGAATTCTGCATTCTTTGTGTCCTCTATCAGTGGTATAACCTTCTCCCCACACTTTGTTAATCTCTTGCTGTGTCTGAGATTGAAGCATGTCCCATCCTAAACCATAACAAGGCAATTCCACCAACAAGTAATTTGTCTTTCTAAGGCATGGACATCACTTGGATCTTGCTTGTGAGCAGCTCTCTGTTTCACAGATTAAATCTCCCTTCTTGTTGATTACACTTGAAAGTACATAAAGATCAAACATCAAAGAACATCCTTTCTCAAGAAAATTTTTACATATTCTCCATTTTACAACACCATCGGTAATTTGTAAATTATGAAGCATTAAAGAAAATTATTAGAAATTAAAGGTGGAAAGCTAGAACTGAATCTGTTTTGCACTATACCTGTATGTGAGAAAATTTTTCTTCCCTGCACACTATCTTGAAAATTGTGATCACTGGAAAATCTTGAGAAGGTTACTACAATGTGATTATTCAAAACCAGTGAGATCAGGGTTACAGCATTCTAAAGAAAAAGTGTTTTTTCTGGGGGGAGGGAAGAGGAAAGAAAGAACAAGGGGAAAACCCTGCAACTAAAATCAAACTGCTGGTATTTGGAAGGTCCATTTGAGATGAATTATGAGAAGTTAGCTGTTTAACAGCATCAGTCATAACTGATTTTATAAGTTTGATTTTTTTTTATGTCAATCATGGAGATTATCTTGAGAGTAATATGTGTGTTGTTAGGAAATGTAGCAGTGGAAAAAATTCACATTGCTGGTTGTTAACCACCGAAGTATGCAAGCATGTTGCTTTTGCTGTAAAATGGTAAGGAAAGATTACAAAGACAATCACTGAGGAACCTTTTGCTCAGCCTATACCCTCCTTATAGGTGATGTTCCAGCTGGATTATCAGATGCACTGAATTAAGTAGCACTGGATTTAATCAGAGAGCCAACTGCTTTCTCAGTCATATTCTGAAGAAGGGGTTAAAATTGTGTTTGATTTGTTAAATTTGACTCAATAAGTTTTCTTCTACCTTAATTTTAGAAAATCGTAGCATATGGTTTTATGTATCATTTTTATGATTATTATTTTTTTCTGAGTCTGAAATATGATTAGTACAAAGGAGTGGGCTTCAAGATTCTGTAAACCCTACTTTGCCACAATGAATCACTGCATGAAGGCTGCAAGTTGGTTATCTTGTATTTTGTTTTCTGAAAGACATGTTAAAGGTATAACAGTTCTTCCTTTGAAGACCTTAATTTATTAACTCCTTTTCTGATGATTTTTCCTCTCTCATCAGTGCTAACCTAATCTTTCATTTAAAAGACATTTATTTTTGAGGATAAATGTAGTTAGTTATGATTGCTGTAATATGTGCATTGTACTCTTCTGTGGCCATCTAAGAAAAAACATGCAGTCTTTGAGACCTCAAATTCAACGCTGGTATTAGCAATACTAGAAGTGATTAGAAAAGTGATTTTCATTATAATTTGTATATCCAGATGCAGTTAAAATTTTGGAAACATTGGACTGCTTGTCATAGCAAATTTATTATTTCTTTAATTTGAATTCCTTCAGGAATGTAATTTCTGATCTTTCGAAAGAAGGAGCTGTAAAAGAATTTTATCATTTAGAATTATGTTAGCTTTCTCCTCAATTCATGGGCAGAGTTTGGACTTCAGGTCCAAATTACAAACACTTCAACTGTTGGAAGAATGGTGTTAGAATTTGACAGCTATCTTCTGACTGAATTGGTGATCAGAAAGAACTGGGAAGAATGCTTTGCCAATAACTTTCAAAATAACTTCCTAAAGCAGAGAACTGTGAAGAAGGGACTACTGAATTCTCATCTAAATTCTATATTCTAGTTGTTCTGCCTTTTTCCCTTCATCCGCTTCCTCTCCTTACCCATTTCTGTGCTTTTACATCTTCCATTTCTTGCCTCTGAACAAGCCCTTTATCTCTGTATTCTCTACCTCAAATGCCCACTCTTCCTCTTTTCCACGTACATTCTTGTATCTTTTCTGCCTTCCCATACTGGATCTAGAAAGCTCTGGATAAAATCTTCATTCTTTTGTACTTTTCCTTTGTCCTTGTCAAGTTTAATGTGCAAGAAACCTCCAGCAATTAAAAGGGAGAAAGAATAGAATGAAAGAGAAGGTCTTGCTCAGTCTCTATGTTTCTACCTGAAGCTACAGATTTGTTTGGTAAATATAACATAGTAAGAGGTGGGCTAGAGATAGGTCTGTGTATTTGTAAATCTGTATGAGTAAAAACTTTGGAGTTTGTGCCAAATCCTAATAACCTATTCTGTAGCCTTTGGGGGCACATAGGGACAAAGATGATGGTTTTTATGCATCTGGATAAATTGACATAAGATTGGTGTCAGGAACATCTCTGATAGTTGATTAAGCTCATTTGCATGTTTCAAAACCTGTGCAAGCTGCAACTAATAAATGACAGTTTTAAAAATTATTTTAATACATTTCTTCCTTACATCATCTTAAAATACAAATTATTTTAGCTGAAATTAATAAAGAAAAGCAGATTTAGAAAACTTCATTCTGTGTAGCAAAAAATTGACATTTTTAAGCAACTGAAAACAACATCTTATACCTAAAAATTCGAACAACATGAGCACCATATGTATTTAGGTCCTGTAGTGATTTCCTAATGTCCACTGATAATTGACAAAAGCCTTGAAATATTTTCTCTTGTATTGTTTAAAAGATGTACCCATATATGAAGATCCTGAGAACAGATTTATTGTGCAAAAGATCATCAAAGAAATTGGAGAACCTCGGAATTATGGCTTGACAGATGAAGAAAAGGAGATTTTGGAACGCAAAGCAGCCGAGGAACGCCTTGCCAAAGAAGCTCAAGAAAAAGCTGAACAAGAGCGTAAAGAAGCTGAGGAAAGAGCTGAAAGGATGGCAAGATTGGAAGAGTGGGTAGGTTAATACATATTTTTGGAAAACCACTATTATTTGTATGTTTTAGGTGACTTCAAGAAATCTTTATGTAAATACACTTGAGAAGTAAGGCATAAATTCTCTCATGCCTTATATCATACTTTAGATCTGGGGTAGACTATCTTCACAGTGCATTTTGGAGCCCATCCTACAGAATGTAGTCTCTTTTTTATTACAGACAATTTTATTGCAATTTTTGCATGTCTTTAAAATACTTCTATGGTACTCTTGTTGTCGCTCTGCTGTAGTTCTTATATTTTACCATTTATAAATATCTACTATAATCAGTGGTAATTTTCCATATCAATTCTTCTAGGACTTTTGCATTTTGCTCATTTTCCTTCTAAGCAGCTGACCAAGTCTTAATTATCAAACTAAATTTTTAACTTAACACTGATGAACATTCCTGTCCGTGCTGCAGAAAGGTTTCTGAGCCTGCAAGAACATGTGTAAGAGCTGAGTCCTCAGTTCAGCAGGGACTGCCAGATGCAGTTTGAAGGATGATTTTTGTTGGCTAATGATGTAATAAGTACTTGGCATTCAGGCTACCTGTTCTCACATGATTTGCACATGATACTTTTTCCTTATTTATTTTGCCACACCTAGGAACATTTTAGGTAAATAACCTGAAGTGCATACTGTAAGAATGTCCTTGTTAACACCCAAAGTCAAGTTGTTTACCCAAAAGGCAGATCTATTGTCTTCTTTTAGAACTATTTAAAACCAAACTGATCATTCCACAGGTAAGTCCTTTTCTTACATTCAAATGTCCATACACATCTGTGGGGAAATAATACACTGCAATTACTCACTTTTAAAGAAGTATTTACATTGCTCTGATGTTGGCTTGTAAATAAGGACTTTTTTGTTATCTCTGTGCTTATTTACAGCTTTATTCAACATTAAATAGCATTTTATGCTCTGTAAATTTTTTAGGGATAGTTAACACACTTTTAGCTACAATCAGTCCAAAGGCATTTATCTTTAAAAGAGCTAACTGTGCATTACTCAAAGCTAAACCATGTGTTTAAATAAAATGTGTGCTTAAGATTATCCTTTTAAATAGGCAGATGCTCAGGAAATGTAAGCAACTGTTCATTTGATGTTGAGAATGTAGATTAGCTGCTGTCTCTGAGTAGTGACCAAAGACCACTCACCAGATTTATTCAGTAGCACTCATGGATTGGGTGAATTAGGTAAATATTTTATTTTATACATTTATTATTATATGTATTTTATTATTATATATTCTCTGAGGTCACCAGTGATAGGACCCAAAGGAATGGCCTGAAGTTGTATCAGAGGAGGTTTAGGTTGGATATTAGAAAAAGGTTCTTCACCCAGAGGGTGGTTGGGCACTGGCACAGGCTCCCCAGGGAAGTGGTCACAGCACCAAGCCTGATACAATTCAAGAAGTGTTTGGACAATACTCTCAGGCACATGGTGTGATACTTGGGGATGGTCCTGTGCAGGGCTGAGTTGAACTCGATGATCCTTGTGGATCTCTTCCAACTCTGCATATTCTGTGATTCTGTGATTAGTGTATCGGTTTTATCTGAACATTGCTTTTGTATTATGCCCTGAGTATAGAAAAGCAGTCTTCAGAGTATCATCTTTTTCTGTATCTATATACATCAGGCTACTGATGAATAAAATGAGAGAAGACAGGACAATGGAAATGAGTTGGAATAATCTTTTGCCTAAAGCTACTGCAAGTATGCATGCTACTAAGTGCTCTTGAACGGAAGTAAGGGAAATTTGCTCCAGTTTTTTTTCCTCACTCCTCCTATTTTTAGAGTGTAGTAATTGTTTTTTATTTAACCTGAATTCGGGAATAAATTTAACTGGTGTAAACAAATGTAAATCACAGTGGTTTTAGTCTAACTCTCAAACCCCTCAAAAACATCAATGAAATAAAAATAAAACAAAGTGTTGGACCCAGTTCTGTTTAATATTTTTATTGATGATTTAGATGAGGAGATTGAGTCCACCATTAGTAAATTTGCAGATGACACCAAGCTGGGGGACAGTGTTGATCAACTGGAAGGCAGGAGGGCTCTGCAGAGGGACCTGGACAGACTGGAGAGTTGGGCTGATTCCAGTGGGATGAGGTTCCACAAGGCCAAGTGCCGGGTCCTGCACTTTGGCCACAACAACCCCCTGCATTGCTACAGGCTGGGGACAGAGTGGCTG
>JAWWLV010000179.1:50157632-50208241 GCA_035041135.1 Platyrinchus mystaceus
CACTTAGTGCCATGGTCTAGTAACTGTGGTGATAGTGGATCAAGGGTTGGACTTGATGATCTCAGAGATCCTTTCCAACCCAGCTGATTCTACGATTCTATGAAAGCAAAGAAATCAAACACAATGCAATTTGCCATTTTAATATTTGAAGAGCCAGGGCTCTCTTCTGAGTAGAATCCTGAAGAAACTATCTGCATTTGCAATAGTACTATTTTTTGAAGTGCTACTGTGTATTCCAGACATTTTGCTAAGGGCCATTGGAAGACTTCAGAATAAATCTCCTTTTAGGTGTTAAAGAAGAAAAATAAAATAATTTTACTAAGAAGATTATTTCAGTGGTCATCGTGTTCAATTCTTTGTCCTCAGTGTGTCATGTGCTCCAAATTTAATAAACAGTTGATATTTTTTCCTACCAAGTTGTGTTTTAAAGTTCTGCCCACAGCTTCTAACACTAATTTTTTCCTCTAGGCCATAATCATTATGTAGCCAAGTGCTATTTGGTAGATGTTATAAGCCTTATTATGTATGATTTTTTTTTTATTTTTTTTCATTACTTGTAGAATAAACAGCTGGAGGAAGTGAAAAGACAAGAAGAAGAGTTATTGGAGGCCCAGACCCTTCCACTACGAAACTATTTAATGAAGAATGTCATGCCAACACTTATGCAAGGGATAAATGAATGCTGTAGGATCAGGCCAGAAGATCCAGTCAATTTTCTGGTAAGGTGATTAAATTTTGTTTCTTAAATATGTTCAGTATTCATCTAGACCCAAAGAACTAACATAAGGACTTAAGTTCTTTTCCCCCGCTGTCATGATAACAAACTAATTAGTAACTACTATCTGCAATTCTGGTGACCAGCAATTAAACAGTGAAAATTAAAACCCAGCAACTACTCTTTGTGGGTTCAGTTGATACTGTGTATCAAGTAAGGGCATAATCCAGTTTACTGAAATAGTAATAGGGCAAGAATCTACCAGCATCTGTTTCCCTTTGGTATGTGCACTGCACATCTTATGTACCCTGACAATTCTGCTGTGATATTAGAAGCCTGCAAGTTAAAGGAACATTTGACACTAGGCTCTCGTCTCCATTAGGCTCATTGGCACAAATCAGTTATGATACTGGTAGCCAGGTACCATAAAAGAAATCCCAGAGCAATTGCACCCTTATAATCTACACTCCCCATCCCTCACAGAACAGTCTGGACCAACAGCCAGGTAAGGGGCTGGAGTTTTATTGCTCTCCATTGTTTTGCTGTTTAGTTACAAAGTGGTTGTTAAGTGATCCCCTTCACACCGCCTTAGGTGGGTTTTAGAGGCAGTTTCGGTCTGTTCTGTAGTCCATGCCGTACTATGGTTGTTACAGTTCATATAACACAATCTATGGGCTGTCCACTCCAGCTATTAATTTTTAAGCAATTTTTAAGCCACAGCTTTGTCTATTCTGACTATTATTAATGTTCACATTGTTAGCACCAGGTTTCACTGTGATCCGTCTTTGACTTACACAGCATAACCATATGGTTCAGATAAAGTTCAGCTTGTGTGCTAACAATTCTAGCTGCTTATGTCTAGTTTCAAATGATATAAAATTTTTAACCCTTCAGAAAGAGGGACGTGACTCTCCATCCACCTCTCTAGGAACAACCAAACATATTGTTGTTGTAATGATGAATGCAAGCTCTGTGGTAATTCCCTTCACAGTACAGAGATAAATTAATGAGAAAATGCCATTGGACATTCATAGAATAATTCCAGTTGTGGATGACCTCAGGAAGTTATCCATTTCAACTTTCAGCTGAAAGCAGGGTCAGCATTGCATTCAGACAGTGATTCAGGTGCTATAACATCATTGCTGTGCTGCTGTTCTCCTGCACATCCTAGCCAAGTTATTTACAAGATGAAACAGAGCATTTTATTAACAAAGCCAAAGTTTAAAGTGAAAGCAACAGTGTTGCAATGCCACTTCAGGCACTAAGGAATGTTTTCTTACTTTAACCTTTTTGCGAGTGATAATTACCTGTAGCTGTATGAGCGTGAGATCTTCCCCAGTAACTGCATAGCTTTTAAGGATCAGTATCCTCTACTCTTCTGGGTCCAGAAATCAGGCCCTATGGTACTCCCTAGGCTTTTCCATGGAGTGACAAATACTGTTATAGATGGCTCACTTCCTTCTCTTGCCCAGGATAGAAACGGGGTGACTGCTACCAAGAGGGAGAATGAGGTCAATGGTATTTTGGACGGTATTTGTGGGAAAGAGATTTCTTTGTCATAGCTGCCAGAAATTACATTTTAGAGCCATATAATATTTTCTGTAATTTTTAAAGCAATGTTATCCACTATATCTTTGTTATTTTGCATACATTTCAAAGTTGGAGATGTAAAAATAATTGTAACTTTGGAACTCTTGTGCTCATAGGCAGAATATCTCTTCAAGAACAGTCCTGATATTGACTGGAATAATCGTTAAATCCTAGCAGCAATGAGAACTGCAAAATAAAAATGAAGAAAATTCCTAATACATTTTAGATAAAAATATTTAGTTTCTGAAATTATTTTTGGTTAGGCTTATTATGTAATCTTCCTTTTTTATTTCTTGTACTTTATTACTATGTTGTCTTGGATTTTTAATATTTCTTTTGTAAAAGTTTCATTTACTGCACATATTGATTAATCCATTTATACATCTGTATTTCATATGTCTGTTTGAAAATGTGAACCATAAGAATCTGTTCTCTCTTCAAAACCTTCATCCTGGATTTATTTTCAGATGTACATTCTATTTAAGCAGTATAGTATTTTCCTAATCCATACTGAATATAAGCAGCCAGTTTGAGAAAAACTATTATTAAAAAAAAGGTGTTTTTACTGAAAATGGAAATAAATAGAAGCAGCACTTATTTCCCCTCCTGGCTGCCAAGAGGCAAGAAGTCACACAATATAGTCTTCTCGTGCTGCACTGAAGACTGACCTGTAAACAGTTTCCCAGTACAGGTATGTCAGAAATCCTGTGTTTTGCTTTGGTATCCAACATATGGGGGTAGTTCTCATTTAATTATCCTCAGCATTCGATATTACATGTTTTTTATAGATTCTTGAAGAATATAGACTTTTCAGTTTGTGGCTGTCATTCCCAATTTTATTGACTTCATCCAGCTCTTGCAGAAACAGTATCTATGCTGACTGAGCTGAAACTGATAGAATACCTGGCGTAAAACAAATACAGAATTTTTTCAAACAGAAGGCAAGGACCCTTTGGGAGAAATGGGGGGAAAAATGAGGAAGAACTGAAAGAATGGTAATATAGAAACACCTATTTTATCTGTAACTTTTAGTATCAGAATTTTTAGAATGCCCAATGTTCTTATTCAGATATATTTTTACACTCTATGGGTCTTATTTCATCTGTTCTCACACAGTCACACAGAAGATAGCCAGGAACAGAGTTTGGAACCATTCTGTCCTACTCTAAAGAAACAGATTTTTTTGCGATCTATGTATCTTATATGCTGTCAGCTCAGGTTAACATTTATCGTGTGTGGCAGTTGAAGATGAAATAATCGGTAGTTTCAGATAATTTTTTAGTTTGAAAGTACTATTTTTCAGAGTAAAGATGAAAACCAGACACTGACAAAATAAGGTAAAACAGGAGGTTTTCTGTAGAGTTATTGTAATTTACCTCTCTAAGAATAAAGTTTTGAGCTGATCTATAAAGTGTGATTTTTTTTTTTTTTTTAAATTCAATTTTCCGAAATTTTATGCAAACTGTTACGGGCAGAGCTTTCAAAAAACAGTTACTAGGGAAGGATCTGTTTGCTCTGTGTGGGGCACGAATAAAGCGCACTCGATGCGGGTGCCCAAAGCCAGCGGCGGGGCCGCCTCTGCAGGAGCCTCTGCAGGAGCCTCTGCAGGAGCCTCTACAGGAGCCCCTCCCCTCCCCTCCCCTCCCTGTCCCGTCCCGTCCCCTCCCCTCCCCTCGGGGGCCGCGCTGCGGGACCGCCCGGCGCGAGCACGTTCCGCGCACGCGCCGCCCCCCGGCCGTTGGCGCTTTGTTTTCAAACGGCGGCCGGCGGCGCCGGGACTCCATCCCCCAGCGTGCCCCGCGGCGCCGCCCTCCCGCCTGCGCACGCGCGGCTGGACGAGCGTGCGCGCCGTGCGGGGGTGTCCGCGGCGCTGCGTCAGGCCCCCCCCGGGCCGGGACGTTGCTGTGGTAGCGCCCGGGCGCCATGTTAGAAGGCCGGAGGGGAAGAGGCGAGTGAAGCGGCGGCGGCGGCGGCCGGGCCCGGCACAGCCGCTCCCTCCTCTCCCGGGGCCTGGCCCCGGCCCGTGCCATGGTCGCGGCTCCCGCTGCTCCGCGGGACGAGTGACCGGTCCTCAGGCGGCAGCGGTGGGGGAGGACGCAGAGGAAGAGGAGGAGGGAGAAGGGGACGACGCGGCGGCGGCGGTGGTGGCGGCGGCGGCGGAGGAGGAGGAGGAGGGGCCGGAGAGACGATGCCGTTGTAAGTCGGGAGCTCGCGGGGCGCGCTCGGGGCCCTCGCTGTGCCGGCCCGGGCCCTCCCTGCCGGGCTCCGGCCCTTCCCCCCGCGCCGCTTCCGCTGCCGCAGTGTGCGGGCCCGGGGCCGCCGCGGCCCCGCCGGAGCGCCGCGCTCTCCCTCTCGCCCCCTCCGGCCCCCCCATGGCCGTGAGCCCCGGCGGACATGCTGATCTGGCTTTTGCGCTGTTGTTGTTTTTCGCCTTCGCCGCGACCCCGCAGCGGCGGCGTGTGGGGCCGGGCGGCCGCGTGCGGCGCCCCCGCCCCCCCGCCGGATCCCGGCGCACTGAGGGGCGACACCGCGTGTTCGTCCCTTCCTCGCCCTGCCCGCCGGGGCTGAAGCGCTTTTTCTCCCGAGAGCCCCGGCGGAGCCTCTGCCTTCGCGGCCGCGCGGGCGGCTTTTCCCCGCTCCGGGGGCAGCAGAGCCCGAGGCGAGGGTTCCAGCGGCCGCCCCGAGCGTATCCTGCTGCCCTTGGAACCCCCCTCTCCCGGCGGGGCCGGGCAGCGCCCCCGGCCGGCAGCGCGGGCGGCGGGGCCGCGTTCACCCCCCTCCATCCCTGCCGGGAACCCGGGGGCTCGTGCTTTGGACCTGCCGTGCCGTGACCCTGCCGGCAGTCAGGAATGACCAAGTGTGGCATTATTCATCCCAGTTTGTTCACAGATTTCTATCAATCCCACACCCTGCGGGTTTTTTTCTCTTCCTATTTTTTTTTTTTTTAACTTGCTGACGTTTTGACGACTCCTGGTTGAGACGACAAAACTTTCAACTCCTCACTTCTGTAGTTCATAATCTTAGTATTTTATTACCCTATAAAAATCGAGGGAACCAGTGATATGTAGGTTGACAAGTGACTTTTAAGAATAAGGCATGTTTATATGCTAGGTTCAGTTGTTCTGTTTCTTTTTTACTGAAGAAAAAAAAAGGGATTATTCACTATTTTTTCACTGTTATTACTTGGATTTATTTACTGTCGTTTTAAGTATGTAAACTTTAAGTGAAGGGTAGCCATGCTTGCCGGTTGTGGTTGTTTAATTCAGTCTAAAATACTGCTAAGTTAGTCATGGGGTGGATAACACAGCAGACTTACCCAAAAGAGTTTGTGGCAGGGAAGACACAGTGGGTGAATCCAGGAAGGCAAATGATTATGGCAAGTACTTGTATAATGAAGCTGCAGTGTCCTTATACCTATCAGTTTTGCACACGTTCATTATGGCAATGAAAACTTACCAGAAATCAGCTTTGAAGTTGGCTAGGCTTTTCAGCCTCAGGAAAATGGGAGGGTGTTTATTCTGCTTGCTTTCATTCTTAGTTTATTTTGTTGTGACTACATAAATTCCAAATGCTTAGTAACAACATTTAAAAGCTTGGGCTACTTGTATGAATTGTAGTAATAGCAATGTTCAATTTCGAAAAGTTTGGACTTACTTGATAATTTTTCCTTATGTAGGTGTTTATGATACTTTAACTAGAAACTCTTAAATAACATTCAGTAGTTATATTTGCACTAATATATTGCTATTTTCAGTATAAACATCACTTGGCAACTTAACTAGTACAGGAAGATTATTGTAGTTAGCAGAAGTGAAGCTTTCTCAGTTTATGCATTTGTTCAGTCATTTATATGTTTGAAATTATTGACTTTGTATCGGTCAGTCAGGATTTCAAAGTGAGCATTTTAATGCTAATAAGTTGAAAGGCTAGTAATGTTGATTCCTCAGTTTATGAAGTGATACCACTGACTTAAGTTTACAGGGGGAAAAAAAAAGGCATTTTAGGAAGTTTCTTTTCTGTATAAGTCTTTCCAGTTGATGCTTTCATGCTTTTGGATGGTAATCTTTTTGAGTGAAAGTGGAACAACGCTATGTTACTGCCCAACTTTCAAGATGACCAAATGTCCTCCCTCACCCCGCCTTTTTTGTTTGTGTTTTTTTTGGCTGACCTTTCAATAAATCCTTTGAACTTCATTTCCAAGGGTGGCGTTTGCAATTGCCAGGCCTGGGCAGAACCGACCTCCCATGCAACCAGAGATTGTTCTTATTCTTGACTTGAAAGTCCAGGGTACTCCAAGGTTACAGCAGTGTTGATAGTGTGGTACAAAGCTATAAAACCAAGCAAATTCTTCATGTACCTGGCACATCAGTAGTAAGACAGCAAACTGGGGTTCTGCTGATGCTGATAGCTGGCATCTGCAGAAGCCTTTTAATGTTTAAAAAAGTACTAAATTTATCCTAGAAACTTATGTGACTTTTTGTTACAATTGTCATGTGTGAAGAGGTAGCAGCTGCATAAGCAAAAAGTCTCTAACTTTCAGTTGTTAAAAAAAGCTGTTTAGAAACAAAATGACTACTCCCACTGTCATAAAGATACATTTTAGTCAAGAGTTAGGTACAGAATATTCCTGTGTTATCTGAAATGTAAGATGTTAGGCAAAAGTGAAGCTCATATGTTTTGGTCAGATCTGGGGTTTATGCAGAAAGAGTACTGACTCAGTGAAGCTGCAGCTACATTTATGTGAATGATGATGTAGTGTTATGTAACCTGGGCCTTTCTGACCCTCCAAATAGAGAAAAAGCACCATGAATCTGTTTCTTGGTAAGCTATTGAACTTCTGTGTCTGCTGAACTCATTGCAAAACACTTCTGTTTTGGTTTTTTCTGTAATCAGAAGTGGAAAACTGCTTTGAGTCATGTATCTGAACATTTAAAAGTGCTATAAGCACTCTAAATTTTAAGTACTTTTAGTATTGGTAACTTCTGTATTAGAGTTTTGGAACGTCATTGACAATTATTTTTTCCAGTCTTTATTGTAGATGAGCTTTTTCTCACTTCTGAAGTAAGACTTTTCATGTTTTCTTTCACTGAAGTTTACTTTAGACATATACAAAGTCATTTTCTTGACTTCTAATTAGTGACTGTCAACTTGCATGCCAGAAGTACACCATTCTATTTACAGTGGTTTGTACTGGTTGGGAGTGGATAAATAGTGTGTTTCTGAACAGACAGCTCAGATTTTCATAGGTTGTTAGGAAAGGAATTAAATTATTGTTAATATTGCAAAGCATAGGACCAACTTTAGAAGAATAGTTGCCTTAATATAAAGTGATAGCTTTCTTAATCGAGAAGCAATTAATATAAAAATGTGTACTGAGGATTAATTTTTTAGATACAGAACAGAAGAACTAGGTGGCAAGGGCCTGTGGTTTTGCAATAGCTTTCAGTCTTCTAAAAAAAGAATGAGTTTATACCTGTTAATATAGAGGTTCTGCACAGAACTTGGAACCCCAATTAATTTGGGCAGAGCAGATTTCATCACTGAGACAAATTAATCTCTTACAGTGAAACGCTTTGTGGGATTCCTAGTTCTTGGTTTTATACTTATTATCTTTTGATTTCTTAAACTGCTACCTTTTGAGTTTTTTGCCCCCAGAATAGCAAGAAAGATTATTTTTGGTTCAAGTGCTGCCTGTACAGTTCAGTAGCACTTCTTTTTCTTTAAACTTGAGAAACTTCTCTTGAAATTGGCATTAGTAAGAATGTTGTGGATGAGTTTGTGTTTAGACACGCTGCCTCTGCAAACAGAAGAGTCAGGGAGCTCAGGAGAGTCCAAGGTTAGCAGAATGTGTATGAATGATCTTCCTTTTGCCATAGGTGAGTCTCTTCTGTAGATTAGTTGCCTGTTGTTGCTCCAATACCTGTGTTCAAATTAGTTTTGTGTGTCTTGAACATCTCGTGCTGACAGTTGAAAACTTAATTCATGGTCTAAATGTTCCAGTGGCTTTCTGCTAGATGTTAAAACTTTAGTTCGGGAGGCACAGCTGGATTGCCGTAACCACTGGTATGGTCCCCAGTACCTGATTTGCACAGACTTGGCTAAGATTTCCTGCCTAGATTTTTGAAACTCTGTGTGGAGAAATTTCAGTCTGAAATTGCCACTCAATTGTTGTTGGAGGAAACTTTCAAAGAAGCAAACAAAACCCTTCAACAGACTTCCTCTGAAATGACACACAGTGGAGCTTGAGCTCTGTGAATTTAGCTCCAGCTGATTAACTGGATGGTGTGATGACCAGTATTGCTTCGGGAATCTGACTTTGGTGTCTTACATCAGTAAATAAGAAGGAATAAATTTTACTGAGGTAATCAGTAGAGGCACATAAAGAAGCAAGGATAGTCATTGAGATTCCTTAAGTTGTGTATTTTGTTTTAGTATCTGAACAAGTTTGAAAATTCAGTGGGATTTAAACTGTTGCAATTTGTTCAATATTATGCCATGTGTTTTTAATATTTCTGTTGTTTGTATTGTCTTTTATTTTTGGGAAGTATCCCAAATTTCAGGAGCATGGAGGTTAGGTATTGTGATGCTGATTGCAACTGTATTTTCTTGTGATAAGAAACGTAAAATCTTTACTCAAATAACACGATAAAGATGTTACCATTAGAACTGAGGTAGCATACTGGAAGTGAAGAGGAACAAGGGCTTAGAAAGACAGATTTTCATGTGGGGTAGGAGTTGGGTTAAATACAAAACATTCTTGACAAAGAAGTTCATGACAGGATTGTTTTTCTTCTGAGGATGGAGAAAGGTTCCAGTGTTGTAAAAGAAAGCAGTAGTACAGAACTTAAAATTTGTATCCAACTCTTAGCTATATATAGGATAGTGTTAGATAGATACACCTATATTTCCTGTAAGTCTGTGTTCTGTTTGCCTGTATGTGTTCAGGCTATAACCTGATCTTTAGAAGATGCATTGTAAACCCTCCCTCTATCTTAGAAAAATGTGCACTCACTTCCATTTAAAGGAATTTAAAGGTATATGCTCTGGAAACTATAAAGCCTCTTACAAGCTTTATTTTTGTTTGTTTGTTTGTTTTTTTCTTCCACTTTTCCACTCTGTTTAGAATGGATTTTAGCAGTTTAGTATTGCTCTTTTTAATTTGGTAGTTATTGATAATAATATAAGAAGGTAGTGCCTACCAAAACTTTGCGCTGTAAAGAAAAGGTTGTTCAGCTGTACCGCTGTCAGCTTAGCACACACTAGAGCTTTGTGTCTGCTTGTGTTTTTATATGGGGGAAAAGTACATGTGCATTTCTTAGAGATAAGATTAATTAATATTTGAATATGAAATACAGGATCTTAACACTTTGGAATTCATCCACTGTAGCTGCTGTCCAAGTTACAGATGGTTTAAATTGTCAGTATATGCTCTTCAAAAATCCAGGTTAAACCAGGCTTCAACAGTGTGGTTTACTAAAAACAAATAAACCAAAAAGCCCCAAACCGTGTCTTAATTTTCTTTGCGATCTTAAAAGAAAAGATTGGGTGTTTTGGGGTTTTTTTTTGTTTTTTTGTTTGGGTTTTCTGTTACTGTTTTATTTTGTTTTTTAGAAAAAGAAACAAGGCCTAATCATGCTTTTTCAGGCTTTCAGTTGTGTCAGACCTTGATGCGTCTGCCAAATCTGCCTCTGCTGTTGTCAAGACTGAGTAGCTGGAATAGGATTTCCAGTTGCTGTTTAATACTTTGTTTTTCGTTAATGCTTAACTTCAGTGACTAGCAGATGTGACACACCATCAAGGTATTGACCCCCCCAACAAGGCCTTAACATCTCTAATGCTCTTAAGTACAGGGTTAGCTCTGATACTTCCCTGTCTTTTCATCTTTCTTGATTTGAATAAATTCAGGAGTTTAAGCTCTTCTCTGGACATGTCACAGGTAAAAACTAGAGTGTCCATAAGTCTTACCAAGAGGGAAGATACTGGAATATGAGTGTGATCTTCATGGTTTTAGGAAAAATAGAAGATGAGTCTAGAAGTGTTGATCATTAGCGTTTTCTGGCTAAAGTGTAACATGTAAATACAGCATTAAAGTTGGAATAACAGACACTTAGAAGTTTATTTCTCAGAGGTAGTTTACTTTTACTTTAAAAAGCAGCTAACAAATGTTTTACTTGAAATTTCTTGATTTTGTTGAAGGTAGGGGGCAGGGAGAAGATAAACCTTTATTTTTTTGTTAATAGTAACTTTCATGGCTTGCTGTCTTTTTAATAAATAAGCATGGATTACCTAGCACAGTTACTTTATTTGATCCTTAATTGACTTTAACAAACTCTTGCCATACCATTTTTTCTGTCATTTTCCAAAGGAGCTTTTCTGATATCCTTTGATGTGCTACAGAAACCTTAGACTAGACTTAACTTCAGCAGTTGTAAACAACTGAGCTTGAATTTAAGTGTTCTTATCTGGAAATAACTATATTCTCTTCAGTATTAATATGTGTTAAAATGTAAGCTTCATCAGGCCCCCTGCGGCAGTAAAACCCTCTTGAAGGTAGCTGTGCCGAGAAGTGGTACATACTATCCCAGAGAAAATGTTCTTACTAATTCAAACACAGGTGAAACACTTGTTCTAGGAAATTCCTGGGCTGTTGACAACAACCGTATTCCATTATTATAAAAGTAAATGTCAAACTGTAGCTGTTTTTATGTTACAATTCCCAAAGATGTATATCTGGTGATTGATTTAATTGGTTGTTTAAAGCTGTTGTTTAGAGAACAGTTTCAAAGCTTGTCTGTGCCCTTGGCCAGCTCTGGTTGTCCTGTAGGAGTTTAAGTCATGGCAGTGTGGTGGTTTGCAAAGGCAGAGCTGCACCTTGCACTGCCAGGGTTGTGTGTACACCAGATCAGGGAAGAGTTCTGTTTGGTTGGATTTTATGTACTGTAATCTCATAGGCAAGGTAAAAGATTATTTTTAAGTTATTAGTTCTCGAATTGGTGAATTATGGCCCTTTCAAGCAGGTGGAAGACAAAGGCCACTGTCAGCATTGCAGACTTGAGGAGTCACCTTCACAGAATCTGGTTTTGAGTGACACTGAGTCTTTTTTGAAATCTAGTGACAGGGTCTGCCAGGCTGTATTGTACCAGCCTTTGTAATGAAGTCTAATATCTGTTGATTTGTATGTTTTCTAGCTATGAATATGTGAAAATTGCAGTCTGACCATCAGGAAATTGTTACACAAAGCTAAAACACTGATTGCTTTATATCGGTGCTTTAAAAACCTGTAAAAGTAAACTGAAAATCTTAAAAGGAAATTTATTTTTTCATATTAGCAGTTGGCAAAAGGGGAGAAATTGTAGTTCAAATTTAACTACTTGCTTTGTGATATAAGTAAAAATATTCAAGATACCCAAAGGATGTTTATAGACTGAGACCTTTTGTTTTCTGACTGCTTTTTTTAGAGTCAGCTAAGTGGCTGAAGCAACTATTTGTGTTGACATTCCTAAAATTTTTTTAAGAGAAAAAGATGTTTTAGTGGCTTCCTTTGTCCTTAATTTGAATTACTGTTTTATATAATTCATCTGAACAACTTTTTAAAAAAATATTTTCATTGATACCTTAAGTCCTGAGGTCTATATGATTTGTTCAGCTGCTATCAAATTCTTCATTAGGTGACTAAAAGCTTATAGCTGAAGGAAACAGTATCAAATAATGTTCCCAGACATTGCCTCACTCCCCATGATTTACTTGTTTTTTGGTTTTTTTTTTATGTACACCTTTTTAGCATATTTTTCCTCATGTTGTGGGTTTTTTTGCTAATGAGCAAAGAGGCAGATGTGCTAGAACTTGCTTTGTGAGAAACTTGCATGGTGACTGAATTCTTCACTGCAAACAAACTATAGTACTTAGAATCATTTTAGAATGAATTTAACTTGTGGCAAATTATATCATGTTTTGTTGATTCCTATCAATTTTAAGTCTAGGTTTTTTTTAATACTTAGTCTTTATGGAAATGTGAAATGAAATCCTGAGGAGATGATGGTGACAAATTGTGAAAGTAAAACTGAAGTTGTATTGTAGTTTTTCCACATGTAATACGTAGTTAGCCTGATAAAAAGTAATTCTTGTTATGTGTGAAAGAAATCTTATATAATACTTGTAAACACAAAGGACTGAATATTACAGCAATATGCAGAGGAATGTTATGCCTGCCAAGAGTGGGACTTCCACTTACTCTGTCAGCTTGACTTTTTGACGTGAAGGGTTCTCTTTGCTTCAAACTTAATGAAAGTTGAAGAAGGGTAAAGTGATGATAAAGCTTTTGCCCAAGTAGAATGAAAACAAAAAATCCAGGGAAAAGAAGTTCACGCATAATGTGAATTAAAAAATATCCTTCACTCATCCCCCCATGAAGCAGGGCTATGTGTAATAATGCCAACATGGGTTGAGCTGACGTGGTTTGTCCAACTGACCAAGGTGTGGTAGCCATGAGAGAAGTCAGCTTAAAACCAATGTATGATGCTGATGGGCTCAAATATACTAAAGCCTCCTTACTTAGGTGAATGTTTTAAGAGTGTGAAGTCAGCTGATATAAAAGAAAATGACTCATAGCAACTTGTAACCCTGCAATCAGTACTAAGAGTTGGAGAAAGGTAATTCTGTTGGTGTCCTTAATAGCACAGATTTAACACAGATTGATTTGGGATGTAAATGTTAACAGTAGGCTTAACTTTTAATTTACTTAGTATCTATCTCTTGTCTGTTACTCTGATGTGAAAAAGTAGATTAATTTTTTTTGTTGGTTTCTGTCAGTAACTTTATTTAATTGCCTTTATTAGTCCCGTTACAACCCAGGGATCACAAACACAGCAACTACAGAAGCATTATGGCATTACCTCACCTATCAGTTTAGCTGCCCCCAAGGAGTTTGACTGCATGCTTACCCAGAAATTAATCGAAACCCTAAAACCTTATGGCGTATTTGAAGAGGAGGAAGAGCTGCAACGCAGGTGAGTAAACACTCTAATGGTGTTTTTTCCCTGTCTCGAGGTACATGTAGTTGACTACTGAACCCCCAGTGTGTTTGGGTTCTTTCAAATGCTTTCTTAAAAGCGTAGTGGAATTGTAAGCTCTGTCTTTCTCACCTTTAAGACACACCTCAAAACACAGAAGGGAATTAAAGTGACCATTAAATTTTAGAGGCTGGCTTGCATGTTTCCCCCTTCATCACTGTTTTGGGGGCCTTATACTTATTAAGCTTTCTAGAGTTGTTTTTTTTTTTCCTCACAGTACTGCTTCTCACCGTTATTTTGTATGTATGTGTTATATGAATTAAAGTTTTACTTTGACAATGAGTAGAATTCATATGTCTAAAATGTGTGTATGCCTTGCATGCTTGCATTTTTTTTTTGAGCTTAAGTCACTTGAATATTTTTAAGGGGGGAATATAATGGGAATGTTCTAAAAGGGACTTTGTTACAACATATGTATAAAAAGATCTGCAATTAGATCTGCAATGTTAATGTAGTTGACTTACTGTGTAATGATGATCAAGGTCCTAAAATACTACTGCTTTGATCTAAGTTCCTGACCTGTGATTCTGCTGTTTTATCAATAGGATTCTAATTTTGGGAAAATTAAATAACTTGGTAAAGGAATGGATACGGGAAATCAGTGAAAGCAAGGTATGGATGTATTTTACATGGAATTGCTCGTACTGTGATTCTAAGACTGCTCTAGGAAGATAATTCTAAAATATGTTCCTAGTCTAAATGGGGTGAACCTGAGATTTGGGGTTGAAACCAACTACCATCTTTGTGTAGCTGCTTTTGTTACCCGGCAGCATTGTCCCTTAAAAGTATAACCTTGCCTAAGAAAGAAACCGATAGATGTAACTTGACTTTCTGTCAAAATTAATGCATATAGTACTGTATTAATTATATGCTTAGATTGTTTGGCTTTGTGAAACAGTACTAAATCTTAAAATGTACTTCTTGCATCTTTATGGTCTGTGGTCTTTTTCTTTAATGTGAATCCTGTAATGTTATTTCTGTAAACTGATAATCCTGATAGTGTTTTTGCCAGGTTATAGTAACCCCTGTCTCCACACTAATTTTTTTAATGATTATTAAAAAAAAAAGTGCAAAAAAATGGCTTTTTTTTTTCTTAGGAATAAAAATGTAAATTTTTAAGCAATTTTGCTCTGAGTATATTTGGGATTTTATGTATTTGGTACACTTATGAGCAAGATCACAGGCAGGAATGGCCCTGCTATATTAGTCTTGATCCTTGAAAACAAAATAATGAGAGTATCATGACTGGTGTAAGATTGGAAGTTACTTAAGTTAATCAATATACCTTGCAAAATACAGTTTTTGATTTATTTTATCTTTCGCTGTGTAACCATTTATGTAGGGTCTCAGATTGTAGCATTGTAGCCTGTTATGAAAGGATAACTCTTTGCCCACAATACTGTGGATTCAACAGGTTTTTATAGATAATACAAATCTAAGAACTTTAATAGATGTGCCTGAATGACTTGAACGTAAATCTCTCTCCCAAACACATTTTTTTTTTTTAAGACTATGTACAGTATGGGTGTCTCTGGAATTAACTTAATAAATACTGATACACAGTATACACAGTATTTTTGTGTTGCTCTAAATTGGAATCCATCATCAATTTCTGAGTCAATATAAAATGTCTGAGTGAAGCAAAATGTGTTTGATCTCTGTAGTATTATAAAGCTGTTGTACCTGAAGTGTAGAACTGATAGAACAATTACGAGGTTTGAGGCAGTAATGTGTTCTGTAGTTGAGATGCTACAAGTAGTTCTCAAGTGTCAAACGTACCTCAGTCTTTTCTGTAAATACTGAGGTTATTATTTCAGTGGTTAAACAGTATCAATTTTGTGGAATATTTTTCCTCTTGTTTTAAAATAAATTCTGTGTGTTGTTACAACTTGTTAAGGTAAAATAACCAATTTTATTTGCTCCATTTAGAATCTTCCACAGTCTGTAATAGAAAACGTTGGAGGAAAAATTTTTACATTTGGATCCTACAGATTAGGGGTTCATACAAAAGGTAACACTTTTATGATAAAAATCTGTGTGTTTGAGCTAATGACTGATCTTGCTGTCTTTTGAGGTAGTGTTAGATTTCTCTGTTTTTTGGTCAACCATATGGTTGACCAAAAATAATTTCATTATAAATAAAAGAAATATATTCCTATATTATGTTTTTATCATGGATTAAGAAACACACAAAAAAGTTGGAAATTATTTAAAAATAGAGGAAGTTGTATATTTAGATTCTCTTGTTTTGTTCTTTGAAAATTACTACAAATGTTCCACAATTGAAATGACTGTATGTACGTGTTCAGTATGTCTAATGGCTGTAAACTTTTTTCATTTGACTTAGCATTTCCAAAGAAAAAACATTCCACATGACGAGGAACAAAATAGTCCTGTTTAATTTAAAGAAAAAATAGTTGTCTATTGCTGACATTCCGTGCATGTGAAGTGTTGAGTAATTTACTTCTGCTAATTATCAATTTCAGGTGCTGATATTGATGCCCTGTGTGTTGCACCAAGACATGTTGAAAGAAGTGATTTTTTCACATCATTTTATGAAAAACTAAAACAACAAGAAGAAGTGAAAGATCTGAGGGTATGTGAAATGCCTGGTACAGCTCACTGACCTGAGAATGCAGAAAAGTCAATAGTGATGCATTAAATAAGTAACTATAACTTTACTGTTAAGACTTGCAGTGGATTTTTACTTAACCTTCAGCAAATCATATCACCAGAGTTGAAATAAATAGAGTTTCTTCCAAATTTTCTCTGCTCTCACTTAATAGTGAAACTCATTTAAAAATCTGGATGGCAAAACCATTTCCTAGGATGTGTGTTAGTATGGCAAACTTTCTGCTTACTCTCTAGCAGCAGGCATGTACAATGTAAGTGTTAGCCTGAGAAGGATCAGGGCCAAACCTGTGTGTGTTTAATGAAGGTTTTATGCTGCTTTCTTATAATTTCATGCTTACAAACAGTTACAATGGTTGATATTAACTAAACTTTTTATATTGGCTGTGCGTTTGAAAAGGGAAGTTGTGTTTTTAGTGTGTCTCATTATTAGATGCTTGTGCAAGATTTTTATCATGTAAAAATGAAGATATCCTTTGTAGTAGTGGAAGACAGTAGTATATAGTTCTGTTATACCTAAATGACAAGCCTTGCCAGGCCAATTGGTGGGAGCTTTAATCTTCTCAATATTGGCTCAGAGTAAATTTTTGGTGCTGCAATTCTTTTTTTTTTTAGATGAAGGTAGTTGCTGGCAAGTCTTTGTTTGATTTAGTCCTGCTCTCATAAAATAAATGGAACTGTGCCTGCAACATTCTTCCACTCTGTGCATCCTGTGGTTAACTACCAGGGTAATGCAAACATCTGGTGGTAACTCTATATGCAGTGAAACAACTATTTTGAATGCTTTATTATCTGAACACTTCTAATAATCTTTAAATCCACATGCTATAATTGAGAGGATTAAGATTTTCAGATTTCCATTCAACTTTGCTGTAAACTCTTAACTCCAGGTAACGTAGTTGATTTGGCAGCAAGGTATGTATGCTATTCAGTGTAGCTCTGCAGTGATGCAAATAACTTTTAGGTCAGGGAGTCATAACACTTTTAAATCATTCAGGCTAGTTCTAAGAAAGTTTGTACATCTCCATCTTTTGGGGCACATAGACTTTCTTAATGGTTGCTCTAGTGAGTGAGTTTGAGAGACTTGTGAACGTGGTGTTTTGCTTAGGATTCATCCTTGCCAACCAGTAACATTAAGGTAACCTTAAGTAAGTGTTGTCTCCTCCTCTTGTTAAGAACTGAAAGACTCTTGGAACAGTTTATACTAGTTCATAGTACTTCTTATTCAGGGGTAGGCAGTATTCTTTGCTTTTACAAAACCGATGTACTGCTGATCTGGTGTTTAGTTTGGATGCTCAGTTCAGGAAAATGGTATTCGTAGCTGATGGCAGAGTGAATGTGAAGTCCTAGAGTTTCATCATGGATACTGTTTGTAAAAGTACCTTGTTATTGACCATGTTTAGAAAAGATGCTCAAGCTGTGGAAACTCTGGTGACTTGCAGCTCACAGAATATTCTGAGTTGGAAGGGACCCACAAGGATCACTGAGTCCAACTCTTCAACGAATGGCCCATACAGGGATCCAGCCCACAACCTTGGTGTTACTAGTAATATGATCTAACCAACCAAGCTAATCTCAAGTCAGACTCCATGGTTACACAGTTGTTTTCTCATTTCTCATACTGACTGTAGAAACAGACGTAAGAGGCTTTTTAGACTAAGAATCCTCATAGCTTGGCCTTGGAATACTTGTGAGGAGTAAAAGATGCTTGATCATGTCCTGTATGTAGGGAGAAAGAGGGTTGGACCCTGGGGTAACATCACCAGAGCTGGTTGGTACAAGTTCTAGATTATAATGAACATCTTGACAGCTGCAGCATGTAGTAGGTAAGTGCTTACTGCATAAATCCTCAAAAGTGGAGAAAGACATTGTTGACAAAAATCAAGCTGAAAACAGAAAAGAATTGATATAAGTAGTGTTTCGTTATAATTGTTTAGACCTGGTAACTCTTGTTTGTAAATGTTCTCTATACTTAAAATAAAATACAACTTTTTTCCCCCCCAGGCTGTTGAAGAAGCTTTTGTCCCCGTTATTAAACTTTGTTTTGATGGAATAGAGGTAAAGATCATATTTTAATTTGTTTTGATAGAACATGGTTAAAACAAAGTTTAACATCTTTATAACTCATATATTATTTATTAATATGAATGTTATTTAAGTGAGTCTAAGTTTGTACCCAAATCTTTGACATCAGTCCTCAGCTGTGTGAAGATTTAAGACTGAAAGAATTTTTTCTTGATGGACTTAAAGCTGTATGCAGAATATCTCCTTGTTCTTCTTTTGGCACTGCTACCCACTTATACTGACTAGTTTACTGACCTATAGAGTACCAGTATTGGCATTATTTAGAGTTAACATTGAATAGAAATTATATTCATAGTGTGGCCTCAGTAATTTTCTGACTGCTAATGGTTAACTGTCCAAGCATGAACGATATGCTTCAGTATTTTACATTATAGGAAGCTATGGTCTTTAATTAGTTCTCAAAAATGTACTGCTGAAGGCAAGCTGGGTATCCCCTTTGTCCTGATCTCTTCACATGTCTTTAAACACAGGACCAAAACAATGGTTTTGGTGCCTGTAAGCCTGATTGATCATATGTCATGGAGTGCTGAACTTATTTAACTTGATTTTTTTTTTCTAAGAAAACAGAAATGATGCTTTCAAAAGATGCTCTGTTGATGATTCTCAGACTTACATAGTCAACTTGTCATCTTTTTTGGGGATAAGACAAAAACACATGGACTACTCATACACACAGTTTGTCAAACTTGTAGTTGAATTACCAGTAACTGGTGGGTGTAAAAAGGGCACTTTACAGTGGGGAAAGAATTCCCATGCTAATCTTCTGCCAAATGACATGGAGTGGTATTGTACACAAGATGGGACAGTTCCTTCTCTCCCACTCTGAGTTAAATTTCTGCCTTGCAGTTACAATGGCCATAGTTAGGGTACTGGCAGTTTTTGTGTTGGGCAGATGAACCTGTGCCCTCATTAATCCAACTTTGCTTGTCTTTTCATCAACATTTGTGTTAGTTGGCACTTAGGCAGAGAGGTGTATTCTCCCAATCAGTGATGTGCAGAGAAATGTGATACTATGCAATAACCTGGCCTGTGATTCTGCATCTGAGTCAGCCATTTTATTAGTGTCCATCTACAGTTTGGTATTAGGAACATTTTTCTGGAGAATCTGTTTTCTATTTACGTAGCTGATGTATTCATTCTAAATGTCAAAACTTGCCATAACTGTCCTGCTAAGTTTGTTTTTTTCGTTGTATGTTTGTTTTTTTTCCCCCAGTAATTTGCATTCAAGCCAGTGTTGTCTCTCCTATGGAAAAAACGAACTTCAAAATACAAGCCTAAATAGGGGAAAAAAGGGACTGTTTACTCTGAAAGTAGTATCTTGTTCCAGTGTAGTAATTTATGATGGGCTTTCATGGGCTTAGGTTTATGACTGAGACTTAACTCATGTTGCTGACAGTGCATGAGAGTTCTCTAGTCTTGAATTTTATCTTATAGCAAGCACACTCTTTGTATATACTAGTGTTGGGCCACAATTTCTGATGATTGTAGTTTTGTCACTATCAGAAGATTTTAATTTAATTTTCCTTTTGCTAATCCAGCCAAAATGTGTCAAGAGTTAGAACTGAGGAAAAGGAGTTTAGTTTTGTGGTAATCCTTTCAGTAAAACTTCAGAAGTTTTTTACAATGGATTTTATGTTCTTGCTTAAAATAAACAACAACCTTCTTGATTTTTTTTTTGTTCTTCGTGTAAAATACTGATTGCCTCCCCCTTGTCCCCCCAGTTACATAGGACAGACTATTAATTTCTTTACTTGAAAAATTCTTTTATTGTTAATGAGCTTTGAATCTTTAGCGTTGGACCTTCTAGAGATCAGAGCAGAACTTCAAGCTGAAATTAAATTTTGAACTTGTTTTACATTGAAAAATGATACTTTTGAGTTGAGTAGGAACTTCTGCTTGCAATGCAGATTGTTGAGAAGACCAACTATAAAGGACTTAGGAATAAGAAATGCATTGAATACTTTAGATATTACTTTTCTGTGAAGTGCTTCATAGTTTATAACAGACAGATGCAAAGTTTTAAGTACCTACAAAAAGGTCTTTAAGGTATCTTCAGCTTCATTTTATCTGAAATAATTTTAATGTAACTAAACCAGTTTTGTTCTTGATGCAATAGCACTAGGTATTTCATTGTCTTGTAGGTCAAGGGATACCAGTTTATATTTAAAAGCCTCATCTGGTGAAGTGC
This sequence comes from Platyrinchus mystaceus, assembly GCA_035041135.1. Lineage (NCBI taxonomy): Eukaryota > Metazoa > Chordata > Aves > Passeriformes > Tyrannidae > Platyrinchus > Platyrinchus mystaceus. The sequence goes on from JAWWLV010000179.1 coordinate 50,177,911, forward strand.
CCTTGTTGTCTACCAGACAGGCTGCTGATATATGCTTTGTATTATCATCAACTGACTGATAAAAAGGCAAACTGACTTCTCCACTCTGTGCAGTGTCCTTGCGTGTGGGGCAGTATAAGACTAGCTCAGTGCTGAATAGTATTTCAGATGTTCTTGGCCTAGAAAAGCTGTTATGGTGTAAAGTATTTTAGAAGTAATAGCAAAAAAATTGGAAATAATTTCAAAATGTATACACCTGCTCAGCAGCTTGCTGAATTTTCAGACCTTTGTTTTCTGTAACCACATGTGTAGGCTCCTCACAGATACTGGTACTGTATAGAGGCATCTAGGTATGTGTGTTCTTTACAGGGCTAGATGGGAAGTCTCCTACTTTTTCTGTAATTCAGTGATAATTTTCATAGAATCGTAGAACATGCTGATTTGCAAGGGACCCACAAGGATCATCAAGTCCAGCTCCTGGCCCTGCACAGAACACCCCAAGAATCGCACTATGTGCCTGAGAATGTTGTCCAAATGCTTCTTGGATTCTGTCAGGGTTGGGGCTGTGACCCCTTCCCTGGGGGATCTGTTCCAGTGCCCAGCCATCCTCTGCGTGAAGAACCTTTTCCTGATATCCAGCTTAAATCTCCCATGACTCGGCTTCATGCCATTTCCACAGGTCCTGTCACTGGTCACAAGAGTGAAGAGATCTGTACCCTCCCCTTCCCCTCACGAGGATGTTGAAGTCTGCAGTGAGGTCTCCCCTCAGTCTTCTCTAGAATTCTTCTCTGGAATATTTGAGAATATTTAGGTTAAAACTAGGGTTATGCTTTCATGGCTTGCTCTGATGTGGTAGAATTTTATATGCTGGACCTAGAAGTGGTGCTTTTCCCCGAAGAATTTTTTTTTACATAAAAACAATCAGTATAGTTTTTGTTTGTCCTGGTTCTATATAAATCTTAATGTGTATATTATCCTCTTGGAAAAAGAGCCAAAAGATAGATGAAGCATCTGAAAGTGTTTCTTTTAATGTCTGTGAAGGGTGTTAGCATGTAAAGGGATGCTTTGTACTAGGAAGACTACTGTTGTTATTAGTAAACTTGATGAAAAATGAGTTATAGAATTCTACAAAACAAAGAACAGTTTTCTGATGTCTTGTCTCTTTTGGTTTTTTTAAGATTGATATTTTGTTTGCAAGATTAGCACTGCAAACTATTCCTGAAGACTTAGACCTACGAGATGACAGCCTACTTAAAAATCTAGACATTAGATGCATACGAAGTCTTAATGGTATGTGTAAATGGTTTTGTGTATCAAATTCTTGTCTAATCTTAAAATAAGTAACCTGAGTTCTTTGATACAGTAGTTATGCACTTGAATGAAAATACAGTAGCTTCATATCTAGAAATAAAATTGTAGACAGTTTTATGTATATTTTTGGAGAGAAGACTGTTTATAATTTTTTTATTTTATTTGGTTATTAAGTGGTTCTGAAATTAATGGGAGTTGCAAGACTTTTGTATGGAGCACTACCTATTTCTGTAAATGAAGATGTGTTTGATTTTTTTATTTGTATGTGTTTTATTGTGCATAAACATACATGAAATGTCATCAGTGATAAATTGGACATATCAAAATGCTTGTCAGTTTGAGGTCAGGTCTTTAGTAGCTTACTAATTTGTGTAACCTTAACTTCTCTACAGTACCATAGCTTAAAAAATGGTTATTTACATACAGGATAGTAGGGGCTTCAGCTTGGATGCAGCTTGTTAGGGAAGACAAGCATGTGAGATATCACTGATTTCTGTTATGAGCTAAAAACTTAATGATTTGAGATTATCACAGCTGCTTATACTCTTGTGAAATTCATATCTGTGCAGTCTCTAGAATTCATACTTGCCCTTACTTGCTTTGAAAGGAACCCTTAGTCTTAGATAACACTATTTTCTTACAAACATATGAAGACCTATTCCTGATTTAAAAAAAAGTCGTTCAGTTAATATTGCTGTTTGTAATGTGATTCTTAAGTCTGAAAATATCCCATGGTAGCGATACAACTCGTATGTTTAAAACCTATTCTTTTTAGCCTGTTCTTATAAACTCAAAGCTTTGACTTATGACTGACAGGTTTTCTGTAGGCTCATGAAGACTCATACCTCTTTTAATTTGCCTGTGCATTCTATGATAAACTGCATGTATTCACATAGCAGCAGAACTTGTTTCTTCAACAGCTTGTACAGTTCATTAGTAACAGAAAATCAAGTAGCAGTCCCAAACTGCAGTTACACACACATGAATTGTCTACCTGAGTGCTGCTGTAAAAATGAAAAAAAGTCAAATGAAAATATGTTAAGCATTCTAATTCAAAACAAAAGTAATCTGAATATGAAATGAGTTTCCAGCATGCTGGTCTAAAAATTTTGATAGCTTTGGAGGTGAAGGAGGATAAGCAAGCAAAAAACTTTGGAGGCAGCAATTGGAATGGATTCTTTCTTTTGCAGGTTGCCGGGTAACCGATGAAATTCTGCATCTAGTACCAAACATTGACAACTTCAGGTTAACACTGAGAGCTATCAAACTGTGGGCAAAACGTAAGCAGTTTTATTCCAAAATTTGTGAAGTTTTCAAAATTACCTCTTATTGGTTACTGATATCTCTCTTCTTATCTCTTTCCTTCTCAATCCACAGGCCACAACATCTATTCCAATATACTAGGTTTCCTTGGCGGTGTTTCCTGGGCTATGCTAGTAGCAAGAACTTGCCAGCTTTATCCAAATGCAATAGCATCAACTCTTGTACATAAATTTTTCTTGGTATTTTCTAAATGGTATGTTTTTTTTTGTTTTGTTTTAATTTAGATTAAAATAAAATTGTTTGTAGACACTAAATTTTAGTCCTGTTTTTATGGTACTATTTTTAGCTGTTACCAGGTTAAGACCATAGTTAGAAGCATTGTTCTTGCCACCAGAAAGTTGTTCACTTGAGATTTTCAGTAAGTCATCCAACATGTCTTGTTCTTAAAGTATCCAAACCAAAACCACCCAGTTCTTAATTAAAATTTTCTCAAGTATTTGTTGTAACTCACTTTAATCTACAGGTAAAGTCCTTAATATAGTTCAAAATAATAGCAGACACCCCAAAATTTAAAATCTCTTAACATTCGGATAACTTGGTTAATTGATAAAGGATATATGCAAGTATCTGGTTTAGACTCATAGCTTAAATGCAGTTTTGCAGGAGCAGTGGCAAAAATGTGTTTTTTAATCTTGTCAGTGTGGAGTGGTAGGTGTTTGAGAATTACATACAGTTCCATACTCTTGAGCCAATTACCTCAGAAAGATTGTTTGAATAACTCTGATGGGAACATTCTAAATAAATTTAGAATAAATGGGACAAAAGTGAACTTTGCAGATTACAAATGAATACTGTTTTCCTTGAATGACCATGTCTGGATACCTATATTCTTCATGAGACACTTTGTTGTGTCCTAAGGTGTTTTACCAAGGTGTTGCTTTACTTCAAGTATAGTGTTTTCTTCTTCTTAATGTGAAGATAATTTGCACTCTCTCGAATTCATAGGCTTTATAGCCTCCTTGAGGTACGTAGTGTTAAGTAATATTTTTCTCATATTAAATAGTAGAGGGTAATGGGTTGCAATTTTTTTAATGTGTTTCTTCTACTTCTGTCCATTTTATACATGCATAGCATAGGAGCATTAATGTACAAATTCCAAGAGGTTAACTGACTTGTACTCTTTATAGGAAGATAGCTTTATTCAGGGGCGTAAGACAACTTGAAGAACAGAACGGTTATTTTTAGTGTTTCATTCAACATGGTTTCTTTTTGTCTTGGTTACAATTTTGTTTTAATACATATGGTTTGTAATGATGCCATGATGCTGTAAATGTGCTGGCTGTTTGTTCTGTAGTTTGTCCATGAAACAGCTAGCTTGAAGATGGACCCAATGTCAATCTTCACAGAGGAATTTCACTTTGATTGGTATATTTTATGAAGCATTTAGAGGAGTTTAACTTAGTTACCTAAACCAGTAGTTATAAACTACAGAAAATTCATTGTTCTGCTGCCCTGGAGAAGTTAATAGCTGCTGTATTGTAGTTCAGCAATACAGCTTATTTATACAACCCCCGTTAGACCAGCCTAGTCTTGAGGAAATGGTGCTTTATGTTGAGAGCGGAGTTAAGAAGGATCGCATTCAAAAGTATTGTTTGTTGAACATACATGGTTGTATCCAATAGTCTTATTCAGTGCTACAATCTTTTTGAACAGGGAATGGCCAAATCCAGTGCTATTGAAACAGCCAGAAGAATGCAATCTTAATTTGCCTGTATGGGACCCAAGGGTTAGTGTGTTATTTTTTCCCCTCTAAGTCACACTGTACAATAAATTCAGTTGCTTAAAGAATCCTAGGTGAACTTCATTTTGGATTTATTAAACTTAATGTTGTGGTGTTATATCGTCTTCAAAAGTGACCTCTAGTTCTCCTGAATACAGAACAAAGTGTACCCTAATTTTCTGAACTGACCGCTTGATGCACACTTGCTGAACAATGTACTGTTTACTCCCAAGTTTTGCAATAAGTAATCTTAATAAAAATTAAGCATAATTAGATATATGCCTTAAATCAATGCATTTTTGAAAAATTGCTAATCTTAAAATGGTTTGCTTATGATTTTAAACCTGTTACTTTTGCAAGTATCTTGAATTCACTTTAGTGCAACAGTCACACCTGAATAGGTTTGGTTTCGTATAGTTGTAGCAATGTGTCTTTTTTATCTTGCACCAAAGAAGATCATAACTTGAAGTCTTTTAGTTGCTCTGTATATTATTTATAGTATTTAATCTCCATCTTTGTAGCACTTACACTAAAGACATTGGACATTAATGTCCTTCAGGCAGTCAATAAAACAGCTTGCAGCAGATGCACAGCTCACATTCTGAAGTTTCAGGAGGGCATAGCATGAGTGTGTTCAATGCAGTTTTGTCAATCATAGAATAGTTGGTGTTCAACTAATCTTTTTTTTTTGGTGACTAGTGTAAGCATAAGAGGTTGAGTTGTATGCCCCTTTAGACTTCAAATCTGTTTTTTTCTGGTTGACAAAAGTTCACTTTTAAATTCATGAGACAGTTGAAAACTTGTTCTTGAGTCTGTTATTCCTGGGATAGGGGGTTTGAGGTCAGTGTGTGACGGGAACTATGTTGTAGTAGCTAATGAAAGTGGGCTAAATTAATGGTGGCTTTATCTTTTATTTTCCTTCTACAAGATTGCTACCCTAATGATATTTCTAATGTATTTTCTTGTGTGTATGTTGTGTCTCTTTTTGTTACCCTGTGTGCCATTTAATAAAAGATACATTAATGCAAGTGATGCTTCTGTCAGGTTGCCTAGAGCCTCTTTTCTTAAACTGGCTCTTAATTTTCAGTAGTGTTGCAGAAATAAAGCATAAAATATCTTTTGCAAGGTCTGAAGACAGTCATTCGGCAGAAGGTGCTCATATGGTGATAAGGTATCCTTGGTTTCATGAGATCACAAGCTAATTTCTGTTGAAGGGGGAAATTGTTCTGTTCAGGACTCAGAAAAGCCTGCTTGATGTGCTGACAGGTTACTGCCCTCCCACATCACTATTGGTTCAAAATAAGGTCCTTTGTGAAAGCATTTTCCTTGTTTTCTAAACTTTCTCTGAACTCTTGCTTTGCAAACTATGGTCTCTTAGAACTTAAGACGTGGTTGTAGTGAAGGGAAAAATCCAAATTTGTTAACTGATATGTATGCTTGAAGAAAACTGATTGGCTGTTGTTATATGTAGGTAAACCCCAGTGATAGGTACCATCTTATGCCTATAATTACACCAGCATACCCACAGCAGAACTCCACGTACAATGTGTCCGTTTCCACACGGATGGTCATGGTTGAGGAATTTAAACAAGGTAAGTATTATCTTATGCTCTCTATATGTTTTCAGACAGATTTAAAATAGTTTCATTGTGGGTATGCGAGGGGGGAGGTGGGTGGATGTTAAATAACTTATTGACATGAGACTCTTAGTTCAAGGGAGGTAGACCTTGGCCCGTTAGGCTTAACAATGTTTAAAGCTGCAAATTTAGTAGATACTTCTGCAGATCAGTCCTTCACTCTTAGAAACTGTGGGTAATTAAATAGAATGCCTTATGCTCTGAAAATTAGAACTAATCGTACAATAACTTTATTTTACTGGCTTTAGATTGTGTTATGCCACATGGATGATAAGCATAGTAGTTCCAGTTGATGCCTGTTTTTAGGCCTAATATAAGAAATTATACTTGCTCGAAGATGAGTCCTCTGGATTTATCCTGGTGATGTACCTGAATAATTATAGCAGATAAGAGAAGATGTTATCAAAGCAAGAAGTAGATTTGATGCAGGGAGCGACTACCAGAGCAGTACCTTACTGTTTCACTCTTTCTTTGCCCTGTACAATGCCTTGCACAAGGGGTCATTCAAATAATGTAAAGAAAAAGTGTCTGTTCTTTAAACTAAGTAGTTACTGTGGCATATACAAAAGGTTAAATTGAGCTGTGTTACATTGCAGAACAAAAATATGTGAAATTATCAGTTTGAATTAATATACATTTCTATACAGACCTTATGGAGGTCTTTTTAATCACATGATTTGTATAACTAATGACCACTTAAAGTGTGACTGGACTGTAAAGCTTGTTGATAGATTGCTGTGAGTTTGAAGGGAGAAAATAATTCGTACTAGCCTTTACCAAGTTAAACTGTCTTTGCTCTGGGTACTAAACTGTATTTTAAAAAAAAAGTTTAAATTTTTCTTTTCTTTTTTTTTTTTTTTTTTTATAATTTAGGTCTTGCTATCACAGATGAAATTTTGCTGAGTAAGGCAGAGTGGTCCAAACTTTTTGAAGCTCCAAACTTCTTTCAGAAGTACAAGTATGTATTTTATGGCATGGCAGAATATTTAAAGTTTATCAGTTGAAATACCTAATAATGCACTGTAGCACAGGATCTTAAATATTCTACATACTATAAATATAGTAGATGTCCAAAATGTGTTTTGTTAGGATTTTTCTATAAAGTGGGAGAGTGAATGTGCTACTGTCCTTTCTCTTAGTGAATAATTTCCTCAGGTACTTTTTTGTGTCTTAAGCATGTATTTCAGGAACCTTTTAGTCCCTGACCAGATATTTAGAATGTCAGCAGTTAACTAAACAATTGGTATGCTAACAGTAAAATTGAAGATGTGTCAGATGGTTTGACTAACACAAATGTTCTTAAGTGCTGTCAGTAAGCATTCTAAAAATGGGTCTTACATCCCAGGAAAAAAGATGTTAAAAGAACTTATTTTGAAGGTCAATATTTAAGATGAAAAAGTACGTGAAACTGTGTTTTCTTCTGTCAATATAGTCAACAGTTCACTCTGATAATAAAAGATATTTTTGCAATTGTGTTGACTAACTACCAGATGTACTAGTAGTTATTACTAGGGGTTTTTTTTCATTAAAGCTTAAGGCTTTTGAATCTTATATTTCACACCTAGCTTATCTGATTTTGTAATGTCTCTAAGGGAAATACTGAAGTTCACACTTCACATTTTTAGGGTTTCTAGTAATATGCTTGTGGGGCAGAAGCTTGTTAAATGTATACGGACTTGCTGAAAGTTGTATTTTTACAATAAATATGGATTATTAAAATCTGGACTACATCTTCTTTGCCCTCAGTTGAAATTGGAGACCCATTTTTCTTGAATTAAGATCAAATATATTTTACACTTGTTTGTGTTGGGTGGTTGGTTGGTTTTGTACTAATCTAAAAAAGATTGAAATATACAGTTCCCCCATTAAAAGAGACTGATGACCTTCATAATGTGTCTGTGTTTTGTTTCTATACCTTTTGCATGACAAAAACTTTAAAACATTTGGATGGCTTTTATGTTGATCTTTGGAGTTTAAGTTTGAAAACACATAAAAGAGCACTGTTAAGTTTATTATGTTTTGGAGTAAAAATAGTGTGCAGACAAATCAGTTTCTGCTGAAGAGTTTGCTAATAAGTTCCCTAGCACCTTTTCTTTGTTTCTTTTAAATCTAGGAAAAAATAGGAAGCATTTAACATCATTTGGTATAGTCTCTATTTTACTGTAGGTTTTTTGTGTACCAGCTTTAGCCGTTTTACCAGTTTTAGCAGTAAAAGCTTCTCTTGCTCAACATTATATATCCAGGTTTTCTGTTTTGCGCAAAATGTCTTTGGCCTAGTTTTATTTTTTTTAACTGTGGAATGGTATTATGGAGCCTGCTTTAATTTAAATTGCTGAAGATTTTCTGTTTTCCCTTAGTAGGTTAATTTTAAAGCTTTAGTTAGTAACCTTTACAAAATAAATCTTTATATTCAATCATCCTTATGCAGCAAATGTGGCTCTCTTGGTCAAATCTCCGTCTGAAAACTAGATATTTTGAATTTTTTTTCCCCTCTTCACACGCTTCTCCTGTTTAAATTGTAGATGCCTTGGCATGTTCTGCTGAAATTCATAGCAGTGTATAGTGCTCTGCCAGATAAGAGAACATCTGATCCTTGCTCTGAGACAAACGTTTCTTTTAATTTCTGAAAGCATAGCTTCAGTAATCTGTATCACTCTCAATGGCAATTAATTGCTAAATATCTATTCTTCATGAACACTTTTGTCTTGCTGTCTGTGTTTAAAATAAACTTCGATGATCTGTGACTGAGGAAAACTGAGGGTTACTGCATGGTAGGAACAGATTAGAAATTGGTAAAATGAGGAAATCTGCTTTTAGTTATTTCTTCTTATTTTTTAAATGTCAGCAATTACTTGGAGTTAGGGAGTTACAACATGTATTATCTGCTCTTCATGTAGGTTTAAATTTTTCAGATTTAGGGAAAAACAAAAAAGAACATATACTTGCAAGATATGGTGTTTTACACTTTACGAAAGTGACAAGAATAATTTCAAATGGATACAAGATGAGTATCAAGTGTTGTGTGAAAATGAAATGGTTATAGCTTAAGACCAAGAGGGCAGTGTAGTTTTGAGAGAAATAGCACTCATTAAATGCGCTCATTAAAAGCGTATTCTTTCCCTATAATAAAGAGATGTGCTGCTAAATAAGTAGAATATAACTGTAAAAAGGGTTGCTTGAACACTTGGCTTTATAGGACTTAAAAGTACTGTATAAAGTATAACTCCTGGACAGATAATAAAGAAAAAGTGAACATGTTCAGGTGTTCTCAGTTGTTTTGGGGTTTTTTTCCCCAGGAAGTAGTATGACTTAAATAATTTTGGGGCTTTTTAGAAATACTTCTGTTAATAGTGTATTATAATTCCATACTATCTACATTAGATTATTTTTATGAAAACAATGCTGAAAGGGAGACAGTGAGAAACACCATAAATTTCTAAAAAAAACAACCAAACAAAAAAACAAACAGAAAAAACCCCCAGGACCCCAAACAAACAAAAAACCCCAAACCCATATACTCAACATCTGAGAGTTACCACTGAGAGGCAGAAACTTAACCTAAGACCTTTTTTATAATGAAGTGATAGATGCTTCTGAATTAGACATATGCTTTGTGATAACAGTACAAATGAGGAACAGATAACAAGTCTTACCTTTACAAAATTTAGCAGTGATACTTTGGACTCTTAAAACTAAGTATATAAATTTTTAACAGCTCATGCTATTTTGGTTTTAGTAAAAATGGCAGTAGGAAATTTCCATTGAATAATTCCCTCTCAGCACTAACAGGTGGGGGGGAACGGGGAGAAATTTCATCTTTTTTTTTTTTCAGCTAGCACTATTTGAGGAAAAATAGTTAATCATTACTTATGTTTTCATAAATAGGGCTTAGGGGTTTTTTTCTAGGGGCCTACTAACTAGTTGAGACTTTTAGATGTAGCCAAATCTTTTTTTAAATGTTTTTTCAGAATTTTGTTTCAAAGAACTGCCTTTAATAAGTAACTGGAAAATTGATTTCTTCAGATACTTGCATATTTGAGATTTATCTGTTCCGGTTTGTACAAGGTTAAAAACCCCAAAAAGCTTAAATGTCTTTTCTACTGAATTAAAGATTCTGCAAGTGTTTTATGTATGATGTAGGAATCTTATGGAGGGTCTACTACTATTAGAGTAAATCAATATTAGAAACTACTAACTTCTCATACAGAATTGGAGTAAAGGACCCTTATTCTCTTTTTTCATAACATTTTATTATGAAGCAGTTAATATTGACAAAATTCAAAAAACAAATAGGGCATTTTATCTTCATATCACTCAGAACAGGGAAGAAGTTTCTCCAAATGTCTCTTTTCCATTTCTCGTTTCAGTGACATTCTGTTACTGAATCCAGAGAACTGTATTTTTTAGCAGGGTTTTGTCTCTTGCCATCTAAAGATAAGTGCAGAAACATGTAGCTGTTGATTTGGATTTGCTGTTGTGATTTGAAGGCCTGTAATAGCATCAGAAGACTCTGCACCATAGTTTTTGACCTTGCTTTCCTTTCTGTGAGAGGTGCATGTGCTAGGGACTAGTCCCTCATGTTACTGCTCTTCTTTAAATCCTGCTCTGAAGGTACCTAAACATGGTGTATCAGTATAGAGTGCTGCATTGGATGACTTAGGTTGTTAAAGACTTCCCACCTAAGCTTCTGAAAAACCTGTCTGTAGGCATGTAAGGTTCCCTCATTACAAACTCGAAAGTAATGGTCTGCCATTCCACTGTCCTTGGCATTCTTTGTTTAAAATACCATTCTTGCTTTGTATGCTGGTTCTTTGAAATCTGCTTACAGTGGGTATACACTCATTATCCTGGAATATAGTTGAGAGCTTAAGAATTATCATCAGAGGAAACATTCCTTACAAAGTTTCAGATAAGTGTCTTCAGACAATTCTCAAATGTAGATAAAAATTTTTTTAAACCACATTTCATGGTGTTTGACTTTAAACAAATGCATATGTGCTAACCAGTCTTCTAACTCTTCAGAAGTAATATTGCAACTAAGGCAACTGACATGTATAGGTAGTTGTGAACAACTGTTCTTTTCTTGACTCATAGTCAGTTAAATCCCTGATCTCATTTGGTATTGAAATATCCGTAGTGTTTTTCAACCAGCGCTGCATTCCTAACCTTGTATTAAGGTTACTGGTAACACAGTGTAGTTGCAAATGGCCCTAAACTCTGAAATGTTTTGAAAACTCTGTTAGTCACACACTTGGGACATAGCCCCGTTTTCTGCTTAGCAATACTGAATTTAATGCAGGGCATATACATAAGATAATCTATATTTTTCAATGTAGAATTTACTGCAATTTAATATTAAGGTTTGAATGTCTAGTTTTAGAAAATATATAGAATAGCATATTGTCTTTATCTCCAAAGGCATTATATTGTACTTCTAGCAAGTGCACCGACAGAAAAACAGCGACTAGAATGGTGAGTATAATCCTTGCTACTTAAAAAAACCCCCAACAAAACAAACGAGAAAACCCCCAAAACCAGCCCACCAAACAACGAAAACACCACTTCTTCCCTCCCACTGACCTCAGATACAAGGGAATATCTTATGCATGGAGTGTCTTTGTAGTGAAACAAAGTGGAGCATCAGTGTATCAAAATTAAATGGAGTGTAAAGTTCTGAAAAGGACAGTAGGAATGAAAAACCAGGAAGTGAAGGCTGTTGCTCGAATTTTTGCTTAACAGCACTGTCACGTTTATTTTATGAGTGCCTGGTGCACTTTTTTTAATAAGCAGTGTGAGGAGATATGTTTTCAATCACTGAAAACAGGAAATTCCCCTTACTTATGTTTCTGCTCTCTTATTAGTGAAATTTTAAGATTGACAGGTATTGGGAATTTCTTCAGCTCTAAAATTCATCTGAAGCCAAAAGAATATTGGATAAATATGTAGTAGTTTCTTGCTGACTGCCCTTTACTTGATGCATAATGTCTTGCTATTTAATTCCATTTGTAAAACCAGGCCATAGAGAGAGCTGCAGGGCATTCATAAGCTTTGCTTGCATCAGTTTTTGTAACACCTTCACTGGGTTTATTGATCTGAATTAATCTGACATATGTGCTAGTTCATTAGTAGTCTCAAATATAAGTATAATGAGAATGTTGAGGATTTTATCCTGATACATGATATTGGATACCCTATTATTCCCTATTAATGAGATTTTGCTAATGAATGACATTTATACAGGGTGGGCTTGGTGGAATCAAAAATCCGTATTCTAGTTGGAAACCTGGAGAAGAATGAATTCATTACACTGGCTCATGTGAATCCCCAGTCATTCCCAGCACCCAAGGAGAATCCTGACAAGTAAGCAAAGCCATTTTTTCATGTAATAGGGAGGAGCTACCTTAAATACAAATTCATTGAAAAATTAATGTTTTTTTAGAACTTTAAAAGTATTAAATTTTAATGACAGCATCATAAGGCAAACAGTCTTAAGCTCTTCTCAAGTAGCATTTGTGGAATTAGCTACTCTATTCTGTAAAAGAATGTTTCTAAACCAAAAAATAAGGAAAAATGTATTTTTGCTAATAACTATTAATTACATCGTCTCTTGCTAATAGTCTGTATGAGTTACTGGTCTTTATCTGATGCTGTTTTAATTATGAGGCAGCACTGAGAACTGAGTAGAACATAGGCACTGTAGAACCAAACTCTTGATAACTAGGTATATTTAATGTTACAAAATTTAGCAGTTGAGATGCATATAATTGAAATCATAATGACTGATGGAAGAATTTGTCAGGTTGTGAAAACAGTGGAGAGAATATTCAGATTGTTCAGGATTTTAAATGTTTTTTGACTCCTTCCCCACTTTGCCACCCTCTCCTCCCCCACTCAAAACAGCAACTGCAGATGTGTGGGGGCTAAAAACTCTTTAAGAATTTATTTTATTTCTAGATGGTGGTGTAGTTAATTTTTAAGGAATCATATTTTTGTGTGAAGTGTGAGAATGGGGAGGAAATTTGTCTTCATTGGGATATGTGAAAAGCCTTCTTTGCCTTGCACACAGCCTTTTCCACACATCAACTGCTTCAAGTGACAGGATGGTGCTGCCTTTTTTTTTTTTTTAGAAGTTATAAATTACATGCAAGTTCCAAATGAAATTGAACAAAAGCAGGCAATACCTCGTCAGCACCATTTTAGTGGGTAAATACAGCTACAAGTGCCTGCATAATCCTAGGTTCTAGTTAGCTCTTATGTCAGAGGACTTGATGCACGCAACACTTTTAAGAGAGGTCATCTTCCCAGCGTGTACCAAGTATGTTCGTTCACCTTTCCATGTGAAGGGGAATTTGGGCAGTTACAGCTAAGAAATTTAGGCAATGGAGACGCATTTAGGTGGCAAAATGGAAGCTGCTTAGTTGTGGAATAGATTCTAATTACTTGAAGAACTCTTTATAGTTGCAATCACTGGTTGTAGCTACATGAGAGAATCTATACAGGAGCACAGTTGAATGAAATATATTGCTGATGATCTTAGTTCGTTTGCTGGGGATAAATGTCATTGTTGCAAGACTTTTTTAATATTGTGAATGAAAAGGGCACGTTGTTGAATTGGCTTTGGTTTTTATGTTTTTATGGCTAGCTTCCCATTGCTAGTGGAGCTAAAATGTAGAGCTGTTGTCTCTTGCAGCAGATAAGTTATTAAATTACTTAATTCTGTCAGTATTACATGACTGTTTTATATAAAATTTTCCAGGGAAGAATACCGTACAATGTGGGTGATTGGGTTGGTGTTTAAGAAAACTGAAAATTCTGAAAATTTAAGTGTCGATCTTACCTACGACATTCAGTCTTTTACAGACACAGGTGAGTTTTGCTTTCTAGATGTTCTGGTATTGATAAACTTGTTGAAGTTACTGTCTTTGTTCAAAATGTAGTCTTTATTCATAACGTTCACAATAGTAGTAGAATTGGATCTAGACATAGAGTAGAAGGATTCAGCTAAGGAGTTGGGATATTATTTAGTAAACACATTTTCAATGAGTTTTAATGCTTGTAGACACTTCAGACTAACCGTTTTCTGTTTGTTTTCATTAAAAGCGACAAACTTTGCACCCATCTTCAGATCTCACTAAAAGTGGTACATTATTTTGCAATCTTTGTTGAACAAAGTAGTTAGCATATGTGAACTAGCAAGCCTAACCTCAAAATTTTTGAGTGTAGTTTTAAATATTTCTGTTAATTTATCAGCTTAATTTATCAGTGGATTAACAAAATATCTTTTATTCCATGGCATTTTATGCTAGATAATTGATTCAGTAACTTTTACTTTCATTCCCAACACTCAGTGCAAAAAAGCTTTTTGACTTTTTCTGATGTTTACTTTTTGATTCACAAAAATAACTTGGAACACACATAAGAAGTTTGCAAGCAAAGAATTGGTAACAGCTGGAGAGTGTGACTCTCCAGGGTGTAAGGAACAATAGCTTGGTCAGGTTTATCTAATAAATTTGCAGTGTTTTTTTTAAACAAGTGACAGTTGAGGCTCAAGTATTCTGTGTTTAGAGAGTTAAAGGAATAGCTGCAAGTGCTACCTAATGAGACCCTGGTCTCTGGATTTCTAAGACTCAGTAAGCCTGAGGAAGCAAGGGAATTAGACACCTCGATCCCCCTCCACCTCACACACGTGAATGTAATGAGTGTATAGGTATATTTATAAAGCATGCCAAGGTTTCAAAGTTCTTTATTGTTGTATATAGCTGCAGTGGGATGTCTCTTTCTTAGTCAAAGGGATTTTTATTTTCTTGAGAGGTGGAATATTTCTTGTGATAATAATTGGTGAAGGTGAAACTATAGATATATCCTAATTTTTAAAAATTTAGAAAAGGCATAATACCTTTGCTGCTGCTTTGAAGGAGTAAAAGAATCCAGAAGTTACAGTTTCTCAGGTCTTTTATTGTTTTTAAACAGACATTTCAATCGTATACTTGTCAGAGAGTTTTGATATGAAAAGACTAAACTTATTTCTATAATTTTGAATGTGATTTCCTTGTACTACATTCCTGATGTTTGTCTAAATATATGCAGTTTTAAGTGGAGTAGCATTTCATCAAAATCATTGTAGACTGATGCTTAGTTTTCTCTTCAATTTGTAAATACTCTTCCTGAAATAACAATCCAGTAAAAAATTTCTGTTTGTGTTGGTGGGTTTTTTGGTAATCTGAAATTAATGTGGATCTGTCTTTATTGTTTTTAATTCATCCTTACGACTTCTTTGCCCTGTCTTTTGGAATGGACACCAAGATTTTATTAAAACTAACGAAGCATTTTCAAGGATGAAGTTAGGGAATAGGTTGTTTTTTAGAACAAGGGGAGGAAGAGAGATGTGAAGAGTGGGTTAGGTTTTCCTTGTATGGAAACTTTGGTAAGACCTAATGCCAGGAACATTAAATGCTTTAGCCGTGTCTGGTTTTGCTGAGTGTGCTCCTACCTTAACTGTAATCTATATAATTTTTACAAAGAGGCTTTATAAGCTGCTTCAATACCAAGAATTAGTGTAGTACTCTTTAATACGTAGTATTCATTGAGCTCTTTGTGTGCCTGTCTTTTAACACTTTTATAATTACACCTCCACAGTCTATTCACTGAGATTCCTTATGTTTGTAGAACTAGACAGTGAATAAGGGAGATACCTCTTTAATTTTTTGTATTTAAGAATGATTTTTTATTCATACATCTGCCACAGCTTTGTTCAACATTGTGTAGATGGTGTGAAAGATCAGGTTTTTCATTTTTACCTGGCTTTACTTGAACCGGGGATCCTGGGTTGCAGTTCTCTTGCTAGCACTTACCGGGTTGACTCACTAGAAGATGTTCGGAGGTGAAGAGAAATGGCTTATTACAATAGATAAAATTCAAACAAACAAAACCACTAAAACAACCATACAAGATGAAAAAAACCCCAACAAAACCAAACCAAACAACCCAAAACAAAGCAACAAACCCCCCCAGCTAAACAGAAGAAAACCCAAACATAAATCATTTTTGTATAAAAATGCAGTGGTATATGAGTAACAGAGTGATTTGTAACACATTAGCTGACACATGAGCATTCAACACCTGAATCAGAACCTATTGGTTGCAGGAGCTTTGTTAATAAAATCGACTGTGAAGAAAACAGTTTCATGTAAATACTGTAATTCTTACGAGGAAATCTTATTTCTGTCTTTAGTCACTTTGAGATGAAATGAACAGTTTGCTTCAGAGCTCTTATTGATAAAACTTATTAACAGTATAGTTTAGAGAACTGTGTGCTTGCAAGATATTTTTCTTGGAAAACAGGTCACTTGTTTCCAAAGTAGCGTTTGTGTTTGTACTGTCAGTAGGCAGTTCACTTTCTTCCTCCAGAACAAGGAAACGTTTTCCTTGTTCTTGAAAGTAATAAACGCTCTAAAATGCAATTTGTTTCTGCCTGGGCAAGTAAGTGGACTTTGCAAAATGCTTCAATATGCCATAATGTTATTCTAATTGTGTAGTTTATAGGCAAGCAATAAACAGCAAGATGTTTGAGATGGATATGAAGATTGCTGCAAGGCATGTGAAACGTAAGCAACTTCACCAACTGTTACCTAATCACGTGCTTCAGAAAAAGAAAAAGGTAAACTTGGCTAATATTTGAGAGCTGTAAAAATACCATTGAGAAATGATTCCTCAGCTTTTTAGACTTACTAATCAGAGAACTAAAATCACATTTTAAAATCCTAATTTTACCTTCAATGTGTTCTCCCTTGACTGTAGCAGTATTACTACATGTGCTGAATATAACGTTAGATTTCCCAGAACATCAAAAACACAGATAGTATCTTCAGGTCTGAAATACTACATTTTGTTTGCCTTCCTTAACAAATTTAATACAGTGTAATTAATAAGGTTTCAAATCTCTCTTAGCATTTTAACCTGCAGATTACCTAAAAGAAGCATCTGTAACAGTACAGTAGAACAACCAGACAAGGGATTCTTGCTATCTCCAGCTCCTTCCTTTTATATTAGATTTTTCTCTCAGGCTCCTCCCTAAAAGTAAAATTGCAAATCATCAAATAGAAACAGAGTAGAATGTTGAAGAATTTGGTTGTTGCCTTACTGTCTCTTAAGAGATAGTCTGTTGTTGTCACTGATATTGAATCATTAGGGATAATTTCAAGGAAAGCATTCTTCGACCTGCAGCTTGGCAGCTTTTGGTATCACATGCTCTTTTAATTAAAAGTAAAAGATTAAATGACAGTTTTAACATCAGAACGTTGCCCATTGCCTGGCTGAGATGATTTGCTCCCTCAGTGTATAGTTTAGTTAACTTGTGGCCATCTATGAGAATGGTAGCAATGGTGTTAAATTAAGGTGCTGTGCTGGATGTTGTTTACTTTCAGTGGAGCCAGGAAGAACGGGTTGGAACATTGAATTGAACAATTCACTCTATTTCAAAATCTCTGCTGCTTTGTATTAGTTTAATCTGAGGGCACTACAAGTTTGCTTGTTTTTTTGGATAGCTAAACCACTATTGCATATTCTGTGTTAAGTGTATCTGAATAACATGCTTTTTCTGTCTATAGCTGTTTTATATCAAGTGCTGTTTTAAAGAATAGAAAGTCTTTATTGACACCAAGTATAGATCTGTTTCAGAGGACAACGTAAATATTTAATAATACATCTCTAAGTAGTATTGTGTCAGAGAAGGGCTTTTCTTCTCCACAGACTAAGTTCAAATCAGTCTCTAAATTCTTTTTATTAATGGTGGTTTTGAAGTACATCAGTTACTTTAAAGTTAATAAAAGTCCACAAAAATCAAAGAAAATTGAAATAAAGCTGAAAATACAATTACTAAATACAATAACAGTTTCTGGTTTTGAACACATTTGGTTCAGACAAGTCTGTACTGGAGTTGTGAACATGAAAATGTAAATGCTTGTGGTGACAGGACAGTGGATTACTTACATGTAAAAGGATTTGAAAATTCTTTGCATTTTGAAATTGCCTGAATCTTCATTGATTTTTAAGCCTTTAATTAGACTAATGGAATTTTCCTTTGCCTTGTGGGTTGCAGCATTCAACAGAAGGGATCAGGTTGACAGCTCTGAATGACAGCAGCCTCGACTTGTCTATGGACAGTGATAACAGCACGTCTGTGCCTTCGCCTACTAGTGCTATGAAGACGAGTCCATTGAACAGTTCCGGAAGTTCTCAGGGGTAATGGAAACTTTCAGTCTTGTTGCTGCTCTCAGTTCCTGAATTACTTGTGTTAAATGCGTGGCAAATACTGCATGTGTGAGTACAGTTACCAGGTTGTGACTGTTCCAAACTGGAGATTGTAGACACTCTTATTTCCAGTTGGAGCACTAGAGCAGGTGTAAATTTCAGAGATAGTTAGCGTGGCACTGGACTTCAGATGAGGAATTATAAAATGGAGTAATTGAGGTGAGAGAGTGAAGAAGTGTTACGTGAGTTTTGGATCCAAGTGTGAGACAGAAGTTTAGGCTTTCTGTCTTGGAAGTCAGTAGTGCTACTGCTATTACTGATGATATCTATGCGAATTAAATGTAGGAACATATTTTTCCATTGTATTTTCAAAGTATCTATGTTTTTCTTTAACTTTCTGTATTAAGTCTTTTCCTACCTAAATTCCAATTTGCCCAAATAAATGACATTTACTCTCTTCTTTCAAGAGTCTCGTGTTCGTCTTTTGTATGAGAGAACTTTCAGTCTCCTACAATTCTGCAGAATTACGTGTATATTATAGGACACTGTGTAGGATGAAATACTGCACTTCATTCAATGTCGTACTTTTGCCAGTGCTTATTTAGTTAGTCTTCCTTGGTAAATGATAAAGTGGTAAATGGTAAACACTTATTGTGCTATTAAAACAATTCTGTGATATCTAGGATGTCACACTTCAAGTGGATACTGGCCTGTTGATTTTAGACGCATGCTCCTTCCTGATTTCTTAAAAATTAAATAAAGAACGTTTTTTTGGTGATGGGAAGGCCTTTGCTTGCCAAGTCCAAACTGAAATCATTGTTATAATGGTGTGTGTAGATTAAAAACAAACTTTCTGATTTAGTCCTTGTACAGTGGTTTTGTTTCATCCTTCAGGAAATAATTGCTGTGTTTTCCCCTGTACCTTATTTGGGTGAACATTGCCTTAGTTTTTGCCTTTTTTTGAAATGCAGCTTCTCCCTGGTCTAAAAAACTATCATTGAAGTGATTTAAATTAAATATTTGAACTAGCTTCCACTGCTTGAGTTTGGCAGTAGATTGCCAATGCTCATTTGAATCTTTTTACTGATTTAGTAAGTTCTGCTCTGCAGTGTAGGTGAAATACTAGCTACGGTTGCTGACCACACAAGGCAGGCCGTGTAGCACCATAGCTTTACTGCTGTGTTCAGCACTTCATAATTTTTCTCTTTTTAGCAGAAGCAGTCCTGCGCCAGCTGTAACAGCAGCATCTGTGACCAACACACAGGCTTCTGAAGTCACTGTGCCACAAATAAATTCCAGTGAAAGCTCAGGGGGTAAGTAAAATGGCATAGCATATTGTTTCTATTGATTTTTTAGTAAAAGTTTATACAGCAGTTTTTCTTCCAGTTTGAGTCTTCTAGTCTTAGCACGTGCCGTATCGTGTTCTTCTTGATACAGATTTAACTAATTTCTTTAGGACTCAGAAAATCATGCTGGAATATCTTATGCCATTATGTTTATTTCTTTTATTCTTGGGGATTTACATTTGCCATTCACAATAGCAGTAGTTTTCCAATGACCTGTTGTGGGTCTGTAGTTCAGTTAGTTAAATGAGGAAAAACAATTTAGAACTGGAAGAGCAATCTTTATATTTATTTTTAATTCATTTTGTAGTTATACTCGCGATGGATCTGTACTGTCTGTAGTCTGTGCTCCCTGTTCCTGCTCCTTGTGCTTCATGAAATTGATTCTAGGAATGCAAAAGACTCAGATGTAAGCAGAACACATGTTCCTTACTGATGTCTGTTCAGATATGTCCCACTGTGTGTGCTGATTTTATCCTCCGTTTTCTTCAAGAAAAAGTACACTTTACTTAAAAAAAAAATAAAAATTTGACTCTTTAATCAAAGAATAAAAGCATCTGGTGAAAATGGTCTTTTAGCAGACTCAGCTACTCCTTGTTTTTGATGGAGCTTTAGCTGTGTACAAGGAGCAAGTCAAAAATAGATGGAAAAGGGTAGCAACTGGTTAGCCTTTCAAGATGAAATCTCTCATTTCAGTCTTGACATGTGGGATGGTGGAGTCTTACTTCTCTCTGGTTTCTGTCATGTCACAGGTGCATCAATGTGAGTGTGTCCATGAGCACTAAATTCAGCTTAAATTATATGACTGGGTTTTGGATTTGGAAGCATATCAGTGTATCATTCTTGTATTCTGGTTAATGAAAATGTTAATCACTTGATAGTTGTTAATGAAAAATTTCCTCAGTGTATTTTTTCTCATCCTGGAGCATCTCCCTATGTGTGCTTATTGGGTTGAGGTAGGCAATTGATGAGATAGAGCTTTGTCATATGGAGCATTTTTCAAAAGGATGTATATATAATATGAGTTCTTTATCTGATGCTCTGTGATGACTTCATATTTGTCATCATGTAATCTAAGCCTGAGAAGCGATAAACTTCGTTTTTGATTGACAAAGCGAGTATCAGATTGCTCTTGGTTTTGATTTAAGGTAGTCTTGGCAATGCACTGTGGCTGAGTATAGAAGCAGTAAAACTTCTTTGGGTACCATGAATAACACAGCTGTATTAGTGCAGAGCTTTGCCTGTGCTAGTATTGCCTACTGTTAAGCAGGGTTAATTAGACTAAGCAGAGTGTCACTGACATGGCTACCCTGGGTCTGGTACAGGAATTCTCCCTCAGAATCATAGACTGTTTAGGGGTTGGAATGGACCTTAAAGATCATCTAGTCCCAACCCCTCCTGTCATAGGGACACCTTCCACTAGATCAGGTTGCTCACAGTCTTATCCAGACTGGCTTTGAACACTGCCAGGATTGGGGCATCCACAACCTCCCTGGGCAGCCTGTTCCAGTGTCTCACCACCCTTACAGTAAAACATTTCTTTCTAATACATAGCCTAAACTTCCCCCTTTCATTTTGTACCCATTACTCCTTGTCCTGTCACTACGGTTCCTGATGAAGAGCCCCTCTCTGGCTTCCCAGTAGTCCCCCTTCAGATAATGGGAAGTTTGCTATGAGTTCTTCAGGCTGAACAGCCCCAACTTCCTCAACCTGTCTTTGCAGGGGAGGTGCTCCAGTCCTCTTATCAATTTCATGGCCCTCTTCTGGACTTGGTCCAACAGTTCCATGTCCTTATGTTGGGGACACCAGAACTGTACACAGTCCTCCTGGTGGGGTCTCATAAGAGCAGAGTAGAGGGAGAATATCATCTCCCTTGACCTTCTGGCCACATTCCTTTTGATGCATCCCAGGATTCCACTGGTGTTCTGGGCTGTGAGCATACAATGCAGCCTCATGTTGAGTTTTTCACCAACCCCCGCCCCGCCAAGTCTTTCTCCTCAGGGCTGTTCTCAGTCACTTCTCCAGCCAACCTGTAGTTGTGTCTGGAATTGCCATGACCCAGGTGTGGGACCTTGCACTTTGCTTTATTCAGCTTCATGAGGTTTGCATTGCCCCACCTCTCAAGCCTGTCCAGCTCCCTCTGGATGGCATCCCTTTCCTCCAGTGTATTGGCTGCACCCCACAGCTTGGTGTTGTCAGCAGACTTGCTGAGGGTGCACTCAAGCTCAGGAATGAGCTTGAAACTAAACTGTGCTGTGTATGCACACCTGCTGTTCCAAACTTGATGCTTATACCATTAACTGTACCACTTCCTTGGTGCCTGCTTGATACTAGTGGTTATGAATAGAGACTAGAAATACCAGTGATTGAACTGAAATGATTGTGCCAGCTCACCTTGTTGAAGATCTTTACATTATTTATCCATAGGTACTTCAAATGAAAGCATTCCTCAAACTGCCACACAACCAGCCATTTCTCCACCACCAAAGCCTACCATCTCTAGAATTGTTCCCTCAGCGTATCTATTAAATCCATCACCAAGAACTTCAGGAAATGTTGCAACAAAAATGCCTAGCCCTGTCACAGCAGTGAAAAGGACATCTTCTCCCCATAAAGAAGAGTCTCCTAAGAAAATTAAAATGGAAGAGGTATTTGAGATTTTGAAGTCATACAACAGCAATGTTCAAAATTTTGAATATTCATTTCATCCACAGAGTGCTGATTCTCATATTTCAGATTTCAGATATTTCCTACTCTGATTGCATTTCTACTTGATGTTTTTTGCTTGCTAAGGTGTTAGTATTTTTTATTATGTTGATATTCATCATATGACACGTACTTCATTAGCACAAATGCTTAGGTGCTAAATTCTTGTCTTAAAAGCAATTATTTTGATAAGACTATAACATGCTAAGTCTTACAACTAATTCTGTCCTCAGAAACACTTTATGACCTTATTGTCTTGTTGATTTTTTTATAAAAAGTTTCTTTATGATTTTTAATAGTTCGTGTTTGCATTTCAGCAGGATGAAATAAGTGAAGATACTAGCTGTATAGATTTGAATGAACATGAAAAAATGGAAGCTAAGGTATCTATGACTAGATCATATAATTTTGTGTATATTAATTGGGACTCTTCCTTGTGAAAACTACAGTGTTTCCCTCTAGGAATGACTAAGGGTGTGTGAAGATATAGACTCTCCAGTAAAGATATAAAAATGGATGTTATCTTCTTAATGTTTGTTGGTATTGATGAATTGCAGTCCATTACCTGCTGTCAGGCTAAGTTGAGCCCGAGTCCATAGTCACATAGGATTGTGATTTCTTTGCTGGTCATTCACATGGTATTATGCAAGGTGAAAAAATTAGTGATATTTATATATCAATTTGTTAAATCAGATAAGGGATTTGTCAATATGCTACGTTTTGCCTAAATCCCAAGCCTGATGTATGTTAATTAGTTAAAGAACAGTTACCGTATGTAACTGAGAATCCCAAAGCTGGGTGCTGCCTTGTTCACTTTTTAGACTCAAAAATATTTCAAGTGATGGTAAATCTTTCCTGGCAGTGAAATTATTTTATGCAGCTACAGCATACCTTTGGGGGATTTCAGAGATTCAATGTGCCCCTCCAGTACCTTGTAATTTAGCAGACAATTTTTCTGCTTAGTGGTGAACAGAAAGGGTGGCAGTGTCTCTTTAGCCTTATGATAGCAGCTCTCCACTTGGGCATGTACAGTTTTTATAGGCATGTTCTGTTGTCTTCGGAATACTCTGAAAAATATGCTCGAACTTATCTTAAAGTGCTTTGGTTTATAGCTTCAACTCCCTTAAGTGAGGAATTGTATCTTATGTAGTCACCTTGAAATCTCTTTGAACTTAAGACAGGTGAGGGCAGAAATACATGTAAGCACTTAATCCCCACATCGAAAATAGATTCTCTGAATACAGGTCAATGTAAAAGACATAAGTAATCCTGTTAGCTTTTGTTGGCAGTCTCTTCTAAATCTTTTGTCCTTCATATGCGTGGAAGGAAATGGAGGAGTGAAATTTTTAAATTAACATAAGCATAGGCTTTCTTCCATTGAAATGCACACTTTTTTTAGACTATGGTTACTAAATGTTACAATTTTAACTAACAAACTGTTTTTATTAAAATGAGAACGTGCCATTGTCCTGCTTTAGCCCTGTAGTCCCACTGTTGCACCTGAAAAACAGGCTTCTGATACTCATGTATTAATTCAGAAAGCTGATTGAACCCATTAAAGCAGCAGGAAAACCTTAGTGGCAGAGTGGCAAAAGTAGTGGAAAAGTGATTGAATTTCCAACAAATTCTGAAGCTTTTCACATGAACTTCCTTGATTACACTTTTTGTCTTAATTGAGTTGAATTATGAATGTTTTCCTATAGGATTCTGGTGTTAAGTGGTTAAACAAGTGACAACTGAGAAGTGATGTAGCTTGTGCTGATGTCGAATTCCTAATAAGGGAAACATTCTCTAATGTGGTAATTCCTACATTATAAAAGGAAGAGTATCAATGCAGCAAGCACCAATGCTTGCATTTTTCTTTTGCTATATATGCACAATATAAAGCATTCTGGTTAGTGGATGTCTATGTAAGTAGCTTTTATAGTGTGAAGTGGTGTAACTGTGGCGATACTTCTAATTTTTTCAGGAGCAACCTGAGACAGAAGTGAATGTTAATTCTCAAGCAGAAACTCTTCAGACAACTTCTCTGCAAGCTCCTCAGGTACTGTTTTTAAAAGCAATACCTCCATCTGTGTGTGCACTGATCTGTAGTGAAAGCACTGAAATGAGTCCAAGTGCTAAAAATAAATGTAAAATTTTAAATCTAAATCCATTGTATGGAAAACTTGTTGTTACTGTCACAATTTTTGTGTTTTAGATGGTCATTGATCTTATTGAATGTGCATTGTAGCTAAACATGTATGGCTTGCCATACAAACTGACCGAAGCTGGATTCGCTCTTCTGAATTGTGCCTTCAAAGTAAGGGGCTCAGTTTATTCCTTTGTGCTTTGCACATCACAGAATAATCCTTTCTAACAAGGAAACAAATGCTTTAAATAGCTTCTGCTCAAAGATATCCAGGTAGAGGTTGAGAATGTCTGAAATATGACTTCAGATTCTTGATATTTGGTATGAGAGAGAAGTTGTGATCTTGTCATGCCTTAGCTAGCTGTGTTGTTTCACTGCAGGTGTTAAAAGTGTGAGGTCCATTGGATAAACAGACACTAAGAATTCTGTGCCATTCACTTAAATTTTTGTTTGTTGTTTTTTTGTCGCAACTTTTAGAGAGCATATCTACATCTTACTAGCATTTTTAAGCTTCTCTTAGTGCTCTATTGATTAAAATTTCATTATCACAAAGCATTTTATGCGCACTTTAATCCTTAAATGATGTGTAGTAAATATATTGGTTGAAAATGGGGATCTATTGCAATAGTATTTAATAATATTTCTTATTGGATGTTTTGAACTATATGAACAGTACTGAATATAAAGATAACAAGATTTTTTGGGAAAAACTGTAGATGCCATATGGGCTCTCTGAACTGCTTCAGGGAAGTTTTTAGATCATTTAGTAAGTGCACAAAGTTTATTTCACCTGTTGTTGGGGGGTGATTATATAAAGCTTTGTAGCTTTTTTTTCAGATTGTGTAGTTGTTACATTTGCAAAAATAATCTGGAAACTACAAAAGAATGGTGAGCCTCTTCTGTCATTTTTCAGTGTTCTCATTGGCTTTGTTTAAAACACTGCCCATGTTGCAGAACATAATAACATGTCAAACCACAGATCAGCGCTGACCAGAGGGGGTTACTGGGGACAGGGACAAGGAAGGGGGTCAGAGCTAATTTGCCCTGGGTCCCTGTTGCATTGTGCTTTGCTGCTGATCAGCCAGTGTTGATTTCTTCTGAATAAAGCAACATTTTAGAGCAGTCATTTTAATGCAGCTTTCTCCATGTATAAAATGTACCTTATATTAATTTTGAATGTCTATAACATAAGAAGACATTTTATGATAAATGACGTGAAGTAATAAATAATAACTGGGTTATTGGGATGGCAAATAATGTGCCACAGTGGAAGAGAAAATACTTTGGAAGTTAAGAAAAATCCCACCCCAACGTTAGAGGCATTAATGAATTAGAAATTAGAGAAATTAATGAATCACACCCAATCTTGAGAGAGTTTCTTTTCTGTGTTTTCCTTTAGTTGGCTTTAGATACAATTTGCTTAATAGTATTGAAGTCTTAAGTGAGAAAAAAGTGTTCAGACTATTGTCTAGGTGGAATTCTTACTCATACAGCATGTTTTGTAAAGTTTGTCACGTCTCTTTTCTCATAAATGTAAATCAATATGAAAAACTGCAAATTTGTCTGTAAAGAGATTTTCAACAGTCAGGAATGTGAATGTATGAAAACACATACTCTGCATTGGGGACAGCTTTTCATCACTCATCTGTAAGGGGCAGAGACTTAAGACTGAACTGTTAAAAAGCATTTTTAAGTACTAAACATGTAGATTGGATAGTAGATGTCACTGATCAAGCAACCTTGTTATGTGGATATTATGTTTTACTATAATACAGGTTATTAGTAGGCTCAGCTTGTTCTGCAGCACTTGCTAATTTCTTGCAGTTGTCAAAAAAGGGTAATGCACACAAAGACTCTTGTACACATTTTCTTTAGCAAAAACTATGTGGGCAAAGGAAATATTTGGTTCTGTATTTGATTTGTAATTATCCTTGTCTTCATATATTCCTAAAAAGTCTTCTAAAGATCTTGGTTTTGAAAGTTAATACCAATTACTACAAAATTTTTCTTTTAATATTTACAGAGTTAAAATACAACTGAATTTCTTCTTTTCTTTTCAGAAAACACCCAGTACAGACCTTTCAGATATCCCTGCTCTCCCTGCAAATCCTATTCCTGTTATCAAGAATTCAATAAAATTGAGATTGAACCGGTAAAAACAACCTCAGGGGTCCATAAACAGTATCTGCCAACTCAACCTGTTGTCTTCTAATGCTAGAAAAAAAGGAGAATGGAGGGTGCAAGACTAGAACATAATCGCAAGTGGATTTAGGTATATTTTGTGCACTTCCCTTTCTGGACTAAAATTGCCGCTTGATTGGAAGTCCAGGTTAGTATGTGAAGCCAGGAGTACAATTAATGTGTTAGCAACAGTTGCATTAAATATTTCGAAGGATTACTGCCTTTAAAAACATGAACACTATTTGTAGCCATATTTGACATTCTGATTGAATTTGTTTGAATTGTTTCAAAATTGAGATAAAACTGGCATAAAAATCCCTTAAATGCACTTTTATGTACTTTTTTTATTGGAGTATGACAAATTTTAGATCTTTAGCTGATACACTTTCGTTTTATTGAAGAATCTCTTCAATAGTAGTAATTTGCAAATTGGATGACATTCTGTGATGTACTATACATTGAAAACAAAGTGTATAGTATATTTACTTCAACTGCCATCAAGCAGCAGTAAGTCTTTAAAATGTAATGTCAAATCTTGGGGTTATAAGACATAACTTGAGGAAGTAATTGGGAAGTTTTGGTATTGGTGGGACATGATTAAGATGTGGTCTACTTTTATTTATAGGATTATTTTAAGGTGCATACAGATCAGCAATCGAACAGTAAATAAACTTTCTTTTGAGCTAATTGAACTCCTTATTCCCTTTTTTGATCCCTTTCTTTCTTGGGAAAAGCTTTTGCATTTTATGTTGGGGGGTTTTTTGTGTTTTTTTTTTTTTTTTAATTATTTTTTCAGCTTGTATGCACCATATAGGACAACAGTTACTTATACAAATAAAAACAAGCCATGTACTCATTTGGGTTCCCTCCTGCCTCTCACCTAGTCATAATACCTTGTGGCCTCTAGGCACAAATTCAAAATTTGTCCCATGACTAAAGTGTTTAGGTAAATATTGTGTGCCTGTAAAATACAACACCTGTCTTGATGGCCTTTGAATCACTAAATATAAGATGATTTTTGTACACTCCATAAAGGTCCTGTATGCATTAAAAAGCTTCAAATTTTAAATGAACGCAAAAAGACTTTTCCCTAAGAATTTTAATCTTTTTATTTTTAGATGGCTCATCAGAAATAGTTTTACATACTGAACAACACCAAATTTTTAAAAATCATATTTCTAGTAAGCACTTGACATCTAGTAAGCTCTCTTACTCCTATTTTTTGTTCTTGTAGTTCTATCAAAAAAATAACAGCCTTTTTCTTTTGGAAAAACTGAAGCTCTCATGGCAAAGAACAGAGTATTTGAAGAACATGAGGGATACCAACAGTAATACCAGATGTAGATAACAAACTTCATGTTACTATTACTTAAGTCTGAAGTATGTGGGATGTCAAATCATACTTCCCATACTTTGATTAGCATGTTTTACGAACTCCCTTCTCCCATTGTGCTCCATCCTATTACACGTGCATCTTTCATGTTAGAGTTAAATTACTTACACTCTTCCCCTTATCCTTCTAAATTAATTCTCCAAAGTCAGAGTGTAGCTTATCTTTTACTTAGGCTGTGCAGTAACTGAAGGGTTTTTTTTTTTTTGCCATTTGTCTAAGATGTCTAGTATACAATATCTCTCTTTTCCTTGCCCTGTGCAGCCTGCTGTCGTCCACCCCCCAAAGAAGGTTATATCTTAACAGTTGAAGTGTACAAGCTGTCTGTGTATTTTGTGTAGCTATGGAGTTTAGACTGAAATTGCCAGGCACAAATTTAGTCTTGTCATTTTGTTTACACATCGGAAAATCTTTTTCATTTTATTAAACGTTTCATGTAACTGCACCCAAGTTTTGCCAAGCTGGAAACTTGGAATCTTTCTGTATAGTGACTTTTTAATTCTAGTTTTCATAACCTGGAGATCAGACTGTTGCTTTCGCATGATGTACGTAGTGTCTCATGACTGGAGTTTGCTTTGTTTTATAGTATCTGTACTCCTTGTATTTTTCAAGAGCTATTTTGTAAACAGATGATGTATTTCTCCATTGAAAACACAATAAAAAACAGCACAATCCCATGGTTGTCTGATTTTTCTGAATGTACTAAATTGATCTTTTTAATTCATACTCAGCTCTTAAATTTTCTGCTAAGTAAAAATACAGTACAGCCTAAAAGAAATACTACACAGTGCTTATATAGAGATTAATTTATGTTTGCTATAGGAGGTGGACGTAACACTCAGAAAGCTATTGAGTTTTAGTCTTTTAAAGGGAAACATTGCGGATTATTCAGTGGCTTGGTGGGGACAGTTTATTCTCAAAAACACCCAAAACATTTTAAGGGTATCCATTCCTTCTCTCCTGGTTAGGAATCAATGTTAAATTCTTCAGTGCTGACAAAACTAGAAGAAACACGCCTAAACAATTTAAGGCTACATTATTTTCTTGAAAAGTCTGAACTTCATTTTTTAAAAGCATCGGCTGTAAGAGTTTTGGCACCGCACACTTGCTTTTCTTGCAAGTGCTTATTCCTTACGTCAGCAGATGGCACTATTTCTCTTCTTGTCAAGTAGTTTGAGTGTGCCCTGAAATAAAAGTAAAAATTACAAGTAGCTGTGCCTCACTTGATTGATCTTTGTATCAGCATGAGCCCAATCCTCCAAATGCTTGATGTGAGTTAACTTTAACAAAAGCCTCCTTTTGACTAAAATTTCTTTAACTGCTAAAACCACTGGTGATTATGGTCTTCGTACTATAAATGCCCTGCCTAAAACAATAAACCTTTGTGTTTTATATATTTTTCACAGCATGCAATTGCTTGTCTTGTTTAGAACAGATTAATCATCTTTATATCTTGCCCACCACAATTCCCTTTCATCACAGCTGATGATGTTATTTATGGCTTATCTTTTATTTTCTCTGACCAATAAAAATCTCCTAGTAGATATACAAATTTCTGTTAGTGTTTCTCAATCTACTGGCAATAGGTCTCAATAGATTGTTTTTCTGAGTTACCCATCATCAACCTCCAGAAGTTCACAGACTCATAAGAATTCGCAAACAAGAAGCTGAAAATTACTGTTGTAGCCAAAATAATTAACATTAATAAGCCATGGTTTAACAGATGGCTTCAGACATACTGATTTGAATCAGACATTTGAGTTGATGAGTTCTAGCTCAAGTTGTGCTTCCTTGAGGTAGGTAGTATGTGTGCACGTCACTTCTTAAATACACTTCTTAGTGCATTTCTTGTGGGTTTTTGTTTGTTTTAAACTGTAAAATCTTTAAACTTGTACCTATAGGTGTATGGTAACTGCATAGTAATTAATATCAATTGATAGTAAATGTACCTTAATGGAAGAATGAATTTTACCAACAGAAAGTTAAAACAGTTATTCAGCCTCTAGAATAACCAAAAATAATTCAGCAAGAACACAGTAGATACTGCTGAGCCGGAAGCTATACTTAAATGCATGAAAAACTACAGTGGTAGTTACTGAGGAAGCAGAATATCACAGAATTACATAATATACAGAGTTGGAGGGGACTCACAAGGATCATTGAGTCCAACCCTTGGTCCCACACAGGACCATTCCCAAGAGTCACACCGTGTGCCTGAGAGTATCCTTCAAACGCTTCCTGAACTCTTGTCAGGCTTGGTGCTGTGACCACTTCCCTGGGAAGTCTGTTCCAGTGCCCAACCACCCTCTGGGTGAAGAACCTTTTTCTAATATCCAACCTAAACCTCCCCTGACACAACTT
>JAWWLV010000179.1:50208341-50244661 GCA_035041135.1 Platyrinchus mystaceus
TGTTTCGAGTGACCTTCTCTTAGATGGATGGCCTTAGGGGCTGACGAGCTCCATCTGCCCGGGGGAGTGTCCCTGACTCGGGAATCGAACCCGGGTCGCGGCGGTGAGAACGTCACATCCTAACCACTAGACCACCAGGGGACAGCTAATATTCTAAGTGTTATTGATTCCCAACACTGGAAGATGCCTTTACTTTGAATCTTCACATTAATGAAAAAGCCTCACTTTCCGTGCTTCATGCATGTCTGCAAAATTTTGATAGCCCTTGTAAGAGCAGAGCACTGGGATGTTTTTCAGCATTGCAGCTCATTAGTCAAGCAGGCAAATCACATAACCTTTACATTCTTGCTTCATATCCAACATCCAGGAAAAGGCATATAGTATTACAGTCACAACTAATTGCTGGAGTCAGTGTTCTGTTTAATTAATGCCACTTTCCTTGTCACTACTTCTAACCCAAAAAATCCCCAAAAAACCAACCTAAACTTAAAGTAAGGGGTCTCAGCAACTTTCTAAAAGGATCTCCTACCAAAACATGGGTAAAGAGCAAGTCACAGGAGGCCTATAGCCCTTAGGCACAACACAGGTTCAAAGAGATCAGCATGACACCTTACACTGTTCAGATCATGTCATAGTTGCCTGCCAACTTTTTTCATGTGTTTACAAAGTACATTTTGCTCTTGTGCAGACTGAGTATGAAATTCTAAATTTTAATGCAACTTTTATTTTTGATTGCCAGTGTTAGTTACCAAAGGAACAACTTGTACATTGCATAATCTGCTATTACTCTCAGCAACTGAAGATTAGAATCACAGATCAAAACCCAGTATGCAGAAAGAATTGAACTTGGTGCTTTCACTCAATGTGCAGTGATTTCTGTCACAGAGATATTTTTTTCCAAATAATTTGTACCTCATTCTTCATGACATATGGCAAATGTCAAGACAATCTAAGTGCATGAGGGAATTCTAGAAGATATATAATAGCTACACAGTATAAGTACAGCAGAAATATTGTTGTAGCCCTCTAAATCTGGCTGCATATTTACAGGCATCTCTCTTTGTCATGGTTAAATAAGAGTTTTAAACTTTTCAAAAAGCAGTGTCTTCACAATCTTTTTCTGCTCATTTTAAATTAGGGCTGCTATAGAGGGGCAAGAGATAGGAAAGAGTAGAGTATTACACAACATTTGCTAAAGACAAGAAGTAGACAGGTGGTATTCCTGTGGAACTATATATATTGCATTGTTACAAATGTAAGTGTTCTTGAAACTTATGCTGGTACTTGCCTTCACCAGAGACAATTCTCGCTTGTTTCAAATAGTAGCATACATTATAGTCCCCTTTTTCTTTATACTGACATAAACTTTAGCAGTCTTCTGAGACATTGAAATGTAGAAAGATCTAGGACATTTGTGTTTTTTCATGTCTATTGAAGTGGCTTCATTTGTTCAAGTCTGACATGATAAAAATGTTAATAAAAAGAGAGTTCTTACCTGGAATGACTCTTTTTTTTTTTTTCAAGTAGAGAATAAGAGGCTGTTTGATAACTCTGCTTCTGTTTGGAACAAAAGCAAAATAAAACCAGGTCTTTATGATCAGATGTTCTAAGATTTTTTTTTTTTTTTATTTGTGCCAGTTGAAGACTTCATCAAGTTATTTTTCTACTTTTTTAAACAAATATTGTAGACATCTAAATGGGTAATGTTGCTAAAAATCTTACATTTATGCACTCTCCTTTAGGCTACCTAAGGTGAAATTCAAGGCAGAATACAGACCTGTCTAGACAAATTTAGATGTTCTCTCTGCTTCTGTGCTTGCAAAGATAGGCAAAGCTGGGTGTGAAACAAAGAAATAATTGATTCCGTTCAGAAGGATTAACTTTTCTCCACATGCAGGGAAGGAGGATTGACTTCTAATCAGAAGGATAAGGAGCTCAGACTGGTTCTAGTATCCTATCTGGAAAAGCTCTCAGCAGATTACAATGTTGTCATGGTAAGTAAGAATATTGCAGAGTACAATCCAATGTATTTCTCACTGGTTCACTTGCAAGCCTAACACTAGAAAATTTTTAACTACAGCTGAGCTACAAGTTAAGTCTGTCATTGGCATCACATCATGATGAATATTCAGTTAGAAATTACAGAATCAAATAATCAAAGTGTGCTGAGTTGGAAGGGACCCACAAGGATCATTGAGTCCAACCCTTAGCCCTGCACAGGACTATCCCCAAGAGTCACACCATGTGCCTGAGAGCATCATCCTAATGCTTCTTGACCTCTGTCAGGCTTGGTACTGTGACCACTTATCTGAGGAGCCTGTTCCAGTGCCCAACCACCCTCTGGGTGAAGAACCTTTTTCTAATATCCAACGTAAACCTCCCCTGACACAACTTCAGGCCACTGCCTTGGGTCCTGTCACTGGTCACCACAGAGAAAATACCAGTGTCTGCCCTTCCTCTTTCCCTCAAGAGGAAGTTGTAGACTGAGGTCTCCCCTCAGTCTCCTCCAGGCTGAACAGAATATGTTTTATCCTCTTGTAATAGATATTATTTGGAAGTTGTGTGCATTTCTACAAAAGGTATTTTGCATGTTGAAGTGACGCATCATTTATGTACCTTTATGAACATGCCAGTTAAGTACCTTTGCTGTGATTAATCTCTCTGCCATCATTGTGGCTGAACAATATGTACCATATATTATAGCTGAATACTTGGTAGGTTCACTTGGTTTACAGATCCAACATTAATATTGGAAAAATGTCAATAATAAACTGGTTTTAGTTTAATAATCTTAGTAGAATTAAGTATCTCTTCAATAGAAACAAACCCTCTTGGGTTTGTTGGTAGAGGCAGATGCAATTTGATACATCTACCAAGTTCAAACTAACAATTTGAAATACCTACAAACGTGAAACATCTGCTAATATTGTCACTAAAGGAATGCAAACTTTGATATGAAACTTCAGAGGGCATGTTTCATAATGAAAAAGATAATACAGTGATCCACTACTGGATATTCCATCTGCTTTTTTTGATATTTAAACTCTAATGTTTTTTAATAAAGTTTAGGTATATTTGTATTGTTCTAAATAAATTCTGGAATGCTCTTTTTAGGTAACTTTTTTTTTTCTTTCTCTTATACTTAATGAATTAAGCAGATCACAGTTCTTATTCAGCTAGTCTGGATTTCTTGATTACCTCAGTATTATGATCTCTCTATTCTAATGCAATGTTTCAAATAAACTAAGAATTACAATGTCCTACTCACTTTATTAAGTTTTTGCCTCATAAACTCTACTGAATTTAGAAAAAGTCAGATTTAACAATAGTAGGGAAATTTAACTGGTGGTGGGGAAAAAAATGTTTGATGGTATACATAGATTTTTTTTAAGCATGGGTTTTGCAGTAAATTACTTTCTCTAAATAAAAGACAAAATCCAGGAAAGTAATAGGAAAGGATAAAGAAGAAAATTACTTTTGATGTAAGGTGATAAAATCTCCAGCTTATTGGGTAAGGAGAGCTCCATGCATTTATTTAACTTAAGAAACTAGCCAATGCATTTAAACTGCCCCATAATAACTGTGGCCCACACTTACAAGTGCAAGTGTCTTTTAGTCTGTCTTATTTGTGATCTAGCACACCTGTTTAGTGTTTGCTATTTTAGAAGTAAATTTCCTGAATAAGGTTACTTAAGTAAATTTTTATATGCTTAAAGTCTACACATCATATGAAGCTTTTCACTTCATTAAAGATTATTTCTGGGGCGTTTGCTTCAGTTAGGGTAATGTGCTGACCTAAAGCAGATAAAATTATTAAAGTTGAATGGAACGTTAGGTCAAGTACCCTTCATTGATTGGGCACTTAAATGGCATGAAGATAAAACTGGAGGCAAGTTGGGCAATCCTTGACATTTGAGAAACAACTTCCTCCCTCCCTCTCCTCAAATAGAAGTTTGATTCTGAGTAAACTTAATAAACACAGTTCTTCTTAAAACACTGTGTAAGTTTTGTGCTGCAGCTTCCACTTCAGCGTTACCCAGACCTTGCCCTGTGCGGTGTCTGGTGCCGTGTGCCTTCCAGA
Organism: Platyrinchus mystaceus; assembly: GCA_035041135.1. Taxonomy (NCBI): domain Eukaryota; kingdom Metazoa; phylum Chordata; class Aves; order Passeriformes; family Tyrannidae; genus Platyrinchus; species Platyrinchus mystaceus. The sequence continues at coordinate 50,212,423 of JAWWLV010000179.1, forward strand.
AATCTGGCATGCGCACTGTCCTTGTTTGCGCTCTCAGTCTGCAGCGGAGCTGTTAATAAAGAGATTGATGATAAAGTTGTCGAAAAGAGACAGTTGGACAGGACTGCTCGCCATGAGTGACAGAGGGCACGCTCTGCCTTCACAGCCAAGAACGCTGCCCCCAGCAGAGAGCCGGCCATGCCTGGACGCTGTGCCAAGCCTGCTCAGTGCTTGGGGAGAGGAGTCTGCAGCTTGTAAGGAGGATTTCAATTAGATTTTTAGCTTGTGCTCTTAAAGAGAGATTTCTCTTATTTAGAATTGGCACACAATTTTTAAAAAACTTTATGGCCTCTTGAGAATAAACACAGTTTCAACAGTGATATAAAGGCAGTGTAGATAAGTTCTGAAATTTTTGAGAGTGATCTCCTAGGCCTTTTAAAATATTTCATTGTGGCCTGGTTAAATGAAGTGAAATGGAGATTCTTAAAATTAACATTTTTTGCTTTTATGGGGAATAAATGCATTATTCATGTACTCAATCTAGATATTAGCTTCTGTAGGAATCTCTGTGACAAGGTGTCATAAACTTGATTCAACTCAGTCACGTGGTTGGAATAAGAGAAGCCCAGGATGATGGATGGAAGCATTCATCGTCTCAGCCACAGTTTATCATCTATAAGTTTTATCCATCACAATGTAAAAAACAGTAAGACTGAGAAAACATTTCATAGTTTAGGCCATCTGCTCACACAGTATATTGGAGTTATTAATGATTATTCCTACTGTTTCTTATTGTCATCCAGAACAGTGTGTGGATTTTCTATTCACTAGTGATCACTCTGACCACTAAGTGCAATATCTCATCTGGGAGTACTGGTTTGTTTTTTTTTTTTTTCTTGCAGCATCTAGTCCTTGTTGGTGGTGAGATAAAAAGATCCTCACAACCCAAATCAAGAACAATGCCTTAAAAAGCAGTTTCAGTAGCCCACTCCTCAGTGTTCTGCTTTTGAATGTATTTACGGGAGGAAGATCAGTCCTTTTGGTCTGATTGCATTTTAAGTGGTGATAGATTGTTTCCTGTGGACAAATTGTACAAATACTAGTATAGACTTTTTCCAGGATTATTGCCAACTGGCCACAATTTCATAATTTTTTTTAGTAATTTACTAGTGAATTAATAAATTCATTCTTTATGTATTCTTCCTCATTCCTAAACAACAACACACTAAGAGCTTTTTCTGTTCAATGAGCCTTTGACCTCAATAGGGATGAAATCTTGTTTTATAGTAGTTGCTGTAAGTAAAAAGAAGTGTTGAATTAATGTAGTAACATTTTTCTGGTAGTTGATATAGGCACAAGAAATTTTTTCCCAATTTTTAAATTTTGCATCTTGGCTTAGGCTATTTAAAAAACCCCAAACACAAAACTTCGAAGTTTGCTTCATGAAAATGCAGGTTGAATTCTGAAGAATCTCTAGTCCGTCAATTGACTGACTATGATTATAATAACGTAAGAATACTTGTTTTTAATGCAGGGATATAAGCTAACTCACTCTTGCATTCATTTGTTCTGAAGATGTAGGAATTGGTTGATAGTCTAAGAGTAGTGTTGCTCTGAATAGGACCTGTCTAGCCAGAAGCACATCAGATGTTCGGTCCTTCAGATAAAGTCAAAATGCAAGTTTGATCTAGTAGTTTCAAGTAGGAGGAGTTATTTCAAAATACCTGGACAGCTTTAGATAGGAGCACATTAGTTTTACAAAACAGCAGAAGGCAGTGCTTTGCTACACCACTGTGCACAGCATTGCACAGCAACTCTACCTTGGTTTATGTAGAAATTAGTCTAAGTAAATGGTGGAAGTTCAAGTTCACCACTTTTCGAGGGTTAGCCTGTGCAACACTGCAGAACAAAAACTGGAGGTAACACAGGGACTCCTCTGTCATTTCGACAACTAGTTGTAGGCTGGCTGACTTAATCCAGAAGCAAATGCCTATACCCCTATACTAGCAAATAGGATGTGCCCTATGGTGATCTCATTGTCCCTCAGATCTTCTTAAAACCTTCCAATTGTTTGTTGTTTGCTTCTAGCACTCTTCTAAGTAGTCCTGATATTTTGAAATAACTCCTCTGACTTTTTTTTTCTACCTGGAGGACTGAACTGAGACTGCAAGACGTAAACCCATTCGGGAGTTTTGTGAATGTGTGCTATGCTGAACGATTGACAGTAATGCTTTGCTTGCTATTCACATCTTTATCTCTTATCTGAGCCTGTCTCTGTCAGAGGTCCCTCAAAGTATCCACAGCTTGCCCTCACGTCTGCTGCTTTAGGTGTGTTTTTGTTGGAGAGGTTAACACAGCACTTGCCCTTCCCACATGAGCGTTGGGAGACAGGTTGCAGTTAAAACCCATGTATACAAAAGGTGGGCTGGGCTTTGGGGTGGGAGGGTGGGGATATGCCGTGGTATTGAGCAAATCTGTCTTCAGCTGGCCTGGTCCTGCTTGAAGTGGGACAGTGTTGCGGTGTCATAGATTCCTTCTGTGAGCAATTTTCAAGCTAAAACTACTTATCACCAGGTTAGGAGAAAAATTATGAAAACAATGTCATCTGATGGGAATCCAGGCCACTGAGGAATAGAGTTTACTTGGGATCTTGGAGTTATTTCTAAATCCTTAGGGAAGAGGTTAATAGCAGTGACCTAGATGCTATAGCATTAGGATCCTTGGGGATAAGGGAGTTTCTTATTTATTTAGGCACTGGTTGTATGCCTGCAGATATTAAATTCAGGCTTTTCTTCATAAAACAGTCAAGGGAAGATGAGTGTCCATTGATCACAAAATTACAGTATATAAAAATGTTAAATCAAACTCCATGTATGTGCTGCCAACTGCCACTGGGAATTTTTGTACAGAGTATAGAATCACTCTGGAGAAAGGACTTCTTTTGTGTTGGAGTTGAAATATAATATACGTCTTCCCAAGAGTTCTTTTACAGCTTTCTAACTGTTTCCAGATCTACAAGCTGTGGTGGCTGGTTCTGTACACAGTGGAACATGCACGAGACTTTATTTAGACAGCCGTGTATTTTCCACTGATAAACTAGAAACTGAAATATGGACAATACTGATAGGAGAAGCCGTTTGTCCAATTGACTCTCTTGGCACCTATCCATTTTTTTTTCTCATTGACTTTATAATATTTTGGACCTTTCATCTGTTGATCTCAAAGCTTTTTGCAAACATTAATTAAGCCTGTTGATGCCCCTGTGAGCTAAATAAATACAATAGGTGTGGTTTAGATGGGTAAATGAAGATACAGAGTAGTTGTCTTGCCCAAGGTCGCCTAATAATTCATCAGTAGAGCTAAGAGGTAGAAAACTGGCTGCCTGACTCCTTTTTCTAATTGCTGGGTTTAAATCATATTCTCCCACATAAATGCAAACAACAACCAGACTTTCAGACTGAGAAAGACAGATACAGCTCCCTAACTGCATTTTGTACTCTGACAATGACCATAGCATTTCTAAAATACTAAATTGTTACTAGCCTTTGCAAAAACAATTATCTGCTTCGAGCAACCGGCCCAGTGAAAGAATTAAATAGCAATAAAAGAGAAGTCACCACTCAAAACTGTAGTTCTACATGTTTAATATTTCCTGTTTTTACCTAATATCTCTTAAGATGTGTAAACCATGTCTCTTCATGGCTTGCTTATCTGTATCGAAGAAGAGGCTATTCAGTACTTTAAAAACATTATGTATCAGGAATGGGACTAGCAGGAATATGAAGCAGGGATGAGGAAATAAAGAAAAATGTGAGATAGATCTCAGAGGACCTTAAGCTTAGTATTTGTGATATGAGTTTGTTTCTCATCAGAACTTTATTGGATCTACCTTGTCACCTGAATACAGAAGGCACATACCTACTTTTACTGATAGGTTGAAAAGTATAGAAATGTGACTTGCTGTTTACAGTATGTGGAAAGAGTGTATGAACAAAATGGTGCATCATGTGAGAGCATTACCTTCACCCAGGACACTGGTCTTGCCTTGAGCAGGGTGACTTTATTTCTTGTAGTTTTTTTGGTGCATGAAATGTTTAGGAATCCTTTTGGGATGTGACAGTGTCAAGATTTATAGCCTCTGATTTGATTCTCCTTGCTACTGGTAAAATAGTTACTGCCACTAGTTAGTTCATTGATAATTAATCAATAAATTTTTGCTTTTTGCATCAAATAAGACTAAGAACTGGTGAACTAAGTCCCCTGACAGAGCTGCTGTGTTTCTGAGGAGATTGTTGCAGATGCTGTGCTGCTAAACTCTCATCTTGCAGTGCAAACTGCAGAGGGAGATCTCCAAGCAGTTACGAATTAGCTTCTGTAGGAAGACTCATACTTTGTATGCAGTGTACTGGTCCAGGAATAAACACCTCCAGTTGTTCTGATATTTGCTGGAAGTGGCAAAGCATTTTGTGACAAGCATTTTGTAGGCTGCTACAGGGCATTGGGAGACAAAGGTAAATGTGTGAACACAGCTCGGTTTAACAGCTTTTGTTTTCCAGTCCATTATTCTCTTGCTTTTTGGTTCTGCCTATTCCTGATGCAGGAATGAGGACATAGCTTAAGCCTGGAGCTGGGAAATGGAAGAAAGATTATTACTTTTTGAAGAACTGATCACAAATACAGTTCTATCTTCATATAATTTTCTTGAAGGTTTGGTTAGGGGATTTGATGTAATATTGAACACATGCTTGTTCTATTATAACTGTATCATATCTGTTACTTTTCAGTTTCTTTTAACATTTGGCAGAATACATCAGCTGATAGCCAGTGAAATGCAGCCATTTCTAGTCTGGCAATCAAAAGTTACATGAAATGCAGTGCAGTAATGATGGAAAGCTATTAGCTCAATAACATCCTGTGCAAACTTAGGCTGATTTGACCTTACAGTACCTTGCTTACCTCAGGAGTGCACCCTGAGATTATTGTGGTGGCCTTGTTTAGTCAGGAAAAAGAATTAATCCAAATCAGACCCAGAAAGCACATTGTAGGAATAATCTTGCAGAATGTAGTAAAATTGAATAAAGATTTTAATACATTTTTTATTGACTTCATTTTATAGAATTGAATTTCTAATTTTTTTAACATGCCCACATAATGAGTATACACCAGTCTAATATTAAAAATTTCTATTTGAAGTTCTAATTATCTGCACAAGTGCCTATGACATTAATCTAATATTTGTTGTCCACATCTCATTTAGAAACCTTTTTTTCTTAAGTACACGTTTAATAACTCTACATTAAGGAAAAATATTTCTCTGTCAAGCTGTCTCATGTATGTTATTCTGATTTTTGGGGGAAAATCCTGAAAGAGAGATGAGTTTTGCATTATAATCTGAAGTCTGAAGCACACAGATCCTGTCAGATTTGGATGGCTGACAAAGCAACTTTTTAAGGTGAGGAGTCGTTTCAATAGGCTGCCTTCTAAACCACTGAGACACAACACATCTATTTAAAAAAAATAGAAATGCCAGCACTTACTACTGGCTAGGGTACCTTTTATTAGTTTAGTGAACGCTCTGGCAAGCACAGAGCCTGACGCTGGGAACCACCAGGATGGGGAAGGTGTTTGGCTGGTGTGTCTATGGCAATGCTGCAAGGACTGGGTGATGCAGATAACGCACAGGACTGATATGCTGGACAGAACCAGGATGCAGCGGAACTGAGAGCGCACATCCTTGGTTGTGAGGGCTCCATGCACAGCCAGGGTTGCCACGCGCTCCCTCCTTCAGTCCGTTGCATCTCATTAGCAGTCTCTTTCCGTGGAGTGTAAGAAACTCCTTTTGACCGGGGCATGTTGTTTACTTCCAAACCTGTGTACAGCTGGCATAAATCCCTCCAGGCTGTGGTCAGAGCTGGAAGCTGGCCATTAATACAGGCTGCTTCTTTGTCATTATATAGACTTAAAGAAAAGAAAGCAGGTGCCCTCCTGGCATTTTATAAAGAGTCATTCATGAATATAAGATACTGCATTTTGCATATTAGTGTGAGTGCCAATATAAACCCAGCTGTGTGCAAAATAAAGTGAAATATGTATTTCAAAAACTAGGCCACAGCTTTTCTATGGCGCAATCTGAAAGCATTTGAATCAACTTTGCATATGCATAGCCTTTTCTTTTAAAATTGTATTTTTCCTTTTTTTTCTTTTCCTCGCTTTCTTTCTTTTTTTTTTTTTCTTTTTAAAAATGTGGTGATTTTGTAAAACTTCTCCCAAGGTAACAAGACAATAATACAAGCACAAGCTGAGGAAAGGACAGGCAGATGCCACAAAATGAATATGCACCTTTGTGACAACTTGCCATCCCCTTCTCTGGTCCCAAACCAGAGCTCTCCTTTTGTACCGAACTGGGATTCTGTTCTCCCACATGCAACTATGTCTGAGAAGACCATCAACAATTTTGCTTGGCATTTTGTTATACTTTAGACCAAACTCTGCAAAGGTAAAAGTTCTTTATTGCTGTGTTTAAGTCCTAAGGGTTGAAAAAGTGTATTTTTAGAGTCCCCGATATACAACTGGTCCTGGGCAATCTTCATGCTGAAGGAAGGAGAAGTAAGAGAGGGCAAGGGAATGCAGGAAAAGTAGAAGAGAACCCTCTGGACTTTGGTGGAGTTATCTGCCATAGCAGATAACATCCATCAGGCAGATAACATCAGGAGTCATCTGTTTTGTGGGCCTGAGTGTAACTTCCCCTTCTTGCTCCCTGTATACTTTCTTGCTTCTGTTGCCTCCACAGATAGTAATTATTTAAAAAAAACCCTGTGTGGGGAAATAAGATGGATGTGTCCAGGGTTCTTTGGGGTTAGGTAATTATTAAATTAGGGATGTCAGGGACATCAGAAAGACAAAGGGCCATTCTTGCCCTATGCCCCAAGCATCCTCTGCCTTCCTCTCTGTACAATACAGGGACAGGAGAGGTCACTGCTGAGGAGCTGACGGACCAGGCCAGAGTGTCTGACTGTGAATGAAGGTGAAAATGGTTTGGTTTCATCAATGAAGATATCCAGGTGCTGTATCAACCTGTGTCCCAAGGTCACTAAGGGAATTGGTGATGCAGCAGAAACCTCAACACCACAAGCTAAGCTTTCAGATTCTGTAATCAGCCAGCCAGCAGATGAAACTACCTTTTTTTTTTTTTTCTTACTTCTCTTAAATCCCATAATGGATCCATCTGCATTCATAAGCAGTTAAAAAGTCTGATCTGATGACAACTCATTTTTCTGCAGTGAATTGTGACTGACAGAATGTGATGCTAACAAAACCAGAGGCATTTAAAACTGGGTGTATGCACTTGTGAAATGAAGATGTGGGGGTTCAAGAAGCACTGATAGTAGAAATTAATCTAAGTAGAGCTATGTCTGATTGATTTTGCTCTACGGTTAGCAATGTTTTGTTTCAGGAGGAATCTCTGGTTTTTTGCTAACAGGCGCTGGGCTTTAACAATATTCTTTCACTGTTTGGTTCTGGTACGTTTAATAGCATAGTTGCTAAATTGAGTTTAGATAGCTTATCCTGTATATATTTATAGACAAAGAGTTCAGTTAGGGATTAGGGAATGTTTCTTGTATATGCACCATTAAGCATAGCACATCTGGTGCTGAACTAGCAATATTGACAAAAGTTATAAAGAAACCTTTTTTTTCGAATGAACACATGTTTATATGTGAGGTCAAAAAACTTACATGACAAAAGGAGTAGCTCCAAGAGCTGTAAATTAAAACCAAATTCATACTTGGGTGAAATATGAGTAGTCATCTTGGTAAGAAACTGTTGTAGGGGTCAAAAGATTTGGTGGTAAAAAAATAATCTTACAGCAAAGTATGACTTACCTTTTTTTTGTAATTTCTGCTTTTAAGAGAGAAAGAGGAGCCTGTTTTCTAATATATGGAAAAAAGCTGAAGAAGTAATAAGTTGTGAGAGCGGTGAAAAGGAAAAATGAAATATAGACCTTGCAATAATATTTGCTTTAACTTGACAGTCAGGCCTCTAAAAGTAGCCTTCAGAGCAGTAATTGAAGTACAACATCGTTTTTCTTAAAACAAACAAACAAAACAAAGCAAAATGCTTTTAATAGTGGGGAAACTGTGAACACACTCAAATTATCTGCGAGTGAAGGGAGCTAGAATGACCACATTACTGATGCTCACCAGCTGGTAACCAAAACCAAGGAGGGAGCAGTGACAACGAAGGGGATTCAACCAAATTGTCGGGTATCTAGTCTTTATTCATGCCAAATGTAACGCTTTATATTGCAATTAACAGAAAAGTGATTAAATCTTTGAAACATGGAGATGAGCCTTTCAGACATGCAGGTGGTTCTTCTGAAATGCCTGTTTGTGGAGGAGAGATCTGTGTGTATGTATATGCATGGGCAGCTCTACTCCCACCAAGCAGCTCAAGGAAGCTTTTCTGGGCTATTTATAAACTTTATGGCAGGCTGTTTTTGCTTTCTAAGTGGAAAAGCTGATTCATGCTGGTGTGGAAGCTGATTGTGCTGCCAGTGGGAGAGGCAAATTTGAGGTACATGAGGATAATTAAGCAGGAGAGATGTTCGATTCAAAAATACGGATCTGTTTTTCTAACAGAGATGTTTGCGTGTTACTGTGTGGGGCTCAACTGCAGGTGTCACTGTTAGATCTCAAATAATGGTCTGCTCTTTGGCTACGGCTGCAGTCACAATAGGCTCTTTTTTCTTACCGAAGTCGCACTTGTAATAGTAATGTAAAATCTAGGAAATGTGTAGTAAAGTGTAATCAATTCAGGCCCTGTGTGAGTGTGTCTGTGTGTGCACGTGCGCTTCCATGTGTGCTGAGGATGTACCGACACACCTGCACTAGGTGTGTATCTCTGCCCCCCTGCACCCCACCAAGAGCTATCTCAGCACCTTTACAAAGAGCTGAAACACCGCTATCAATTAGACTTACAACTTTTATTCTGAATGTTTTGAAATCCTTCCATGCTTTTGGGATGGGTGTTTAACTTTTCCCGACCCTTAGCAAAATGATCATGAAATCTTTAACACAGCTAGCATCTGAAACTTTTTACTGTGATTTGCAGTAGCTCAGTAATTCTATTCTCTGCAAGTGAATTTGCTTGGAATTCTTTGTGGGTTTTTTGATTTGTTTGTTTATTTCTTTTAAATATTCTCTAGCTATTTTTTTTTTTCCTTTTTGAGCAAGCAGGCCTGATTTGTCCATCATTTTTATTCAGATAACAAATAAAATGCTGAAAGTTTACTCTCTCTTTTTTATTACTTTTTCTTTTCCTTTTTTCTTCCGTAGCTCTTTTTTGAAGAAAAAAAGAGGGAGTGAGAAAGAACGAAAAAAAAGGATTTAAAAAGTCTTGTCGCACTCTTTCCTGCTGCCTAATTTGAAACTACTGTATTTTTTAGAAAGTGGAAAAAACCCTGATTCTGAGTGTATTTTGGAGTAGCTCCCCGACAGCTTTTTAAACCAAATTTTAAGAGAAACGCAATATTCTCATTAAGTACCAATCTCCACAGCCTGTTCTTCCCCACCTGGATACACTGGTAGTCTGGTGCAGACACTGATTAGCTCACAGTATTAACATTTATGATGCTTTGTTGTTTCTTTCTTGACAATAGATTTTCTGAAGTATTTATCCAATTTTATGAAGTATATCCCTTGTCTAGATAACTGTATTTCTATTACTTCTAAAAATGTTGTGTTATGCACCCGTATGTGATTCTTTTGTTTCTTCTTAAATCCTTCCAAATGCTTTTTGCTGAAACAAATGTGTTTGTGAGACGAGAAAATACTCCTTCCTCAAAACAGACAATGGAGTTTTTCACTTCCACAAATAAATGTATATATCCCTGAGTAAGCTCACTCTAATTGAATCCTGACCATTCTGGAGGGATTTAGCCCTCCCTTTTTAATTTTTCTCTAAACTAAACCTAGAAATGAGAAAATATTTTGAGGTGAGCAGGAAAGGGAGGGGGAATAGAAAAATAAAGCAAATAAATTTTTGAATAAGAATGACCCATGTACTGTGACCAGAGGGCAAATGCAAATGTCTGTTTTCAAACACAGACTCGTGCATTCTTATTAGGGGTTCGTGACTGTGCCTCCAAGCACATCATTACATATTCATAAGTGTGAGGAAAATAGACTCCTTCCACATTCAGGTGTGTTCAACTAAATGCTGCCCCTTTAATCTTAAAGAACAGCTCATTTGGTCTATTTTCTTCAGTTCACAAAGTGTTAAGGGAATATGAGATAAAAGATGCACACACACAAAAAGAAAAAGAAGCAGCAATATTCCACAAAGATCTTTTTAGTGTCAACTTAAATGCACACAAATAGCAGATGATGATCTCTTTTATTGGACTAACATTTATCCACTAATATCCACACACTTTTAAAACCATTGAGACCTCCTCTTCAGGTGTTCATTTGAATAGAAATAGCTGAATGAGTGTTTTTATAATTGATCCCCTGAGTACTGAATGTCTAGTGCTGCATAACCAACATTTTCCCATTGCTGATTTTTTTTTTCCAAATTGCTACTCCGCAAAATTAGGATTTTGTATAGTTTTGATAAGAAAATTAACCTTCCAAATGCCAGATCCCCTTAATGTTACTTAGGAACTGTTGTGAAGGTACAACTGGAACTTTTGTTCTCAAATGAATTTTTTCATGTATGTGAAGAAAAAAACACTATTCTTTTACAAAATTGCACAGAAACTAGAGGTCTTCCCCCTAAAAAAAATTTTGAAGTTGTTTGTTTGGGTTTGGTTTCTTATCACTGTCACTTAGATAATCATCTATTATCTTTAGACTGTGCTTAATGAAATGCCTTTGCTTTCAACAGCAACACAGAAACTTCTTAGTACTGCATTGCAATTGTTTCACTTTCACACTGGATGAAAAGTCTGATATATTTTCAATTTTTCTTTTTATCATTCAAGTCACTTTTAGATTTTTCTTGCAACATATATTGTGTGTCATAGGAACTAAATTTTCCAGAGACAGTGTAATTTTTTTTTTTTTTTTTTTAATTGGAAAAAAATAGCCAGGTAGTGCTTGCAATTTTGAACATGGGTTTTAAAAACACTGATCTTGTTGTGAGGAAAGAGAACAGCTGAAGTTTCACAACATGCATTACAGGTGGCTGTTCCTTCAGTAGCCCCTTGAAGGAAATGGAATTCCTAATTGATATGAAATCATTTTGTAGCAGCAACACCTGAAGAGTAGAGAGAAAGGGAAGAAGATATGATAATGACTGTGTGCTAAAACCAGTTAGCATTTGTGTGCCATAGTAAACACTCATGAGTATAAAGGAAATACTAGCTAGCCACTAGAGATACCCACTTATGTTCATGATACAACCACTACAAACTCTAGTTCTATCAAACTAGTATCAAGCACAAGATCCATCTTTAATTAATTTAATCCTATAGAGCTGTGACTCATTTTATTTGTGACTGTGCAGAGTGAAATTACATTCCATACTTGCCTTGAACTTCAACCTTATCCTTCTCTATCAGTCATATTGAATAACACAAAAGCATATGCTCTGAAATTCATGTCCTGGTTTTTTTTTTCCCTCCAAAGATTATTCAGATCTTCCTACATGTGGCGCACTCAATAAAAAGCATGGAAAATGCTTCCCCCCCCCCTCCTCCTTCTTTAGGAGAAAGAGTGATTTCTTTTGCAGAGCAGAACAGCTTATTAAATCAAAAGTCTTTCTCATAATGAGTAAGAAATGTGGAAATCCTAGAATAAGGTAGAGAGATTTCTTTCCCGGCCTTGGTTCAGGAAGGAACAAGTCATGTCACACTGAGGGTCAATGCACATAGGATAGTGTATTTTGCCTTTTTTCTCCATCCTTTAAAAGCATGCTTTGTGGAAATTACATATTCTGCATGTGCTGCTACTGTACAGCTACTTGCTCTGCCAGTAACGTATTCCACATGCTCTTCAGGTGTCATGGTACATCATGCAACTAAAAATACAACTGTGCACACTGCTGAGAGGGTGCCACAGTGCTCCTCATGATGGATTCATTTCCCAAGTTCAGGTCTTGCAAGGAACAATACAAAAGTTCTTTTAAACATTTTTTTTTTTCAAATAAAGAAAGGCAGAGCAGTGACCCCCCACCCCCCAGGAGAAGCAGACAGCAGCGAGTGCTCCATGAACCTTTAAAACAGCACAATTTCAAGGGCAGAACTGCTGCTTCTCACCCTGGATGACCAGACTCGGTGTGAAATTGTGGTATCGCTGCATAAGGCATGTGTCAAGGTTTGTAACATTTCATACAGTCATGAAAATATGTGGACTGAAAAAAAACCACTGTGTGCATCTTGGTGGCACATCTTTAAGGTGCAAAAAGCTCCAGCTTTCATACAAGCCCCTAATTGTTGGCCCTAACTGTGATTATTCTCATGTAAGGGGATGCAGGGAAGGAAGTTCCTCATCTGCCACTTCAAAACAGAGCAGTATCTCCCTTTATCTTTCAAAAAATTAGGAAAAGCCAAAGAAGTGCAAGACCTAAGTTTTAAGATCTAAAGGGAAAATTGCTGGGTCTCCTTTATCAGCAGGCTGCTGGAAGGCTGTATGTGCTCTTGGTCCAAAACAGGCCTTTTGCTGTGGGTTGTGTCCCAGGGAAAGGTTTGCTTTCTGATGCCTATGTGAAGGACACCCTACAGCTTCCCAGGTCTCTCCTTCCCTAACTATCTCCATAGGTACTTGTGTAATTCCTCTTCATGGCCACAAAATCTTAAGGATTCACATAGTTTATTTTGACTTACAGACTAAATCCTGCCAAGCTTTGTAGAGAGCTGCTACTATCTCTTTAGATTTCCTCTTATCCTTACGGTCATATGTCCATCATTAAAAACTCTGGTTTGTTCATAACAGAGATCCTGGCTTCAGCAAATACCCTTTTGTAAGTTTGAGAATCTCTGTGTTTTAAAAAAATTGGACTAGTAATTTGTAGGCATACAGTAACATTTTAGTAACACATCAGGTTAAATTTCATGTTAAACCATGGTTCTTCCAACTTGCCCACACAAGCTCCTATCTTTTTCGAAGGTTACTGTTATGCCTGCTTCCTATTTTTCCCTTTCAATATTTCTGTTCTCCCTCACACATAAGAGGAGAGAATAAGAGAATTAAATGTCAAGAATTATCTCATTTTAATATGTGGGATTTCTGTGATCTGAGCCTGCTGCCAGCCTGCCATTCACCATCGCTGAGTTCCCATGTTTTATCACTAGCTTTATCAACAAGGCCTTTACTAATTCTTCACCATCTACAAACACAGCCCTTGTTATTATTTTTCATACTCAAATTCAGTCCAATAGTTCAGTTCTAGTATGAAATATCTCTGCCTTGGCTTTAGGTTTCAAGGTTTCAGCATCTTGTTGCCCTTCACCAGTCTTGGATTGCATTAACTCACTCTGCTGCCATTTGACTCACCTTATTTTCCTTTTATGAATTTTACTCCACTGATTGAGTTCCTGCTTCATCTTTTGTACCTTTTACTCTGGTGTGGAAAAAAAGATGGATGGATCTCTTACATGAATATTTTCTGTGCCAGGCCATCTTCCTCTGGTAATGGAATTGCCCCTTGCTGTGCCTGAACAAGGGAGTTATTTTCCACCCTCCTCCCTCTTACAAAGTCACTTCTGGCTCTTAATTCCACCTTTCTCTGCTTCTGTTGTGGATTTATCTTTCTTATGGTCTAATAATAATAATACTTACCTGCCTCTCAGGGGTGTTGTGAAGATTAATTAGTTAATGAGCTCTAAAGATGAAAAGTGCTGCATCATTGCTAAATATTACTGTTGTTCTTATCCTGTACAGATTGAACTCATCAATAGCAGTATTTCAATTATAAATCTCACCCTACCATTTTTCAATTAGTTTGACTAGATCATGTTATCCATCACTCAGACTACTCTCTTGTTCCTCTGGCTTATCTCTACCTTTCTGCTTTTGAGAATAGACACATAAAGACCATATATTTCTGTATATAAAGGATTTACTTTTTGTTTCAGAATGTTCCCATCTCTTTTTAATATTAAAAATTAGAGTCCACAGCAGTCACTGAACAAGGTAATAGTTCCTGCTCCTTTACCTGAAGTAAAATCTTCTTTAAAGTCTGTGGTACTTCCTACTGAACACAGCACCCTCAGCAGAAGCTCTGCAGGAAATCCCATGACCTCCTGGCCTCCAATACCTCTCCCCTGTTGGATCACCATCGTGAGCTATGTTTTTTGCCTTCTTTTAACAGTTATCTTTGATTCCATGAAATCTTTCTTTGCTTCTATGGATTGCAGTGGATTTGCTGAGTGAAACAAGAAGTAGGAATTACCCAGAACTCTTCAGCTCATCCAGGAACTCTTCCTGCAGTGCTGCAATCATGCAAGTTGGGAAGTACCATGAATTGTTATTTCTTTCAAATGAATTGGAGATATGCCTGACTGTACTCTTTGTGCAGAGTCATCAGTCAGACCCACTGCTTTTTTTCTTGTTTATCATTTCCCCTTTCACCCATGGCTCACATTCTGGTTTTGGTTGCTGCTCAGTCCCATATTCTCTAAAACGTGCTGGAAAGATATATTGGGAGTGTAGATTTGTCTGTAACTCGATGTCATCTACTCCATCATATCATCTGTTCCTATCTGTATTTTGTCTACACTATGCTGTTTCAGAAAACATGACGACTGTTACGTAAAAAATGATCCTCACCCCTAACTCCTACAAGTTCCATGGGTACAGACAGTAGAACTCTAAGTGAGACCTGCTGTGCTGTAAGCATGGCAGGAAGGTCAGCAATGCTCTGGTTTGGGCTCAGGGTTTTCCTTTGCTGTGGTGTGCTGTTTCTGGTGCAGCAGGCAAGGATTGCTCGGGAGCAACTCCAGGATTCTAATTTCTGCGATGAGGTAAGTCTGCATCTCTCTCAAAGAAGTGAAATCATGGAAATCATGCCCCATCGCCCTGAATGCACATGTGGGAGGGGACACAAATTTGTAACAGAGGCAAACTGCCGATTTACATCACAGGCGAGTGCCCTCGGCCCAAGATTGTAGTCAGGCTTAGCTGCCCTCTCCCGCTCTCCTTGGAGCTGTTTCCCTTTGTACAAATAATTAAATAGTCATTGGGCCTGGCACAGGGAGGTGTCTACAACACTGCTTGCAGGACGGGAAGAACATGATCAGCTCAAACTGCTTGCAGAAGAGCTTCTAAACTGTCAGACATCTTAACTCTTCTGTCTCATGTCTAGACCTTGGGAAGCATAATCTTTCTTTGGAGAGGCATTGTCAGATCAAGTAGAAATAATGCTGCCTTAGCTTAAACAACAACCATATTTGATATTTTCTGCTGATTGAGCTGTCCAGTTGACTGGAAAGGGCTGACAGCAGAGAGAGCCCTGGTCTGAGCAGAGCAGGTCCCAGGCCAGCTGGCGAGGGAATGGGTCTGCGCCAGGTAATTATTGCCTGGTGCAGAGGTCGAAAGCCTCAGAGAGGCTGATGTACTAATGAAACACAAATGGGACATCTGTGTTCAGGAGTTCAGCAAAGCACAGAAAACAGAGCTTTGCCAGGGATATCTGTACTATTGAAAGCAAACTCACTTTCTTGAGCTAAGGGAAACCCACTGAAGAGTAAAGGCATAAGAAAGCCTTTTGCAATGGGCTTCTTTTTGTTTGCACAACAGCTCAGAGGTTTCTAATGAATGCTTTAGACACTACAACGTTACAGAGCAGAAATGGAGGCATTTGAAGAGCGTGATGTAAGGTCACATGTGGATACGAAGAAGGGATGAGAGAAGTAGTTAAATAAAAGTCAAGGTAAATGAAGATACTGGGAGTCTTTGGTGACATGAAAGAACAGTGTGGTACTCTCTGTGTGTGTTGTTACTCCTAAATGGCTGTAGCTACAGGTACAATTGTTAGCATATCAATTCAGAGTCTGGTCTTTTGGGCCTTGCTTAGCCATCTCATTAGAATTGCATTTCAAAAGTCTCTCTTTTTAACACTGGGACAAAGTGGACGTATCACATAGTATACACATACGCATACACATACACATTTATAAAACTGTAAGAGAGCATTTTCTTCAAAATAACCACTAGAAGGCTCAGGGCACTGACAGTACTGAAATAACACTGTCATAGTCACATTTAAGTGGAGATTTACGGCATGTATCAGGTAAAAGGATTTTGAGTTAAAGCCTGAACATCAAGAACAGCCTCTCAGACTGGCCAGGATTGATCTGAACAGTTTCTTAGGGCCTCCCTATCAACTTAATTTGTGTCAGGGGATGTTAGTTGCCCATTTCGGAGGTGCAGGATAGTTGGGTGAAGTGGGAGAGGCTGTGAGGCATGGAGCTGAAATTCACCTTTTTGACTGGGAAACAAAGTGTGATTGTGATATCCTCCATGTCTCTGCAAGCTTCACCAAAGTAAAGGGGTGGGGAGAGAGGTGAGTTGAGGTCTGTGCAGGCACGTCTTTCACCTTGGTGAAGCCAAAGGCATGCAGGAACATATCCTGCTACTTCCAGCAGTGCATAGACTGGGTGGGAAGCAGCAGGGCCCAGGGCAGGTCAGTGCTGGATGCCATGAAGCTTGAGAGAAAAATGCCTCAGGTGCTGGTGCTGCTCAGCCTCAATGGGATCTGGGCTTCAAGGGAAGTGAACCAGCTGGGCTTTAGAACTAGTCCCCATATGAGCAGCTGGTCAGCAGGGAGGGAAAGCAAGGCTTACCCTGGCCCTTTCCCAGCTCATGAGCTGTCCCTGTGAAGGTGAGTGCAGCACTTTTCTAGTATTCCATTGCAGTGTCAGGGTTGGGTGTAAGCCTACATCTGATACCACACAAATCTAGGACCTTGTGGCTCAAAGGTGAGCATGTGAATGCTGGCACAGAGGTCCTGACTATGAAATGTCATGAATGAACTTTGCTTAAAAGTGATCTCTAAAAATAAATAACAGCAAGAGTAGCATAGTGTTTTCTTTTACACCTTCTGGGATGCTGGCTCTGAACATTTTCCTTTTGCCCATAAAGTATTTGATGACTCATTTGAGAATTAATACCTCCAAATACGAAGAATATATGCATAGTTCTTTCATTATCTAAAGATGATAATCAACAGTAGCAGGGTTAGAGCATTTGTAGCACAGAAAATCTGAGCTGGAACTGGCTGGTGCTATGACACCTCAGGTTGTGAACTGATCAAATCCCTGTGGCAAGACAAAAGGAGGCTCCCAGGGAAATTTTGGTGCTTAACAAGGGCTCTCTTCCCATTTAGAAACTTCTAATTCTCCCTCAAGGGCTCCATGTCTGGCTTCTGCATGAGGCACAGCCAGGGTCTTTAGCACTTACATCTTATGGTATTACATATAAGAACATAATAAAATAAGAATTTATGTCATCTGTTATTGTAAAAAAATATATCAACCTACACTTGGACAATGTAATGGGGCACATAACACAATGCTGTGTTCTGCCATCACTTTTAAGCCCTGCTTGGATTCTTTTCCTATGATTCTCATATTACTAGTTGTTATTCAAGACTTTAGCAGATGATCATTTATGCTTAGTGATGTACTTTGATCATCAGTCCTAGCCTCCTTCTGTCACACTGTGAGTGCTGGCCACTATAGCAAGTTCTTGCTTACTACATTTATGTCTATTTGCAGACAGGTTTGACTTGTCTGGAGAGGCAGCTTGATAGTGATGAGTCAGTGGCTACTGGATCACTTGGGGCCTTGTCCAAGAGAACACCGGATTAATTGCTAAATCTGAGAAAAAAGCATTTGGGGAGGTGAAAATTAACTCATTTTTATTGAAGAGAAGCAGCTTTTTGTTGATTCTGGCTCTAGAGTAAACTTGCAGGAATAAATACATAAAGTCTATGCGGCTGTTGTGATTAAATCTTAAACCACTTATTTGAACTACCTGTGTAGAAAAAAAGTGGTCTCTTTTTAGACTTGTCCTAGTTTTGGCAGACGATACCTGCCTTTTGTGATAGCAGGAAAGAGAAATTTAGAGGAGCCCCGAGTGGTAAAACCCTACAAAGAAGGAGGAGCAGTAGTGCAGCATTTTACAGCAGAGTTCTGGAACCAGACATCACTGCAATTAAAAGCAAATTAATCTAGATAAACATGAAATAGCCAGCATAGCTAGAAAAAAGGTCTCATGACTTTTTGTTTAATACTTTATTCACAGAAAAAAAGATTGGGAAGCTGGAAATGAGCTGGGTTCACCCTCCTTAGCATTATGTAGAAGTGCCATCCTGTAGTACAAGGAATGATACTAGATAGATAGTTTTGTTCATTCAGACATTGTTCTTCCTGTCCAGCCTTCTCACTGATGGTGCTGGCTTCTGGCTACTCGACTTTAAACCAAATTCCAGACACAGCCAGTGCAGTCTGTACCAACACATGTTGTCTAGATATTAATTAGTCTCTGTTAGGACTTCTGGGGTTTAGTGGACACAAATGAAAGGAGAGCAAGTTGTGCCCTGTAGTGAGGGACTGTGCTGGCCATTTAGCCAAGACAGAGACTGGCTGGACACAGCCAGCCAAATTAGTAAGGTGACACTAGGAGTATGGAGTCAGGTCCAAGAAAAAAGCTACAGCAAACATATGTATGGACCTGCGATGTGTACTGCAGCCCTGGAATAGGTGGTTGCAGCTAGCACACAGGTGTAAGAAAAGACCTGCTGTTCAGGGATTGCTTGTGGGTTTTTTTCACACTGCTTCTGGCCATTACAAATGTGGGAATTTGAAGTCTGCTACTTACTGAGCACCATGGAGTGTACTGCCCTCTTAGCCAAGGTTTATGCTGCTAACTGTTTTCTCAGCTAAGTCTACAACTGGTGTGGAGACCAGCAGGTAAAAGCAAAAATAGTAATTTAATCTGCCCTAGCTGTTGCCTTTCTCTCTCTGTACTATATCCGAGTTGTAGTTTTCTCACGCTTTCTTTCTAACACTCTTTTTAACTTATACCTTAAAAGAAAAGGAAACATCCCAGACAGTCCTTGAGAGCCAGAATTATCTTAATTAATTTAATCCAGATCTCAGTCCAAATCCTTTTAAATTATTTTTTCAGAAGAAATTGTTAGCCTGAAAAATCAGGAGTACTGCACCATATCTCCAACCGGGTTCTTTTGTTTAATCTACTCAGTGACTCTACAACATGAAAATTAGCTCATTTAATATGAGGCAATGTAGATGAAGCTGTAATCATTTGTCCTAACAGCTTTGGGGGATATTATCAAAAGGCACTAGAACTGAAGCCTAGAGAGAAGTGAGGGAAAATCTGTCCAAGTTCTCCAGACTATCAGTGTCAATAGAAATTACTGACAATGGTAACCAGATAGGAGGTTTCCCTTCAGAAAAAAAAGGGTACAGTTGTAGTGTCCCTTCTTTGAACAATTTCTCCATGTACAGTTTCTGCTGTGCCAGCAAAATGAAGATGTCCTCGAGATGAAAATCTACTGCCTGGCAAGAAAAATACCACATGAAAAGGGCAGTTTGGAGGTGTGAGAGGTCACCTTGTAGGAGGGGGTGACTTTCCACAGGATTTCAGACAGCAGTTGCCCCACTGGATGAGGAGGCATCAGTCTAAGCTTGTCCTGTCCTCATCACCCAATGGTTTAGTGTCCCTCTGTGCAGTTCCATAGAAAATCCCAATCTGCATTCCTTAGAAAGGGAACACAGCTGAGTTTTCAAAGTTATCAAAGCCTACTTATACTTGTGTCCTTGAAACCGGTCTCGAAATAGCTTCTGGCTTGGACTTGCAGGCAGTTTGTCAAAGGCTTTCCTTTGTTTTCACTGAACTTTGTGGAAGCTCCATCTATACCCCAGAGGACAACATGCAAAGGACAACCATATTTTAAGGTCAGATGTAAATTTTCAGAATGGTTTTCCAGTGGGCCTCTTCCTCCATTATCTCCACATGTCTATTGGATAACTAATTGCCCATCTGTCTCTGTAAAGAGGTAGACCCTTGCTACCAGGAGGTGCTTGCCCTCTTTTGGTGACCATTTAACTCCCCAGTGTTTTTTTCTCAGAGCTGCCTTAGTCTGTCTACCTCTCACTGGCTCCACAGTCCAACTGGGGTCTGTGAAGAGTGACCTGAGCAGCATCAAATTAAACAGTGCACTGGTTTTGACTGGGGTAGCGTTAATTTTCTTCACAGTGGCTGGTATGGGGCTGTGTTTTGGATTTGTGCTGAATATAAGGGTGATAATAGGAAGATGTTTTTGTTGTTGCTGAGCAGGGCTTACACAGAGCCAAGGTCTTTTCTGCTTTTGGTACTGCCACATCGGTGAGGGAGTTGGGAGTGCATGGGAGGTTGGGAGGAGACACAGCTGTGACAGGTGACCCAAATGGACCAAAGGGATATTCCAGACCATGTATATAAGGTGCGGGGAAGAAGGAGGAAGAGGGGGACATTTGGAGTGATGGCGTTTGTCTTCCCAAGTAACCGCTGTGTGTGATGGGGCCCTGCTCTCCTGGGGACGGCTGAACATCTGCCTGACCGTGAGAAGCTTTGAACTGATTCCTTGTTTTGCTATGATTGTGTGCCCAGCTTTTGCTTTCCCTATTAAACTGTCTTTATTTCAAGCCATGTGTTTTTGAGCTTTTACCTTTCCTATTCTCTCCCAGTCCTACTGATGAGGGAGTGAATGAGTGTCTGCATGGGGCTTGGCTGCTGGCTGGGGTTAAACCACAGCTGCATTTTTATAATCTTTGAGGATATATGGGCACACATACCTCCCACCCATGCCTGCTGAAGTGTTGTTCCTGCTCTTAAGTGCAGTCATCACTCGGGCAGGGACTGGAATCTCTTCCTTGGTGATGTGGAGCACTGCAGGTGCTGCACCCCTGATGTGCTGCTGGGCAGTGGAATCAGCCAAGGGTGTGGATGGCCATGCATGGCTGGGCATGACTTCCACTGAAAGCAATGAGAAAGGGCTGGCAGTTGTGCCTCCCATTAAGATCAGCTGCCCCAGACACAGCAGAGCCCCAGAGGGAGAGGAGAGAGCCCATGTTCAGTCTGTCCAATTCTTCTGGCATTGGTTGTTTGAGGCTTTTTTTTGCCATGCTATGAGGAGCACAGAGGTCTTGCTCACTCTTCAGATAAGGACAGCCAGGAAATAACTGCTTGAGGAGGAAGAGGTTTGGGCCAGTGCTCCAAACCTGGGCTCCTGACTTTGTTGATGGGCTTATGAAGGCCTTGGAACAAGTCACATCACATTTCTACTATGCCTGGACAGCTGGCATAACAGCAGTGTCATTCACCAGATCCCTCAGTCTATGGATGAGAATTGCTGTAGTCAAGTATTAATGGTGGGGTCCTTGTCTCTTACTGCTTTGCTTCTATTCACAGGTTTGCTGCCTGTTAGCTGTGTGGTAGGGTCTTCATCTTTCCTTCTGGCTTACATGTAGTACTGACAGAGCAGAGGAATACTGTTGCCCTGTGTCCTGGCCCCTGAATACTTCTCTCAGCCTGCTCAGGCCCCATGTGATGGTGGGTACCTGTGGCAATGAAAGAACAGGACTAATGGAAGTACCAGAAATGTTAATGACCACAGACCTATTTCATAAATGCCTGTGGATTTACGCATTGTTTGGATTATTCAAGGTGTTCCACTATCCTTGAGTCATCAAGAGAAAGGTCTCATTTTGGCACTACGATAGGAAATGCTGAGCTCCTTTGAAACTCTGGCTGCAAATGTGGCTGTGGGAAGAGCAGGACTTCTGGTGCTCTCAGAAACCTAAGCCTGAGATGTATAAACAGGACCTGAGTGCTGATGGAAGACAGTCTGATGTGGCACTGGGAGCCGAGAACTAGAAAATGTGACTCAGAGCTGTACTTCAGCCGTGGCTCAGAGCTGTGAAAATGGGTATCAAAGGACACTGTTGTGTCTGAGCTGTCTTTCACACGCTCATCATGCTGGCACGAGTGATCACTTAATATGGAGCACAGCAGAGAGGTGGGTGATACCACGTGCAGGCAGCCAGGGGCCAGGGTGAGCGCTGACAGAGACGTTGAGAATAAAGGGAACGCTGCCTGAGCCCAGTTTTGTGCTCTGAGTAGATAGTACTATACAGAAAAGGCAAAAAAAATCATGGTTGAGTCTTCTAATAAATTTTACACTTTTACTTAAAAGTGAAAAAACCAAACAAACAAAAATCCCCAAATAGGCTTTTAATCTTCATAAGTGCAGATGATCTGTACATTCCACAAAAAAGAGCTGTAGAAAACACACACACACACCTTTTAACTAGTGAGCAATTTAAAGACTAATAGGATTCATCCATAATTACATAGTTAAGTAAAATTTATGTATGAAGGAATTAACTGATTTCCCTGAGGGCAATATAAACCATAGAGACAGTGCTCTCATTTAAAAGTACCATCTCAATGTTAAAATACTTTGTCATTCTTCTGTAGCAATGGTTAGGTGCTGTGAGAGCCACATGGAAGTTTATTTACTGATCCACAGACAACTGATAACAGATCTCTGCTTTGTTTGGAATAGAAAACTTGAACAGCTTGTCTGCACCTCTCCACTCGGACATTAAATCAACATGGCTCTATTAGTGGCCCTAGGATGCCAGCTGAGCCATCTCTAAGCCTGTCACCGTGATGTCTTCATCTGTAACCAGAGCAGACGTGAGCTCCTGGCAGCTTCGGGAGGTGACAACAAATCCAATTAGCTCCTCTCCATGGCGCCACAATACTACTGTGAAACGGCCTGACAGGGAGGGTGGCTGCAATACCCTGCACAGTGGGCCATATCCTTCATATTTAAAAAAAAAAAAAGAAAAAAATAATCTACCAACACTTAATTGCTGGAGTGACTTTCCAGGCGGTTGCTGGAACCTTGTGCGCAATCTGGTCAGAAATGTGAGCTGTCCTGGAGGGCTGGATCGTGCACAGTTTGGGGAGGGCTTTGCGAAAGGATAAAATGCTCCAAGAGGATAACTCTGTGCCAGCACTGTCATCTCCCTCCCTCATAAGGAGATTTCGGTCTGAAAATCATGCAAAAGCCAACCCCTTCCCCCTCCAGTCCCATGTTGCATAGAGATGGGGACTTTTGGTGCCCGGAGGTGGTATATGCTCTGTACTGTCTATTTTGGCTACGGTGTAAGCCAAAAGATGGAAACAAACTCCTCACTCCAGACTTTGTCTGCTGGAAGGAAAGTGGGGGCTGTTCAGAGGATTTAGGATTTGGAAGCAGACAATTAAGCAAAACTCTTTGAGCATGGACTGGGAGGGATTGGTAGCACTGCTCATAAGTTGAGGCTGGGCGAGCTGAACTTGGACAATTGTATTTAAATCCAGCTTCCTTTCTCCCAGCCTAGTTAGTAAGTGCAAAGAAATATCTCACATGCTGATTAAAAGTTGCTGATGTCCCATGAGGCACAATGCATTAAGTCATTTAATTCTTTTAGGCTCTCACTAATGTGATATTTTTGCTTTTTCTGACCAATACTTCTATCTAAAAGTGCAAGGTAAAGTAGGCTGGGGAAAAAATAGACACTGAATTTAGCATCCTCTTGAGTGAGAAACTAAATCCAGTTTCGTCTATTTTGTTCTTAAGGTCGTAGAGATGATCAGTAAAACCTGTGCATCCCTGCTGCTGAAATATTGTATACTTGAGATACAGGAATGCATCCCAGGGTTTGTGTTCCCCTGTTCTCCAACCCAATTCATGTAAGCAAATTCTGTCTATTTCAACGATGGAGGCTAATAGGAATCATTTTAACCATAAGCTCCTCTTAGAGAAATAACTCAACGTAGTAACAGTTTGATTTCTCTGCTTCCAGTGCAGTGGTGAGCCTGCAGTTACAGCAGGGTAACTGCTACCCACAGTCTAGTGACTGTGGCCACTAGACTAAATCAGACATCTCTAACACCATTAATTCCATGTTCCAAGGTAGAGGGGATGTGTCTGAGTCTGTGTTAGTGTTTAATGCTAACAGAACTGGTTTACAGGTGACTGAACTTGTAGGAAGGGCACATCCAGCAAAGCAACAGTGAAAAGGTTGCATTGCTGCATGTCTGCAAACTTGTTTGAATGGGGAATCTTAATTCCTCCAAGGAGAGTGTGCTTTAAACCCAAGCAAAAGACGGTGTTCACCTTGAGCATGGATCTGCCTTGTCTCTATGGTTAATGCTAATGCGGGGTTCAGTGCAGAGAAAACCAACTCAAAACCTGCAGAAATAGTATTGGGAAGAAGAAGGTATTACTGTTTCCAGCAACTCAAAAGCATAGTTTTTAACTGGTTCTTCTGATGCTCAACTTCCATGCTTTAAAAGTGCAGTGAGATCTGTGAATATTTCAGCAGTAGTCATGATTTTTGAGGATGGATATCTCCAGGGAGAGCATATTGCAGCATTGTTTGCCTCCCAGAGCCAAGCATACACTACAGTCAATGGGAAGCAGTTGGCAAGCCACCTCTCCCTTGTCAAGGAGCCAGTTGTTCTGTTGTCTCCTGCCACATCCCTGAGCAATACCTGTGGGCCCTGGCAGCCACACAGCTGATGAGAGAAAGGCAAAAAGGTGTAACTGGGATAAAACAAAGGATTTTTTTTTTAAACAGAAGCAGCTTATTGCAAATATACATTGTTAAATCAAACTCATTCCAGATGAATTGGGCAAAATATCTAGGCATGTGGCTGGTTGACAGAGCAACCAAACACTGAGTGAGCTTTGGAACTAATGGACTGGTTTTGGAAACCAATCGAGTGCTGCCAGGCCCAATTATTTTCAGCAACATCTTTCTGTTACCAAAATGTGGCACTGTGGACTTTGGCCTGCTTGGTAAGAGATACTCTGTTAGCTCACTGATGAGCACAATCCAGACTGCAGACCTTGAAATGGGCCTGCACAGCATGGAGAACTGATCATCAGCACAAGCCTTTGTCTTAAACGGATATTAGCACTGGTAGTGGTAAAGCCTGAGTTTCATTTTAAGCAAATTACTGTCATGTGTAACAATGTAGTTGGCAATTGAAGGAAAGCCTTGCGTTCTCCAGGATGAGACTGAAAACAGGTGATGGGATTTAAGGCCTTAGCTATCCCAGCTTTGGATGCACATGGACTTCACACAACGAACAGAAAATTTCAGGGAGAAACGGTTCTAGAGATCTAGAGCAGGATGTGAAACCATAGAGCTGATTTGTTGGGGAAATATTCCCAGCACATCTCACATCACAGGATGCTCAGCTGGTCTTAACCGCAAACACCACAGTCAGGTCAGCTCTGCCAAGACAGTGGTGGCTGATGTAGATACTTTGCAGTGAGTCTTGATTGATGCAGCTCATGAGTCAGCTGAGAATTTAACACTATTTCGTGGTTTTAAGGCAAGAATTCATGAGGTTTTGCTGGTGGCAGCTGAGTTTTGCTTTGCCAATTTAGGGAGACTGAAGGGATGGCTATAAAATGAAACTTGATGATTGCTACTTCTCTACTGAATCTTTTGATGAGCCTTTTCCCCCTACCCCTCTCAAAGTTACGCACTCATGATGTGCTTACAGACAACTGTACCCCAAGCATGATGACTTGGTGCACAGCATGCAAGGAGAGGTTGCTGTGACACCTTGTCAGTGGGAATTAGAACATGCTTTTTTGTCTTTTTTATTGTCTCATAAAGTCCAGCTTATATGAAGAGTGCAAAAAAAAAAAAGGTGGGGCATAAAACAATGAGTCTCACAAGGGGACTGGACACTGAAAATGACACTGAGATTGCAGAGACCTGAAATACAGAAACAAGAGGAAGTCCAGATATATTCTATTTGGGAAATCGGAGGGAAGAAGAGAAGATATTGGTAGAGTGACAGGAGAAAGATTTAAAGAGTAGGGAAGAAGTGGAGAAGTTATTTGAGTGGGCTAAGAATGGAGGCAATATCTCAGTTGATACTTGGAGGTGATAGAAGCACAAGAGAAAGAGGGGAAGGAGGAGGCGTGAGACCATGAGCTTCTAAGGCAAGTGCTTCAGGGAAGCACAAAGCTTTTTTAAAAAAATAATTTATTTTAATTTAATTTTTTAGTTTAGTTTATTATTGGTTTGGGCCCTGAGGAACCTGGTCTAGTGAAAGGTACCCTTGGCCGTTGCGCAGAGGTTGTAACTAGATGATCTTTAAAGTCCTTGCAACCCAAACTGTTCTATGATTCTGTGATTCCATTTCCTGAAGGATTTGCACCAGCTAATAACACTGGCTATGTGGAGCCCTCTAACCTACTTCTCTAGGCCAATACAAACTGAATGCTCATACTAAAAACTCTGTCTTTCAGCTGTTCTCTAGTTAACAGTAAATACTGGCTACAATTATGTTCCCTGACAAATCTTTTAAAAGCAAAATATATGGCTTCAGTTATTGGGAAGTTTGGGAAAATTTAGCTGCCTGGATTATCACAGGAGCTGACAAAGAATTCTTGAGACACTCTTTTAAAGACTTGTATAAGACATTATGCCCTTTTTTAGAGGACTGAAGGTCTTATCTCCTCTAGAGGTCTCTGAGATACTGCTTTACAAAGATTTGTCAGCAAAACTGTAGTTTTTTTTTGAAAATGCTCATCAGCTCTCATCTATTCAAGACAATATTTGCTCTGTCTTGGAGAAGGAGTTCCTAAACACAGTTATTCTCTTTGTGGGATGTGGCCAGCTGTAACTGGGACTTTTTTACTGAAGTCACTGAGACACACACTGTGGATAATGGGGTTTGCACAGTCAGCTATAATTTCAAAAATAATAATCAGAATAGTATGTTTCTGAGCATTCCCAACCCATTTAAAGGTTGGAGAAACATCTCACAAGAGCTGGCATTAGTCAAGCAGCTCCCTTCCCTCAGTAGACAGAGGGTCTGTTCTGATAGCCTCAGGGAGCCTATAGTTTAAATCAAATGGATTTTGTTGACTTGTTTTCTTTGCATGAAGTTTTTAAATATGTCAGAGGTATCTGCCTCTGTTGGAAGCAGAGGGTGGTTTACACAGGTGTGTCACCAGACCCTCATCCCACTCTGTGATTTCCTCTCTTTAACTTGAAGAGAACTCAACAGTTTTAGAAGCTATAGTTTTACAGTCTCCTGGGCTGTCTTGCAGCTTTGGCTCCTGGTAACAGTGGAATCCAAGCTTTTTAAAAAAACTTTTCTGAAATGGGACTCTTGGAAAGGTATAATGTTGTTATGAAGCAAATAGTTAGCAAAGATGATGGCACATCCAAGACAATTTCCCCTTGGTTTTTGGCCAAACCCTCTGGTACTTATATAGATGCCATCTGCATCTTTTCTCTGTGGCATTGCAACTCCTCATAGGCTTTAGGGCTTCTCGAGGCAAAGAAATATAGTTGCAATAAAAATCATTATTTGAATCACAGCCTGAAGTTTCACTCAGGACAAAAACTTTGAGGAATACTCATTTTTCCTCATCTTCTACCCAGGCTTGTTTTTATCTACCTAAATGCCACCTTCCCTAGCCTTGTAATATTGCTGTGCTGAGTACTTGCATCACTCTAGTGCCCGGGAGGACCCTTCACTTACACTTAACTGTTTTAGGGGCTGACCACAACAATAACACTGGTTTTGTCTGGTCAGCTAGCAAACAGAGCAAGGAGAATATTGTTGAATATTCCTTTTCTTAGTTGGACTTAATGATGTTGGAAGCATTTTCCAACCTTAATGATTTTATAATTCTACAAGACTTGTTCAAATTGATGTTCAAGGCAAGTTCCCGCTCTGGAAACCATTTGGCCTGGAAGGTGATGGAGCTAGGATATTCATGTAAGATAATTTAAGATATATGAGTGGAGCAATGAGGAGAACTTTATCTCCTCTTGAGCCCCTTGGAACTCATTTAGATTGTTTGTTGTTGCTACCTCCTTAGCATCAGTTTAAAAAACCTCCTTTGCTCCATGGCACAGCTTCTTCAGAACAGGGCGAAGAGCCCCTTCTTGGTGCCTACTTGCTATGTTGTGTTCCTGAAGGAATTAAGTGATGAAATATGGTGCAAATATCCCTCCAAAGGGCCTGGTACCATGAGGCAATGCAGTGCAATGCTATGTGGTGTTACAGCTCTCACATACAGCCCAAGCAAAAAGCGTCATGTTCATGTGTCAGCATCGCATATGAGGAAACTAACCTTATACCTTTTCCAGAGTAGTGGGACCTTCTGCATCTTCTAAAACCATTCACAGTGATTTCTGGGGTAGAGGTGTTTGTCTTGTCTTTACACATTTGCAGGAAGAAGCTGAGTATCAAAACCTTGTTAGTTGGGTTTGGAGAGCCTTTCTTCTCACGCTGGAGGCTTCACAGCTTCTGGCAGATTTGGAAACAAGCTCAATAAGGATTCAGTCTCAGGCCTCTCACCTGGGGCTATGAAACATTGCTTCCAGACCACTGAGCAATTTTGTAGGTGACTACTAAACATGCAAAGAAAATTAAACGATTCCTTTGAATATCCTTAGCCAGAAGAATGGCTCAGAGGGTTATTGATTTTTTTTTTTTTTGATGCAGAGTTCTTGTTTATTTGAATGCTGCATCAAAGCTGAGAGAAAAGGCCATTGTGCCTTTGATTGGATTGGAATTTTCTGCACCAGCATTGGCCAAAGGCGGTCTGTCCTCTCACAGGCTCTTGAACATGATGCAATGAGGAATGGGGGAGGGGGAAAACCTGACAGACAAGCAGACAGATCAAACACAACACTTCAAAGAGAAGAAAAAATGCAAGAATGAAGCAATCCAGCACTACAGTCCCTCAATGCTATGAAACAAAGCAGACAACCCACTACACATGGCCATTCCTGCCATCCAGAGACTGAGGCTGTATACATGAGATCTTTCCAAAAGCACTAGGGAGTGGTCTCTAGTGACTACATGACCAGTTATTGCACTATCCGTGCTCAGACACTCTGAGGGGCTAATTAGTGCTTTTAATATGTAAATCAGAGCCTGAACAGATTAAATCTAGGGGAAAAAATAACCCAGCTGCTGAATATGTTGTTTTAATTATTGCTCTAAAGAAAATATGGACATGGCTGAAGATGATGACAGAGAGGAACCTCTAATACTGCCTTGTAGAAGTTGTCCCTGAACATAGAAAACTAGTAGGAGAAGCTTGGTGCTGAGCTGGAGCGGAGGAGGAGCAGCAGGAGCACATGCAGAGTTAGGACAGTCCTGCTGGCTGCACATTCCATCCCAGTCTCGGGTCTTCCAGTCCAGTCAATGGAGTTTTCAAAATCATCTTTGTATATATATGTGCCCAAAGACTCAGTCAGGATTTCATCTTGCTGGGTGTTGTTGAAACATGGCAAAAGGGCTATTCCCTGCCCCATGGAGAGATTTGTGGGGAGGGGGCAGAAGGATTAATACCATGTTACACTGCAGAGATGAAAGTCTGTAATCTGTTTGCCTTCAGATGTGCTTGCATCCTTTAAGTTACAAGGGGACAGGTCTTGGGAAGGAATAAATATTTAATTTTCTCAGGCTGAGTTTGTCTGAAGGCAGAGAAGGAGAATTTAGCTAGGATGGGCAGGGAAGAGAGATTAAGAAGAATAGAAGAATGGAAGGGGCAGGTTGGATGATTACTTGTGTTTGATATAAAAAGCTCTAAGCAGGAAAGAGGCTATTAACTTTTGTTGAGCTGTGTCCACTGATACTGGAATGAAATAATATGCACAGCAAGTCTGGACTGCAGTCCTCTCTGCCAAGTGTGAGTTGAGAGGAGGAAGTTTGCTTTCCAAGAAAAACTTTTCAGAAAGGAGGGCATCTGTATGCCTCAAAGGCCTCTTGCGTTATTCAAGTCAGAGCTGCCTTCCAACCTGCCTGAAGGAATTCAGAACAACTTTCCTCTGTGTCAGTTGCTGAGGCTCTTTTGCAGCCTCTAGTAAAGTGAACATTTTTCTATGGATCAATTTTTAGCTTCTGTCAGTATTGAAACTCTGAACTTTTTTCCAGAGAGCAAGGGAATAGCAGGTAATTATGTTTCCTTTGAACACACATGCCCTTTTATCTGTGCCCTTCTGCCTACCTGTCTGACTGTCTCCTTATTTATCTGTGTATTGTAATTAAAGATTGGGAGTTGGGGGAGAGAAAAATTCCTTTTCCCATTTTTTTCTCTCTTCCCCTTCGTTTTGCTGGTGTCTAGCATAGATGCATTACTTGAAACAGTTAAAAATTTCTTTTGCCGTTCTCTCAATATACATATAGATGCATAAATATGTATAATATACATATATATACATATCTGTCTATATATTTGGCCATAAGAGAGTACATAACTGGATCTGCTTCAATAGGATATTTCATCAAGTGCTCCTGATCAACTATAAGAACTAAGTTGATTGCTCTAGGTTGCCTGAGATATAGATACGCCTTCCTGATAATTTTTGTAATGTTGTTTTGGTAGAGCACAATTTACTTTTCTCTTAGTTCAGTCTTTCCTCCTTTTCTTTCTGTCCTCTGCCCCCTGATGCTGCACTGTGGATGCCCTAGAAGGTAAAAGTGCATCTCCAAAAAGGTTTTTGCTTTAACTCATATTACAAAGTAGCTGTTGGATGTGATTTTCTAAGTGTCAACTGTTCCTTTGTAAATCAAGAATGAATAACTTCAGCAGAGCAAATCTGCCTGCACATCACCCCACATTAACCTGTCCAGTTAAATTCTTGAACTCCTTGAAGGGACAAAGAAATTAAACACAGGGTGAGAATTTATGAAATCGGTACTTTCCATCCCATCTTAGTCACTTTTCTGCTCCATGACCTTTGATCAATCCTTTGAGTCAGGTTGATGCTGTGCAATGGCAAATGGGACTGGTATCTTTGGGCATGCTCCTGTATCCACATTGTTCACAATTCTTCAAATTGTGCAGCACCCTACAATGGTTCTGGCTCTGTTAACATTATGCCACTGAGAGCTAATTAGTTCAGGTGCTGGTGCCACTGATATGGAGCTTCTGATCACTGTGTGAGGAAGAGTCCCAACTGGTGTAGGCACATGTACAGTGTTAGTGCTGTCACTGTAAATGTACTGTTAGTTTCTGTGTGCTATTTCTGGCTAAAAAACAGTCGCTTCTGTTAGTCGTAAGAGCTGATGTCTTGGTACACAGACACTTCCACTTAGTGTGGACAATTTTCCTCTCCTAGGCAAAAAAAGGTGAGTGCTAGAAATTTCAATACTGTGTTAGTTTCATAGTGTTTTTCCTCTCCTTTTAGCCCTGATACAGAGCTCTTCATGTGTGCCCAGCACTTCCTAGAGAGACAAAAGACAACCTGACTGTCCTAACAAACTTTTGCTCCAGGTGTCATGCAGCTGACAAACTTAGTGACAAAGCACCAGGCAAGCCAGGGACGTAAAACAAAGAGGCTTCTTGTTTCCTCAATGAGCTTGTCATATTTTTTTGGGATTATAAACATTTACTTTGCCATAAATACAGGCACACTGCTGTTGGATGCAGACCACAGAATGGATATATCAGCTTGAAAGAAGATTTTCTTTCTGATGCAGAAAGAGTGAATGCCAAGGAATGGGCATCAATGGGAGAAGGAGAAGTGGAAGAAATGAATTTGTAGGAGATGAGCTGGATAAATGTGGCAGCAGTGCTTCTGTGTAGCTGTTACTTGCAGTCACAGCAGTAATGCCCAAATGGTGAGAGCCTGTATTATGGAGGCTTTTCTGGCTCCAAGACGTAAAAGTGAAGACTGAAATTGGTCCTAGGAAAGGGTTAGTTTGATATGTATTTAAGCAGCTCTTTGGCCATACTCTGCATGAGGGAAGAAGGGTATTTGGCATCACCATCACTTGCCACACAGAGATGAAATCATGGATGAATTATATGTCATGCTTGATGCCACGGCTTGACATCCTGTGGCAGAAAATTTCCTTCAGATCCAGTCTAAGCAGTTTGTACTCCCATAATCTTCCACCTTCCACCTTTTTTACATTGGGATGAATGAAGTGAGAGTAACTGTAAAATGAATTCTAAAGTAGCTTTTAGCTATGCAGGTGATTGTCCATATGTCTTTGTCACTGTGCTCTGGAGCCTTGCAGCAGAGATTCCTATTGTGGAGACCAGTTCCACATTTCTTGTACGTGGCCAGTCTTCGCGAACGAAGATCTGGGAAAGGTCTTTTGACCTTTCAAGCCTGTGCAATGGATTTTTTTTTTAGGTGAGACACAGCCTGCGCTGAACTGAGCCCACCCTTTAATCCTAAGGTTCATCTGCC
>JAWWLV010000179.1:50244761-50265513 GCA_035041135.1 Platyrinchus mystaceus
GGGACCCTGAAGCAGGACCGAGAATCGAACCTGCGACCTTGGTGCTGAGAGCGCAGCGTCTTAACCGCTAGGCCACCTCCACATTTCTAGTGTAAGGAAAACCACTCATGTTTTCTTTCAGTGACTTCCCCAAAAAAAGAAAATTCTTTTGTCTGATCTCTACTACTTGCCTGCTAATGCAGCCATTTCAGCTCCAGTGGAAGACTGCAGGTCTTCTTCTTCCTACAAATACAAGGCTTCTATTTTGGTTGTTCAGTAATGGTTTAATGAAGGGAACAAATAAACAAACAACCACCCAACCCACATATAAACAAAGACACCCACCCCCCCAAAAATAACCCCCCAAAATAACAAAAGCCCAACCCAAAAAACCCCCCAAAACCCCAAGCCAATAATCTCACTGCCATGGGCCTAGTAAGATGTACGATCAAGTCACCTTAAAGGCTGTGTGTGTTTTTCTCTTAATTTAAAACTCGGATAATAGCATGAGATTTTAACATGCCTGGGAAATAGCCAAGATGGACCTCACTGGTGTCACGTTTGGGTGACCCCTTGGTTAACATTTACTCTCTCACATATCAATATTCTAATACTCCCAGTTCACGTGAAGTCCTCTTGTATGCTGTGTAGACTCTTATTTGTCTTGAGCTGAATGTTATCAAAGGAACTCAACGCCCACCTATGCAGTCCAGGAGTGCAGTGTTATCCACAAACCCCATCCTTTCTTCAAGGATATCTAGAAATACTGGTGAAAATGTCTCCTTGTCTGGGGCTAAACTTGGAACTTTGGAGTGAGAGCTGCCAGGTTGTGAGGCTAACATATAAGTTTTGGGAGATCACTAGTTATAATTTGTCTGGCCGTGGCTATGGCCTTGTAAATCCCATCTCTTCAGTGTTACTATTAGTATAGTGATTGATTATCTCCACATGAGCCTACTTTGCACTTTGGATAGTGTTTTTTTTCCAGCAAAACCAGCATCTCTATTTGATCATGCTGTTTTTCTTGCTAGGTCTTGCAGACTAGGACAGTTCCTAATTCTTCTAGTTATTAAGTAAGGCAGAGATTCGCATCAGCTTGTTGTTATTTATACCTGCAAAGACAGACCAGACCAGAATGTTGCAGAAGCATCCATTGCAGCTGATTTTTGTCGGTTTTCTTGTGGACTATGTCCAAGTGGAGAATTAATGGCTAATTCTGCAGGATGTTGTCCTGAGATTCACAACGCCATGAAAGAAACCTCAATTGTTTTTGTCAATTTTTTACAATCTTGTAATTAACAAACAGATACAAGCTGCTGAAGCAGCCAGTCCTCTGTCATTTACCTGTAGCTAAAAATAATTGCTAGAAATGATACTTTGCTGATATTTCAAATCCACAAATGCAACCGAATTAATTTGCACTAGACACTTTCCATTTTAGTGTCTGTATACACATATATAAAATATAACCACATCCATATTTATAAGTATGAAAATGAATATATTTTGTACCTAGAAATATTCCCACATACCTTTTGACTTGTCATTGAGAAATACACGCAGGACTCAACAGTAATAAAAGCAGCAGAGGTGATATCCTAGGGTTTGCTATCCCTGCAGATTCGTTATGTGGTGGAGGAGAGCCCTGACAGGGTGAATGTCCTTGAATCTGTGTCCTGAACCTGCAGCTCAGGGTCTTTGGCTATGCTGAGGGGTAATCCTGCTCCATCTCCTGAACAAATTTCTGCTTGAGTATATGAGGATGATGTTCCCATCTCAAATTACAAAGATGACACATAACCATAATCAGGCTTAGAGGTCTGATAAGCTGTTCAACTCCCAGGAATCTGGTCCCATCAGAAAAATTCAGCTCATGCTTAACTTCAAGCACATAAGTCCTACTGTATCAAAGCCATATTGCCCAGTGTCTGACCAAGCAGTCTGGGCATGCTTGTCCCCTCAGCTCTTTATGGTGTCCCTCCTTTTCTCCTTTAGGGGAAAGGTACAGCTCTCATGCCCCAAATAATTAAGTTCAAAAAAGTGTAGTCTGCTGAAAGCCAGGGACATTTTGAAAAATAATACTATCATAGAAAAATTGTCTAAGCACTTGCTTTCTTCCCCAAAATATTTTCACTACAAAGTTAGCTATTTCATTATGATAAGTATAATTTTAATGAATGAGCAAATGCATTCAACTGTCTGGGGCAATGTGATGTGTATCTGTATGTTGGGATAAATCTATGCACACACACACACTCTCGGATAAGATGTGTCGTCTCTCTTACACTGAGGGATGTATAATACTTTCCGGGAATTGTATTTTTTTCCCTGTATCACAAAACTATAAAAAGCATTACTCTATCTCTAACTGAGAACTATTTCATGCTTTAGCATAGCCAAGTGTCTGCAGGCAGAGATAAGCTATGATTTCCCATTTTCCTCTATAAAATTAGTGATCTAAAAGTACAATAAAACCATCACCTTGTGCCACCAGTGAGGGTAGTGGAAAACATTAAGTTAAAAAATAATAATAGAATAAGTATTAATGGGGAAAAAAACCTGAATAATGTATATGTCTGGGTTCTCCACGATTCAGGCTTTTTTTTTTTTTTTAACTTGAAAATTGTTTTGAGAGAAAGACAAATTTCTGAAATATTGTGGAAGGGTTCACAGAAAACTAACTCAGTGAAAAAAGGGGTGTCCAGTGTTCAGCAGCAATTTGAAGCTGATATTTGCAACAAAACTGGACAAAAAAAAGTAGTTTAGGGGAATCTCTCTGATTCTTTTAATTCCATATTTTTAGATCACTCTTTACTGTCTGGAAAATGCCCTGGGTAACACATCTCTTTAACAGGTAATAATTTACAGGAGTTATTTTGATGTTATTTTTCTGTTAAACTCTTTTTAAGGCAAAATCATCCCCAGTTAAGTAGTTATAGGGTTGGTTTGGGGGTTTTTTTTGCAGTTTTTAATACCTGTTTTTTAAAGCCTGGAACCAAACTGTTTTTCTCCCCTGCTGGTGAGTTTTGAAGAATAAGTAGGGGGAAAAAAACCCCTTCCACTGACACAGAACATTGGCTCTTAGAGGGTAAATGTGAGGCTCTCCCCACATTCTGAGCTTTTTAGAGGCTCAATATGCCTAACTTCGCACAAAGCCCGGCCTGAGGAACAAAGCCTGTGGACCACCACCGGGAAGTGGTATTAGTTCTCTCCACAGCCTTCCCACTGTGGATGCATGCTCAATTCCTGGATAAATGCACCTTTTAAACTATATTAATGTAAAAGTTTTATTTGAAAGATGCCAGCTGTGGTCCTAGCCCAGGTTTATTCATGTGGGACATTTACTGGGTCAACTTAATACTTGACTACTGCTTATTATCCCATCAGTCTTCGGGGACAACCCATGATCTAATTGCCCAGCATTTATGTTGCCCTGGCAACTATAAATACAGAGTAATAATCCTTAAAGGGGCAGTGTAGAATTTCATGCCCCTGCAGTGAACTACACTTCATTTCCCAGAGCACCCTGTGTTTTTTAATTCAGTGAATAAAAATGTGTAATGAATAATTAATTATGTGCTTGGAGGCACAATAGCTGCCTACTTTTGAATATTCATCAGTGACATTATTAATTCACTAGAAATCCCAAGGAGCAGTGGGATAGGCTTTTAGCCTAGCTGGAGGACTTACAGATAATACTCTGCAACATGAACAAACTTTTTCAAGCAGACTTTTCTTTCGCAGAGTTTTTTAAATTTAATTTACATCTTAATAAAATAATAATAAAAAAGTACTGTACTGGATGTAGCCAAGCAGTAGTGAGCAATAGTTGACTGCAGTGAGAAATCCAGCAGTCTGGAGCCTATTTCTCCCTAACACACCATCATGCCCAACCTCTGCTTTAGGTCCTGGCATGCACACCACAGCAGAGAAGAGAAGTCTTAGGAGCATGCTGAGTGAGATTGAAGAGAAAAAGCAGATGGCCAGTCACAATTTCTAATAATGTATCAGATTCTCTGACCAAAACCCATCTTATTTGCTTGTCAAGAAAGTAAACATCAAAAAACCTGCCTACGGAAAATAACTTGTTGTCAGCCTACAAAGAGAATTATTCTACTCTTGAATAAACCTGCAATTTTTTTCCAGAGGCAGGAGTGCAACTTTTCACGTCATCATGTTAGTTTAATGATGCCATTCCATTTAAACCAGGGATTTATGCCAGGTGAAAGCTGATGCTGAAGTGCAGAGACAAACCCAATCAGTTTCTTGGCAGAGAAGAAATGTAATCATTATACAGAAATCCAAAGTATTCTTGTGACTTTTCCTTCTTTCCCCATCTGATTTGCAATGCCAATGCAGTTGCAATGCAGTCTCTTTTCACCGCTGATACCTAAGGCCAGATTCTGTGCTGACACAATTTCTTTGACTTGAGAGAGAATTTGATCTTCAGCGCTTTGGGCCAAACCTTACAGAACCCTCTTCTCACAAATAGCCCACCTTAGGGTCTTGTTGGGAATTTTTCTTCTGAGGAATTTTTAGATGAAAATTTTGTTTCTGCGAAGATCAAAATTCATGGCTATAGTCACCCAAACTCCTGCAAAGAAGTGTACTATCAGAACAAAATGTAGTTTAATCCTTCAGCCCGTCCAACAAACCTAGAATATCTGTAAAATCTTTCTTTTCTTCTAGGGTTTTTTACTCAACTGTAATTCCTATTGGAATATTTACAGGACTGATTCTTTATTCGGAAAGGAATAAAACTTTTAAATCCTTCAAAAATCAATTGGATTGCTAAATCACAGACACATTTTAAAAAATGAGACCTGCAATCCACTGAGGATCTTAATGGAAGGAAATCATTATACCTAATTAAATTGAGAGTAGCTTGAAAATGGAGCTTACTTGGAGCATATGCTTGTAATAAGTTATGTTTAAACTACCTGCACTGTGATAGGGTCTTCTCTATACAGAACTGAAACCTGACATTGTTTTGTTTTGGAGTCTCACTGTGTCTTCCCTTGACTTTGTCTTTGACCTTCTCCTGGTGTGCGATGCGCTGTGCCTGATCTGCTGCCCTGACCTTCGGTGACTCCCTCATCTTTCTGTCTTTTATTCCAACAGAGACCTCCAGCACCAGCAACTGGAATGGTGCACCCAGGTTTGATCAGTCTTGACTCTCTGCTGCAGAACTTGTTAACCACATAGTGATGGAAAGCAGCAATAATATACATTGGCTAATGTAATATAAAACTGACCAGCATTTTTTTTTTTTAACCAGAAAGTCTATTTAGGAAAAAATTTAAATATTGAAATATTTGGGTTTATTTCCTGTACAGTCATGGTGTATACACCTTTAACAGCAGAACTGATACCATCCAGCTTGGTCACAGGTTAAACAACAGTCATTTTGCTCAGCAATTCAAACTTTCATTACAATTTGTAATGCAGCAGAACACTTGGGTTATGTAGTCATTTATTGCAGTGATTTGCATTAAAGAGTGTCATTGTATTACCTCTTAGCTTTGGTTGAGATTAGAAGTAATATCTGCATTTATCTTTCACTCCTAGGAGTATAAAATTGTGCTAATAATAACAATAATAAAGCTAGTTCCTAAAAGCAAGTGAACTCTACACAGCTTTTTTCCCCTCTCTTTTTTTTTTTTTTTTTTAGCAGCTCAAGTGGGGGAGTAGAAGAATCATGAATAATAAATATGGAGATAAGAGAACTGAAACTGGGAAATCAATTTACTGCAAAATATTTGCATATTTTATTAAAAGAAACTGTGCATAAACCCCACAACAGGGTGGAATGATTTATATTTTGATTTGATTTGTATACATTATACCTCTGGGAGAACTGATGCAACTTAGTCTTCCCTGCAGGATTTTTTTGGGGTAGGGTTTTGTTGTTGTTGATGTTGTTGTTTTGTTACAAATATCTTAGACAAGGGAGCAGTAGGTCCCCAATGGAAATTTTAAGTCAGTTTGATGCTATGCAATATTTTTGGAATCTCACACAGCTGAGTGTCCAGGGCTGTTCTAAGCAAATACCCAAGTCCCCTGGGGGTCTGCCTGTATCAAGACTAACCCCAGGATTTCTCCAAAACGGTGGTTCAGGTTAGAATGTTTTTAGCTTTATCTTTGTAAAAAATCTACCTCAATGCACCCAGGTGGTACTTATTGTCTGTTATTAGAAATGCAAATCATTAATATAAGGGAGAGTGAGTTCACTCTCCTCTATACATTAGCAAATATATCTTATATAAATATAAGAAAAATCCTGTCTAATATCACAACATCTAACTGGTGAGCACAAGTTCAAGGTGTCCTGGTAAGAACAAGTTGGGTGCAAAAGCAATTTATGGGCACTGGAGCAGCTGTGCAGCTTGGGGTGCTGTGACTTCTGCTGCACAGCAGGACAGGTGTGTCTTATCAATGACTTTGGGACTTAAAACTGGCAAGCTTACCAGTCATGAACAATTAGACTTTTTTTTACAACAATATAATTTTTTAACAATTTCATTGAAACTCACAAAAGGGAGTTGTGAAAGGGTGCTTTTTATGATGGCTTTGACTGGGGTAAGGTTAGTATCTGGAATGGGGCTGTGTTTTGGATTTGTGCTGGAAAAAGTGCTGATAATGCAGAGATGTTTTATTTCTTGCTGAGCAGCTTTTCCACAGCACCAAGGCCTTTTCTCCCTCTCATCCCACCCCACCAGCCAGTG
Organism: Platyrinchus mystaceus; assembly: GCA_035041135.1. Taxonomy (NCBI): domain Eukaryota; kingdom Metazoa; phylum Chordata; class Aves; order Passeriformes; family Tyrannidae; genus Platyrinchus; species Platyrinchus mystaceus. The sequence continues at coordinate 50,251,466 of JAWWLV010000179.1, forward strand.
GGCTGAGGCTGCACAAGGAGTTGCAAGGGGACACAGCTGGGACAGCTGACCCCAATCCACCAAAGGGGTATTCCATACCATATGATGCCATGCTCAGCAACAAAACTAGAGGGAAGGTTGGCTGAGGGCCGCTTCTTGGGATCTGTCTGGGTTTCAGCCTGTTGGTGATGACCAATTGTTTTCATTTGCATCACTGGTATTTCTTGGGTTTTATTTCTCTCTGTGTTATTTTCCTTTTCATCACAAGTTATTGTTGTTGGTGGTGATGTTATTGTAGTTTTTATTGTTATTATTGTTATTATTTTCTATCTTTAATTGCTCTTATTTCAACCCATGAGTTTTCTCACTTTTACTCCTCCCCCCAGGAGGATGAGGAGTGGGTAAGCAAGTAGCTGTGTGATGCTTACTTGCCAGCTGGGGTTAAACCACAACTTTCTGGTGAGAAAACACTACCCAAATTCTTTTACATATCAGGTACATGCTTCATACGTAGTAGTGTCCATCTGGTTATTTGGATCTCCAGGTCTTTTGGAATTAGACAACACAAAACTTGGATATGGAAAAAAAGTAATGGAAACAAAAATATAGAAATCCCATTACAGCTATCTTTCCAACAATAATGCTGTCAGCACAACATATTTTTACGGCCTGAAATTTGACCTGAAGAGTAGCAAAGAATAGGAATGGCTGCTGTTCCAACCCATTTCCCACCCAGGGAAAACACCCATATAATTTCTTACATCCTGGCATAAGCTGATATATTTTATGTGGACATTTTAGTATTTGATAAAAGAGACAGAAAATTCTTACCATGTTTAATTTTGCCAAAAACCAATTTTTTCCATTAATAATTGAGATACTTACCTGTATGTACATGCATATGTATATGCATTGTTTTTCAAACAATTTAGAAATTAAATGTCTCACATTTAGAAATTTTAAGTGCAGCTTAACCACACATGGCCAAGTTCCATTCCTGTCCGTGAAGTCAGGGAGTTCACATCAGGAAATCAGTGGTAATATTTCAGGAACATTTTGAGGTTTTCTTGTGTTTCAATACTGCCAGCGACAATATTTCTAGCAGCTTCCAGGAGGTCAGAACTGAGACCAGTGAGAACATGAAAATAATTCCAGGCTAATTTTTACTCTTTATTGCCCAGTCTCTACTTTTAGGGAGCTGCCTAGAGTTTGTATGTGTGCTCTTAGAAGTTTCTTAACTGCTTATTGGATGTTTCACTCTTGAAGATCAGAGCAGCTTCTTATTGTATCAGTGAAAAGTGATGTGTTCTTTGTCAAGTATCAAAAAATGCTTTGTCAGACATCTCATGGGTGTGTGACCAGTGAAATGCAGAAAAGCTCCGTAATTAATGCTTGCCATATATCCAGTTTGTTCAGCTTACTGTATTTGGCTCCTAAATGCAACTTTTATCATCTGAAAGCTGTGAGACACCTCTGCAAATAGACATGGATAATTTGGGGAGGGGCATTCCATAAGTACATAATGTAATCGTAATCATCACTGTATATCTGAAAAATAAATTACATGTATGTTTGATAAACTATGTAATTCATAATTTTCCTCAACCATGGTGACTCCTATAGCACCTTTGGTTTCTGCAGAACTTTCAAAGCTTAATAAAGCTCTCTCCCGTGCTTTGTAATAGGATTCATTTAATTATTTACTAATTTAAATGACCGTTCCAACCTGCAGTCATCTCTGTATTTTCAGATTTTGCCTTGTTTACCTGCTTCATCCTCGTTCCGTGTATAAATTACAGGGAAGTACCTGAGGACCTGGGTAGTCGTAGGGGGCTGCTTTAGTGAGATAAGCTCACCTAACCTGAGGACTGAGTGTGTTAGAGACTCCCACGTGGCACCTCAGAGGAACCCAAACCAGCAAGGGCAACCCATACGTTCATGGCAGTAGAAAGTATCTGTCCCTTGGTGGAACAAGTATCCTGTTATGTCCCATCGGGATATACTTGAGGCTGGACTGTGACCACCAGGCGAACGATCAAGGGGTTAGGCCAGAGAAGTATTAGCAATAATCAAGCTTGGGAAAAGTTTAATCTGTTTTTATTTCTGGTTTTAGTGTTTTCAGAGTTGCAAGTGAAGCATGACACAAAGGAATTTGTGCAGAGTATGATTACACGGTGTTCAAAGAAAGGTATCATTTGCTTGTACTTGTAATTTTTTGTTGCGATTTCATAGATTAATGGTCTTTTCACTATCTCTTCCCATGTCTAGAAACCACTCCTCCATCTCTCCACCTCCCATCCACTCTTTAAACAAGGTAAAATTCCTTAAGTTTCTACCATTAAAGTTGCTTGCCAAATCTTGTGCCATTTTTAAATTTTTTTTTTCTCCATGCTTTCCTCAGTTTGCTTCAGTTTTTTCAAAGGTATGATATAGCCCTTTTGCATGGTAAGTCAAGACACCATTTTTACTTGGGTTTCCTTCTATTACCTAAGGTATTTGCACCTGTAACTGATATCTGGAAAAAAGAGGAAACCCAGAAATCTCCCACAATTTGTTTGTATGGCTGTGTAGCTTTACAGGCAGAGTTTTGAACCTCTCTGCTTGCCAGGCATCTCTGGTGACTATTTACAATTTTGAAAATTTCCCTTTATACTCAAGAAGCTTTAGAAAGACCCAGCTGACAAATGCCAATCAGTTCAGAATGCTGCAGAAGTTGAATGCTGTCATCCTGGCCCCTTTTTCCAACTTAGGTTGTCCCGAGCAAATGAGATATGAAATTTAATTGAAGCTTGTCCAGCAATACCATCTAATGTCTAACTAATTTGGATTTGTTCATGTCTAATGATGCCAGTGGGATCAGTTTGCATCCTTTTCCATAGTGGGGAATTAATTTGAGTGTCCTTCGTTCATCGGATAAACTGTTCACTCAAAACTCATTGAGAGTTAGTATATTTGATAGGATTTGAGTAATTTTTCTTGAAACTGGCCACTGGCTTCTAACATTATAAAGAGGAATGAGCCTACGAATACAAATTTGTAGAACATTTTAATTGCTTGGCAAATCAAACTAAGATAAAACCTGCAATGGCATGAACCCAGAGTTGAAGCTAAGCTGGGGTTTAATAACAGCACCTAGTTCATCAAGAAAATAATGAAATAAATGTGGCCTTACCAGGGCCTCCTGAGATTTCTAGTACTTCCTACTCAAAATCATTGGAGGCAGTCATATGCATTCCTTCAATTACAATAGCATTTCTAAATCTATTCTGAAAGCAAAGAACAGTGAAAGTTAGTAGGAATTAAAAATAAAGAACTGAACATATTTTTCTTCTGGGTTGATTCATTTAAATGCATCTGAGAGTGGGAAGGCAAAATTCCTTAATCTTTCACCTCTGTTTTCAACATAATACAGGAGAGGAAGCAACACAGATAAAAATTCAGAACCTTAAATGAAGTAGGACCCATGTCTACATAGATAAGCTTTTCTTTACATTCTCATCTGTATGGATGCAAAAAACCTGTGATTTAGAAATTACACATCTCTCTTGCTCAGTCAGCTGTTCCTCTCAGCTAATGCTCAGGTGAACCTACTGGTCTGGACACTGTGTCATACACACTATATGGTCAATGTGCACTGTGGTTTATACTTGACAGTTTGGACTGGGCAGGGTGAAGTCTGTTGGCCTACATGCCTCTACCTGAATCTGAGAATCCTGAATCCTCTTTTGAACAAACACAGATGTGTGAACCAAAGTTTAATGCAAATCCATGTTTTTCTTCAGACAGAACACAAAGTGAATTTTTACTTTCAGTTTACAAACAGCCCACATCAAAAAAGGACCACATATGAGCAGGAGTAAGAAGATTCTTTACCCCTAAGATGGTTTTGAACAGTTCAGTGGAGCTTCCAGGTGAGGCTTACTTCAAACTTGTGACAGCATTCACTTCAAATGGCTTTTGAAATCAAGTCTGTTAAACTCACGAGGTGCATTAATACAAATCCTATGGTAGACAGGGGTGGACTCCTGCTGTGTTTCTGCATGAGGTTCAGACACTAAAGGGTCAGCTGGGTTTAAATTTTCTTCCTATTAGGACAAAAGTTTCATGGGACCATGGATATTTGGAGAATTCTCACAGCCTTAACATGGGAATGGTGTTTTCAGTCCTCACTACCCACAGACATTTAATGCAAAACTGCTTTTCCTTTGTGCCTACGCAGCTACTCTCTCCTGCAGAGAGTGTCAGGCCCTGCTCTGCTGGTTAAAGAACATTTTGCTGCCTCTGCTATTTGCTCCTTTCAGCAGCTATTGTGGACAGAACTCTCAGCTCCTTTCACAGAGAAGTCGTGCTGCCACAGTACATGGTTCCCAGGGTGGCATGGATGAGAGCAGCAGGTTTCTTTCTTATGGCTTGAGTTTGGCTAACATGCCCTTATTCCAGTAACAGTTATTTTTGATGCATCCAGCACAATGCAGAAAGTGAGTAACAGGAGAAATTATAGTGGAATTGAGAGAAATGAAAGTAAGGAAAATGATCTTGAAAAATCAGGATAACTCTGTTGCCAAAACCCAATAGCTGTAGCTGTTGACTCCTTAATCTGCTCAAAGACCATCAATTTTGGGTATAGGAGTTATGAGTTTCTACTCTAAGAATGAATTTAGCACATCAGTAACAGCAGCTTGAAAATATTCTAACTTTTAGAATTTGTTCTTGAAACCACAATAACAAGTTCCATATTTTTACTTCTGATTTGGTGCCTTGCAGCAGCACATCCATTTTCTGTTATTAATGAGTTGACTGTTTGAAAACTTCCTCTGAGTTGCAGTGCAGCCTTTGATTACACAAAACTCCTCCAAATGCCTCCAGCTAATTGTGTTTTCAACAATAAATTGTTGAAAAAATCTTGGCTTAGCTGAATTTACTTCAATTTGATTTAATTAATGTGTTTTAAAACACTATCCTGAGCAGCTTGGACTACTGGATCATGTGTGTTATTTGCAGGACTCAACAGAGAGGAGTGACCCAGAATTTACAACCTTCTTTCATACCATCTATTACATTGCAATGCCATAATTTAAAATAATGGCATCTTCTTGCTTTTACACAAAATAAGTTTTGCAACTGACTAATAGGGACTTTTTTATCATATAGAAAGCAGAACTGAACATCAGTGGCATGTTTGCAAGCTTGACTGATGTACAGAGGCCAGACTCTATTACAGGGAGGTGAATTACAAAGCTCCAGAGACAATCCTGTCACAGTTTTTACAGTCACAGAAAACTTTGAGGTGATTCGTACCAGTATTACTAATTCACTGTATTCATGTGTTCTGTTTTGTCTGCTGTTTAGACTCCTGGAATTCACCCATTCTTCCTTTTATTATTGGAGAACCTGATGCCATTACAGCCAATCTCTCCTACCTCTCCCAACCTGTTTACCCAGCCCTTCCACACCAAGTAATTCTGCCATGATCTAAAATAGTGGCTCAGTATATGATCTATAATTCCCCACTAGAGCTGCAAGGCACAGAGAAGTCATAATGTGGAATTCACAGATTAGCATTGCCCGATAATGTATGTGATCTGCTGGACAACGTGGCATCGCACGTTAGAGACAGGAAAGTTGCTTGCTAGGAATAAAAAAAGCCTTTGATCTGGGGCATGGAGCTGTTATTTATAGCCTGTTTTAAAGAGGGAAACACTGTTGTCAAGTTTTCTGAATTACGAAGAGTTGCAGAAGTCTTAGCAAAACAGTCTTTCTAAGACTACCCAGATGTTTGATATTAAACAAATATCTGTTTTGAATAGAAGATATTTCACTCCCCCTACACCTCCTCTTTAACATGCCAGAGAATGACTGGAAAGAACTGTCACAGCTATAGTTTTATTTAGTTCTCTGAACACTGCTGTCCATAGTGTCAAAAACGCAACAAAAAATAACCCTTGGAAAGGTTAATAGTGGCCTTTCCAGTGTCATATTCTGCACTTTATGTGTTGCAGTAATTATTATCATTATAGCTGTAAGGATGTCTAGTTATCTTTCTTAATCACATACTATAAAAAGTGATTCTGAACACATATCTATTATTTAATCAAAATTTCACAGTTATTGGCATTTATGCTCTGGAAGGCCTGTGTTTATTTTCTGTTTGCAAAGGGGAACAGTGCCTCCCAGAAGAAAGGGAGACCTCCATCCGTGCCCACTTTAATCACTGTCATATCATGTGACAATCTGTACTATTAATATCAGAAACTGCTAATACATGTTATTATGTCCTGTTGCCTTGTACTTTTTGCACCCTAGGAAAGCACTTTCATTAACTGACTAAAAAAAAATTAGTGTGAGAACTGAACTGTCTTCCCAAGGCACAGCCCAGTTCAAGAGCTCTCCTGCCTGGAACAACTTGAGATGGTTTCGAGAGTGTCTGTGTCTAATAGGGCCAACTATACACCTCAGATGGCATCTGTTCTCCCACCACTGCGTTTTTATTCTGGCCCTCTGCACTAAAGTGCTGAACCAGTTCTCTGGTTCCTGGGTCAGGGCCCAACATCGAATCTGTTCAAAGGACTCAGTTGCTACTGCTACCTCTGTACTTCTCTGTTAGATCACCCCCAGTGATGGCTGTATTCATGCTTAATTAAATGCTGTTACTTTTTGGTCTATGTTTGGCCTATCCACATGCAAGAGTCTGTTCTTTTCCTGCCAAGTTATGAGAACACAAAACTGATAAGTGGACATCCTTGACAGGACATATCTTGTGTAAACTGAAATTAATTGGAACCTGGCTATTGGCTGACAGCTCTTCAAGGACACTACAAGGAGAAAAAGAAGAGGAGGGTGATGAAGTAGCAACCCCAGACTCATTAGGAGAGACCCCCTATGTGCAGCACGCAGGCACGGGGGGATTTCCAGTGTACTTGTGCATGCGCAGGAGGGGTACCACTTAACAGGGAGAGGGACTGAAAGCCTCTAACTGGGAGATGCTGGCCACATGTGCCCAGGTAAAGTCACAGACTGACTATTTGAAAAAGCACACAGCTCTTGATCAGAGCAGGAAGCATGTTATACATCTGAGGACAACGTCTCCTGCAGGGATGCCTGCCAGAGTGTTTTAGACTGCCAACGTTCTGAGTATGAAGCTACTGCTCTTCGGAATTATAAGCAATGTATTAGTTGGTATATATAATGTATAAGCAATGTACAAGTCGGTACATACAGCAGCTGTGGTATAAGTGTTTCACTTCGGCAACCTCCCAGTAACAATGGCCTTTTGCAAGACCACCCACATTACCAGTCTGGCATGTTCAAAAAAGATCTGGAAGGTCACCATTCTCCTACATCACTCACACAACCCCAAACTTCATCTCAGATTTCAGAAGAACACTGTGCCCTATTATGCCTGCAGTGCCACAGCATTGATGGGGCATGGCTTCACACAACGCTCCCCTGCAAGAGCTTCCTGGCTTTCAGCCTAATTGCGCGGGTCACCATGCACACTCCTTGCTCTCACTTGGCACTCTCCATGATCTTGGCATTCATGTCAGCCATGGTAGATGTGTGTGCATGAAGCTTCTGTGTTCTGCAATACCTCTGTTCTTCAAGGTATTCAGAAATCTTTCTCCCACTATTGACGTCCATGGACCAGACAAACTACACATATCACTGCCAGCAGTGCCTGCCTCCTGCTGATATCCAGCATTATCTCAGTAACCACAGTGCCTACCAAGAGTTAGTTACAGTTTCAGCTCCCTCACATTGTCCTTTGAATGCCCTCAGTTCAAGGTCTTTTCATGATACCAAGAAGATCAGCTTGACATCACTGGCCACTGTAGAAAGTGTCACGAGAGTCGTCATACAGGGCTGAGAAACACAGTCCTTCCAGATGAAGTGCCTTCAGCATGTCTGGACACGGTTCCTGTAATGGAAATGGTGCAGGTGACATCACTGTGCACGAACCTCAATTCCAGGATCGACTTGTCCTTGAGTTACATGCCCCTAAAAACTTAGGCCATAGTCCATGAGGTGAGATCTCCTTATACAACGTGCTGTAAAAACACCAAAGAAAGATAACTTCAATCTGAACAAGTAGGAAACGTATACAGAGGGTCCTGAAAGGGGTGTTCTTAGGTGTTTTAGAGGTCCTAAGAATAGCACTAATGTAGATATCACACTATATCCCCCTGCACCCCAAAAATACCACTCCCACAACCCACTATTTTGTTGCTGCTTTCCTGCTGTCAATTGCAAACGCAGAACATTTAGACACAAAGGCAAGGCTGTTAAATGCTTGGATCATGGGACTCAGGTCCAGAGACCCTCTTTGTCAGGGGTCCATGAGGTGGTGTAAACCATATGCCTGTGCAGTGGAACATGTCCTGCTGAAGGACCACTTTCCACTGGCCTTTGGATATGGGTGTTGGGAACCATGCTTAGGACAGTGCTGATAAGTGAGTCTTGCTATTCCTGGTCCTGAGAGGCTTGGAGAGTTCATGGAAAGATGCTGTGCATAGCTCAGGGAGCTGTTGGACCAGGACATGAGACACACTGATGTGGCCATTCTTCATTGCAACTTTACTGCCAGAGGCTGATAGAGTTTTTAAGCACACTCTGATAATCTGATAGAGAAACACATATTCATTCTGTACATTACACTTCCATGGCAAACATTAACCATTATTAACAGCAAACAATTGGTAGGATTGCTTTATTCTTTAGCCTTTAATCTGAACAATTTCAACTAAGCCCTCAATTATTAAAGTGAACTTGCATATTTGTGCCTGTGGTAGAATATGTTGACTTAGCCACAGTACAAGTTTGTTTGTTAGGAATACCATGAAATTCCTGATTTTCTGATTCAGTTGTGTATAGTTTACTTATAAACACCCCAAAGTCAAGACTTACTTCTGACTGGGGGAGATTTTTTCTTTTATTAGGACTCACAGAAATGTATATGATTGTGAGCCAGTTTAGTGTGTTTAAAAAAAAAACCACACCAACCAGCAGCAAAGAAATATACTTTCTAATGCAAAACCCAATATGTGACACATCAGTGCAACTATCAATTCCATTTTGCTTAATATATCTCACCATATGATTATTCTTAATTTGAAAATAGCCATCCAGTGCATTTTTCTATAATGAAAGTTCACTTGCACCTTGTAGATATGCTAATAAATTTAACACAGAGGTGCAGCCATTGATTATTCAACAACAAGATGAGCATATCTGCTGTAAAATACACTTTTAAAGGTAATCTCTAATAGCCATTTCATAGCAGCTAGGCTTTGCACTAATATGCTTGTCTAATGTCCCATTTAGATTCTCATATCCCAAATTAGTGATAAATCATGGGTGGAAATTTGTATTTTATATTCCTAAAGCATCAAAATACAGTGTAACTTCAGCTGTGTGAATGACTACAAATGACTGGTGGTGGTTACAGGAAGCACTTGTGTAGACACCTCAGGGGAGGGTTTGTCTTTTGCTATAAGCCTTTAGAAGTGTCCAGTTTTTACAAGAGTTGGTAGAAGAATGTGAGCCCGGTTTTGCTCAAGCCAAGATAAAAGTACGCTTAACACTAGTTTCACATTAATGGACTAGAGCCAGCTCTGAGCAAGGCTGCAATGGTGTTGAAACCTTCCTGAAAGCATGCAGACACTGATGCACTTAGAAAGCTTTGCCTCTACTGTGACCTCTTGCTCTTGCCTCTACTTCTTCATGGAAGACATATTATTGATGTATTTTGAGTACTAGATACTTAATTACAGCCAGTATAGTTGTGGAACCTGGGATTTCTAAGCTGTTGATGATGCTGGTCATGTGAAAGGTTTCAGAGGTATAGACATAGGTTAGGTGAGAGGTCCCCAAGATGGCACTATAGCCAGAAATTTGGAACATGGGTAAAAAAGAAGATGCAGGAACACACACACAAAAAAAAAAAAAAAGAAAAAAGGAAGAATTAAAGTAGGTTCTCCATGACATGCCGTGGGAAACTATGAGATTTGTTGCAGAAAACAGAAAAAACACTTAATACATTGATGCCATCAGTTTCCTCCATTGTTCCCTGGCCAGGCTTGGCACAACAGAAAGCATTCATCCCTCTGATTGCTTTGTACACTTCTGTCAAGCCTGCCTATCTTTCCTGCTCTTCTTCCAGTGTTTCAAGCTATGCTTCCCAACTGTCAACATTGAAAATTCTTAATGATGCAACCTGAGGTTACTATGGCAACTAATGTAATTGCCTAGGTGGTGGTGATCATATAATGTGTGTAGCCATTGAAATTTGAAATTATTTTCCATAGACCTATGAAGGCCATGCAGAAGGTTGCACTCTACCACATTCAATTCCCTGAAAAAACCCACTACCCCATCAGGCATTACAGAGGAAGTTATTACAGCCTTTTGGAACAGAGATTTGAACCTCATTAATGTATGGGATTAAACTTTTGGCTCTGAAAGAGGCAATATTCTAGGTATTTGTTTAGTGTGATCAATATACCTCTGAGCAACATAAATGCTTTTCTGTCTGATGTAACCACGAACTCTGGATACTTTCAGTGCAGTTCACGCGTATTTGCTTTCAAAACAAATAATCCTGTATTCACATAAAAATACAGTTTTGTTCTCTACATTAATCAGTAGGAAAGCCACCAAATTTTAATAATGTCACTCAGATTTTCCTCAGGCAAACATCCTAATAAACTTCTGGAACCTTTTGGAGTGACAATTCAAAGTTAGAATTTTTGATGATGATTTCTAGCCTGCAACTCAGTTAAAAAGGCTGCAAGATATCCTTGTGATGGGCACAGCATTTAAAGATGGATACACAGGGATCAAACTAATTATGTCAGTTAAACTTCAATCCAATATATAATCTCATAAATCAATACATTTCAACAAAGATTCTACGAGCAGCTTTGGGCCACAGAGACAGTAAGTAAAACAGAAGTAAAAGCACAGTGCCCTTTTTCTTTTTCCTAAAGGGACTTTTTTCTGGCTCACATCTCAGCAACAAAAATTCTGCAACTGCTGTTTAATAAAGGAAAGCAGATCTGAACCAGCCAACTTTTCAAGCCCTGGATTGGCTCTGCTATCTGAGCAGAAACAAACCTAGTCTCAAATTAGGATACAGCACCAGAAGGGACCCTTCAGGTCATCAGCAGGCCCCCAGTTACAAGCAGTGAAGCTGTATAATCCTGTTCTTGTGTGTATCAAGCTTCATTAGAAAACTAATTGCCTGGAGGTTTTGTGCATGAGTCTTATACTGGAAAGCTATTCTAGAGCTGGCAACTAGAAGTCACTATAAGCAACTTCTTTCACAATCTCTAGATATCTCTTTGGGTATTTTAATCACTGCCGGTTGTAAATGTAGTCTTTTCCTGATGTAGTGTGGAGGATGGCTTTATATGTAAAATGGGTATTTCTCTTATATCTAATGCTGTTGTTATTTTCAGTCTTTTTCTGTCAATGTCTGGTTTATATATGGAAGCCACAAACATGGGGATGGTTATAGAAAACCAGCCATTACTAAGAAGAGAGCTACGAAGACTGTTTAAAGAAACAGGTTCAAGGATTTTGTGTCACTATGTAGATATATGTAGATTTTTCAATAGCTGGAAAGTGATTCCATAATAATTTAAAGATTATTATAGAATATATTGTAAAAGTTTTTCTCATCACTGGAAATAATACAAACTCGCTTTCTAAGGATTTTATAATATCATTGTTCTTCCCCATATCTGACTGATTTGCAAATAACATGCAGTACAGTAAAGGCTCTTACAAGGCTCCATCAAGTCTCTAGCTGCAGCTAACAAAAGTTGTAGTGCTAGGAAGAGTCTCTTTCAACAAGAAAAGTTTTCAGGCCTTTGTGGAAGGTGATGTGGTTATGGATTTGTCCATATTTATTTTTTTTTCCTAGCCAGGTACTCATGGTTATGAGCATTCTTTATTCGGCTGCCACAGACTTTGTCTAAAGCGAAAGACACTCAATTCACAAATTAAAACTTGATCTTTAATATATCATGTAGTTTGATGCACTACCGTGTCATTTATGTGGTATGACTTTTGTTTGTTTGTTTGTCTACTCTGGTATTGGACACCAAAATACTAAATTACTGTGATATTCCAAATTTGCAGGTCGCTTTGCCCAGCTCAAGACAGCAACTACTAGCAATACTATGGGCGTTTAGCACAAGATTGGTGACCAGAAGGTTTCATGAGAGCGAATAATTAAGCATCCACCCTGTACCTAAGAAGCTTTTGAAATTCAGCCACTGCAACCTCCATAATGCTTTGCCTCTCCTTCTTTTACTGAAGAGGTGGTGAAGAAAAATAAGCTCTGAAAGACTCAGTTTATGCTTTTTAAATTTTCTTTCCCTTTCAGCCTTTTCAGTCCCAAAGCCCAAGATGATGTATCAAACATTCCTTGAGGTAGCAAATCAGCTTAAATAGAAAGAGAATATATATCCATTCATTTTGAGTGTGAGCTCTCCAGTTCTTTCATATTAGGCTTCCATAATGCCTGCAGACAATAAACACAATTGCAGGAGTCTATGTAGTATCAAAGCGAGAGGCAAAGTTATTTACAGCATGTCAAGGTCTTTCTGTGACAGTGTAAGAACACTTCGATAATAATAATATAGCACTTACAAGTAATGATGTACTTATAAGTATAGATGAAGCACCTTTAATTTATTTGATAAAGTGAAAACTGAAGAGGGCAGTTTTATAGAAGCGTACACCTCTGGTCCTCACTTGCACTGAGTGTTTACACTAAGAGTATGTGAACCCCTGCTAAAGCTTTTTCATTAACAAAAGAACTTTATAAATTCAGAAAATACTGAGATATAAAAGATTTTTTTCCAAATAGGGAAAACTTGTTTGTGGGCAAATACAATATGAATGTTATTTGTGGGCGAAGTTTCTAGCATCCAGAGGTCAACTCTTACTTTCTGGCACAAAGGGTGAGTCTTGTCTCAGAAAAATGTCTCATTGATTTCTTTCCTTTAAGAGACAATCAGGATATCATAAAATCATGTAATAGAATAGGCTCAATAGAACAGATAAAATAGATAAACGATAGAATCGTTTAGATTTTAAAGGACATTTTTAGGACCATCAAGTCCAGTTGTTAACCCAGAATTGCCAAGTCCAACACTAAACCATGTCCCTAAGCACCATATCTTTTAAATACCTTCAGGGATGGTGACTCCACCACTTCCCTGGGCAGCCTGTTCCAGTGCTTGACAACACTTTTAGTGAAGAAATTTTTCCTGATAGACAATCTAAACCTCCGTGGCACAACTTGAGGTCATTTCATCTTGTCCTGTTGCTTGTTACTTGGGAGAAGAGACCGATCCCCACCTACAGCCTCCTTTCAGGAAGTTGTAGAGAGCAGTCATATCCTCCACTGAGCAATAGGGCTTCCCCTGTCCTTTTCTCCAGGACAAACAAGCCCAGCTCCCTCAGCTGTTCCTTGTAAGGAGCTCTAGACCCTTCATCAGCTCTGTTGCTCTTCTCTGGATACACTCCAGCACCTCAATGTCTTTCTTGTAGTGAGGGGTCCAAAACCAGACACAGTACTTGAGGTGAAGCCTTGTCAGTGCTGAGTACAGGGAGACAGTCCCTGCCCTGGTCCTGCTGGCCACACTATTCCTGATACAAGCCAAGATGCCATAGGCCACCTGGGCACACTGGTTCATGTTTCAGCTGCTGTTGACCAACACCCCTCGGGCTCTTTTCCGTGGTGCAGCTTTCCAGTCACTCTTCCTCCAGCTTGTAGCACTGCAGAGGGTTGTTGTGACGCAGGGTTAGGATCCAATACTTGTCCTTATTGAACCTTGTACCACTGTCCATCGATCCAGCCTGTCCAGATCCCTCTGCAGAGCCTTTCTACTCTCCAGCAGATCAACAGTCCCACTGCACTTGGTGTTATCTGCAAATTGACTGAGGATGCCCTACATTCCATCACCCAGATAATTGATAAAGACACTGATGCCTTGGAGTTTTAATCTTTTTTAATTTTGTAGATTTTAGAAGTAGTTATATAGTGAATGTAGATTTTAAAG
>JAWWLV010000179.1:50271193-50283083 GCA_035041135.1 Platyrinchus mystaceus
CAGCCGTCAGAAATGGCTCCGAATCATGGGATCGGATCCAGAACTACTGGAGCGCCCCCAAACCGTGGGGGTAGACCACCAGAGCCTTCTTCCCTCTTTCCCATAACATCAAACAGGCACACATGGGAGCTTGAGTGAGCACCACTCTGACAGTACTGCCAACCCACACTTATTTTGGGACACTTGGTAAAGTGTTATTTCCACCTTTTTTTCCCAACTCAGCTCAGGTTTGTTGCAGAGCATGGAACTCTGGGTTTCTCTAGACCTCAGGGGACAGAAGAATGTCCGGTTTCACAGAACAGGGCAAACTTCCTTCCTTGCCTCTGTCTGTGCCTCCTGCCAAGGTCAGACCAAAATAGCACTCTGATGGAGGGAGAACACAGAGAGGCAGGGACAAAGTCAGGATGCTAAGGGAGGCAGGATAAGAAGAGTATCTCCCAAAAAATCACTCTCCTCTGTTTTGCTTCAAATGTTGTCAAACCTGTTGTCTTTTGTTAACACCATGTACCCTCTTGACCGCCCAAGCATCATAGATGTCCCCCCTACTTTTTTTGCCTGCTGTTAATTGGTACGGAGAAGAGGTATCCATTGTCCCATATTTTCTGCTAAAGTTTAAGGCAAGTGAAGAACTTATTCCTTGGTTAAAAATGTCACACATTGAGGCATTATAAAATTATGAGTTCTAACCAGTTTTGTTCAGGACAAAGGTGCCTATTTTTTAAATTAGAAATACTAAACAACAGTTATTGTACACTTCTACATGAAATCCCTCTTTCACATCCTTCTCGTACATTTATTTCCTTCCTTTTCCAGCCAATGTGCCTGAGATTTTTGTAGAGATTTTAATAACCTTTGAAGCCCCAAAGTTAGTAGTAACATTTTATTTCAAGTTCTTTGATTGAGGCAACTAGGTCAGTATAAGTGATGTGGACCATCACCCACATGTACACAAACGTGCGGAGTCAGTGACAGAAAGTTGCACCTCACAACATGACTCCATCGTTATTTTAATTTTCTCGTTCCACAAGTGCTCTCCCACCATTTCCCTCCCACTGCAAGAAGCTTTGCTAAAAAATGAGTACAACTAACAGTGCCCAGGGCTGCTATAGAAAGAAAAGCTGGGGGAAATTGCTACAACCTCTCATGTCTGAGGCAACTTTATTATGCCACTTGACACAGCTTGAAGGAAAACTAGAGATTTCACAAAAGGCAACATTTAAAAATAACTTTTTTTTTTTTTTTTGTCAGTTAAATCTAAGTGTTTTAAAATCACCAACACTGACAAGGTTTATTTGGTTTTCTTACCCCTTTCCTTAAAGGGAACTCTGAACAACATACTTTCTTCTAAGTCATATACATTTCATGCACTCCAGTACAGAAACACAAACCAGAAAATGACTTGGTCCAACTGTGTCCAAAATTGTCTGATTACTCTGAAAAGCAGACAGCTGCAGCCGTACAAAACACTTTTGAGTGGAGAAATCTGAAGGACTAGAAGAGGACTGGATATAATTCCCAAAGTTCCTTCTGTCTGAGTAACTCTAATGCAAATGACACCCTACACCAAATAACTTTCCTGGGTTTCTTTCTGGGCCTTTGTGCCAGTTCCTTGTAAGATGACATAGCACTGCTCAGCCAAACGTCTCATAAGCTGAACTTGTTAATCATTCAAGCCTCTTCAAAAGCAGTGCCCTGAACAAGCAAAACAATATTATACCTGGAAATATAAAGACTGAACTCCATGGATTGCCTAATCCTGAACCACCATGATTTTTTCCATGTACTCCAAATAACCATCATCCAGATCACAGAACCAGATTCTCTGCTGTTTCACATCACACAAGGACCGCAAAAGCATGTTCATATTTGAGTTGCTGTTGTGACAAAACCTGCTACTAATAATTCACTATTTATGTTTCAGAATGTCAGTGCACACAGCTATAGTGTGCACAGATGTCTGAGCAGGTAACTTGAAAACTTGAAGCCTCTGGACTCGAGATCCAGAACGGTCTAGAAAACCCAACATACAGACAGAGACATGAAGAAGATAGGAAGCTCCAGGTCAGTACAGGATCTCAAAGCGTCCCTTTCTAGAAGAGACCACTCAGGACCTCTGGTTCCCAAAGAGCTGGATTCACAAATGGCATTTCCATCACTTTTCTTAAGTTGAAAAGTCCTTCTCTAAACATGTTGGAACAGGATATGCTAACAAAATGGCTTTCTGCGTCCCTAGCAGTTCAGGATATCCTGTTGGTGGGATTCCAGGAATATCAGGTAGCACAAAACAAGCAGGCAGTTAGTAGAAATCAAGTTCATGCATGGTTCTGATACCCTAGATTTACAAAGCCAAGTTATGGCTTCTGTCTAGTGGGAGCTAAATGGCTGGTAGAGATTGGTGCTGGATAGGAAGAGATACTCATTGATTACAAGAGCTAAGGAATGATCTCCCTTACCTTCCCATTTTAAAAATTTGAATTGAGCACTAAAAGGGAATTTCCATGTATGCCAATGTTTCCCTTTTAGAACAAGAGATGCATTTGTTTTTTAGTTTAATTGTGATATATGCATGAGATTAACTTTGTTTTAACAAAGCTTTTTTTTTTCTGAGGATTTAAGATCATTATCACTCCCATTCCATACTGTGTAAATTATCTGGTATGTCTATGGGTGTATGTCATTCAACATATTAAAAAAAATTAAATTTTTATGGCATGCTGCAGGCTTGAGTAAAAATAGATTTGTCATCTCCTTTTGCAATAGAACACTTTCAGAGTTTTTTTAATGCAATATATTATTCCTGTTAAATAAGAAACTGAGACAGATTTGTTAGTTTATACAAAGCTTTACTATAGTGATAACCTTTTCTGACCCTCTGTGAAAGTTAAGCATTCACTAGCAACCAATAGAGATGATACCTAAAAATAAATACCTACATACAAAGAATTTTAACCCCGGGTACACATTTAGGTAAAAAGAAAGTAATTTTCAAGGGATACTTTGTCACAGCCTAAGAGGAATCCATTACAAATGAAAAGGACAGATCTGTGTTGCTGTAATGCTCCATTTATTGTTTACAATAAATGAGTTATTCATACAAATTACAATGAGGTCACTGGGTTTATTTGAGAAGGTGGGAAATTTAACACCAGAAAGACTTGAACTTGTTGTTCCCAGCTCTGCTGCTGGCCTTGAGGGTGAATTGGGACAAATCATCTTACCCTGTGGTGCCTTTGTTTCACCATCTAAAAAGCTGTGAGATGGATACTGACCCTTTGTAAAGCATTCAGAGGTCTGATGAAATGTGCTGTCCTAGGAACCCAGGTAGTATTGCTAATATTGGAAGGATTTAAATTTGTGTATACAAGCGGCGCCTGTATTTAGTTGTAGGATTATTGCGGTCCAGTGTGCTAATTGGGTCACTGGGGAAGAGGTTTAGTCTGTCACTTCAAACTGCTTGGTTACCTGGAAAAGACATGATGACTGTTGCTAGAAACATGCATATGCTAAGGCCTCCATATTTAAGTCAAAGATTTTTGAGAACAAATGTGCCCATGCCACATCATTATGTTCAACGATTCTGAGGGGTGTTGTACTTTTTTTGTGGACGGCCGACAATTATACCTCTGGCCAGCCCATGGGAATTCTTGGGCAGATGGAAAAAAATTCTTCAAATTCAAAATAAAAAACCTCCCACACCTCTGAAAATCCAAATATTGGCAAAGATGAAGAATTTGGGGTGTTCTGGGGTTCGTGCAAGACTTAAAGAGGGCTTACAAGGCTGATGGAGAGGGATTTCGTACCAGTGCCTGCAGAGCACATAGGACAAAGGTTTTAAACTGAAATTTAGACTGGATATAAGGAAGAAATTTTTTGCAGTGAGGATGGTGAGACAATGGAACAGGTTGCCCAGAGAAGTTGTCCCATCATTGGAAGTGTTCAAGATCAGATTGGGTGGGACTTTGAGCAGCATGATTTAGTGAAAGGTGTCTCTGCCTGTAGCAAGGGGGTTGGACTAGATGAAATTTGAAAGTCCCTCCCAGTCCAAACCATTCTATGGCTCTTTACCATGGTTCCTCCTGGGAATAAGAGCCCACATGCTTCATGCTTGTCACAGTGTTATTGTGACTCAGCAAACCCCATCCTGCACCAGCGTGACCCATTTGTGTGACTCCAGCTGCTTTCTCCCATCTGGGTGAACCATATCCCCAGCTGTACGTGATTGAAAAGTTAGTAGTTTCAACCCAAATCAGCTCATTGAGTTGCTGAAGGTGATGGTGCAAACTCCAACACTATCACCTAGGAAGAAGGAGCTGTGGGCAGTGGATATCAGAATATTAGTAAAGAGTAAGAGTAAAAAGCCTTTTTCTACCTTTGCATGAGCTATCCAGCTCAGGATGAAAGCAAAACTTTTTGGAGGTGTCTGTAAAGCTTTTTCTTTCAATAAAGTGTTTTGAAAACTTATGTGTTTTTGAGTATGCGCTGTAACTTTTGACAAAGATTTGCACCTAAGCTAATGTTTTCAATTATTTTTTTCCTCTCACAGGACTTAGTGTTGTGGGGGGAAAAAAAATCAAAATTTATGTCACTTTGTTAATTTATAGTGGTTCCTTGCTAGTTGTGATACAATGCTAACTTGAAGATAGCTGCAACATTCTGTTACTTTATATTATGTTTTGCTCTATATTAAGTCATTTATGGCAGCTGGTACATAATACCTATTTAAATTTTTTTTTCCTATAGCAAAATGCCACCACTTTGTTTTGAAGTATAAGTTTTACATTAACTTATTTTATTGCTGAAAGTGTCAAAACATTTAACTTCATTTAACTTCAATGCAAACAGAACACATTCAGAACAAAATATAAGCAAGTTGTCAGGCAACGTCATTGCCATCCAATGAAGGCACATCTTCATCTGCAAATGACAGCATTTCAAACTGTAGTATGCAGTGGTTAGACTTTATTTTTACAGTAAGCTCAAACCAATAAACCATAAAATAATTTATGTTAACATTTTAACTATTGTATCCTGTCGTGACAGACTGCAGCCCTGTATAAGTCATATCATGCATTTCTACTTCTGGCATGTCTTAAAGTAATACAATAATAACCTAAAAATTAAATAAAATATTACAGCAGTCCAAGCAGGTATGTTTCAGAATTTTTGGAAACACACTCAAAATACTTATTTTAAAAATAAGTACAAGCTAAAAACACAGAAAAAGGAAAATGAAGGTATTAAATAATTCTGCAACCGATGTCACTTTTTTATTGCCCATGCTGAGGATGGGAAAAATAGAGCTTGAGTTCTGCTTCCTAATGTGCTGTGCAGCACAGGTGAGGTTGTCAGAAAACCATGGCAGTCTGCTGTTAGCATATGTCAACAGCACAAGGCTGTATCCTTCTTTCTCCAGGGGATCCACAAGAGACGTGGCACACAAGCAACCAACAAGCGCATATGCAATGTGCCTGGTGGGCAGCTGGATCTTAAAGGGCATGAGCAGTGAAAATGGACATTGAAGACCTTGGCTCAACTGGAATGTATCTTATCAAGATTTATGTTGATTGGGAGGTGTCTCAGGTAACTCATTTATTCTAATGACAGTGAATGATAATGACTGCTGTTTATTAGTATAAATTTGGCTTAATGGGGAGGCATTCAGCAGGTGCCAAGTAACTGCATGGTCAGTTGACTCTGTCAGGTCAAATTAGATTCAAATTATAGGTTCCATAAAAACATAAGTGTTTTCTGGTGTTAAGGCCAGCAGAAAACACTTTTTTAAATCAAAAGCAAATATATACAGAAACAATAAGCTCAAAACAGCCTTTGCAATCACAACATTGTCTTTTCTAAGACTAAAATAATTTTGGTTCACACTTGAAAAGATCAACAGGGTAGTGAGATTGCTCTGCCACAGAGCTCCATGGCACAAATGCATTTCCATGCCTAGAGTTAATGTGATATCACAACTTTCACTGCTGTTCTAGCCACCACAAGTGGGTCCAGAAGGGACTGAAAGATGAGCACTAGGCAAACAAATTACACTGCCTGGTCTCTGCTGTTTTAGATCAGTTGCAAGCTATGAAGATAGAGCATGCTGAACAGTCTGAGCTCTTGCAGTGGTCTTTATGAGCGGGCAGCAAGTGTGGCACATGCGAGCATAGCCCCTTCTCAGCCCTTTGGCTTCCTTTCAGGCTGTGCTTTACTGCAGTGCGTGTGCAAGGGCAGAACTAGGACTGACTTCTGGTTATGAAAACAGCTTTGACTAAGTCCCAGATGCTGCAATTCTGGGCCCACCTGACTATTGCTTGGATATGACAAAGTCAGTCTCTATCCTCAGGTAGTCATGTTTATTGTCAGGCACTTTCCAGTCAATGAGGAGGCTAGTTAATAGCTCAGGTAAGTAGATAGCTCAATTCTTCTTCTACGGTGTTTTTTTTTTTTTTAGTAGCTGAAGAGCACTCAATATTTTGCAGCTGCTATCCCTTCATAGCAGACACACTGGAAGACAAAGAATTTCCCCCTAACTGGTTCAAACACGCAAAAGGGAGTCTCTTCATGCTCCTCTGAAATTGCTGATCCTTCCCAAATGATTCCAAGGCAGGCATGGTGCAAGCTCAAAGCCGGCAGCAGCGCCACCATCACTGCTGGTATTTCAGCAGCAAGGTAGGCACTGACAGAGCACAAGAGGTCTCTGGCTTTAATAATTCAGCAATTAAAATTGAAGTAGATTAGAGCTGAGAGAGTCTCTTGTCAAGGGTATGAATGTTATCCTTGACCAGTATTGCAAAGATGTAAGCTATTTCTGCTTATAGATAATAATCTAAGAAATGTGAAGCTAATAGATTGTGTGTGCAAACTAGGGCAGGGGAGAATTTAAGAGGAAGGAAAGGAAAAAGGAAGGGATGGAGGAAGAAAGTGAAACACAAAAGGGACCAATATTTTTTAATTTATTAGTTTTGCACAAGGAAATAAACCTTTCCAGCCACAGAATAGTTTTAACCCTCATTTGCCAAAGTATACTTCATCAAGAAGTAGAGGAACTTCAATTTATTCTCTTTCAGCATAAAGCAAAACACTTATTAGTAAAGGTTCCAACATAAATGGCTATTTTACAGTAGCTCTAAAATCTGTGGATCAAATTTTACGCTTACCTACCCCACATAGATTGAGTCCACCTGCTGGGATAAATTCTTCATGAAAAGATACTTGAAGGATAATAAATCCTCTTTCTTCTTCAGTGATGCATTAGGTTAAGATGACTATAATTTCTTTTTGTAAGGATTCTTGCTCAAAGAATTCCTACTTTCAGAAGGGTATAAACAAAAGTGTAAGAAAAATTAGACCAAGGCACAAAAAAAAGATGTAATCACAACAACATTGTACATTTTTCTATTATTCTGATTGTTCTTGGGAGAGAGAGTGAGAGAGCAAAAGAGAAGCAAACACAACTGCATCCAAAAACTTACAGGAAATTAATAACAGCATCTGTGGTTTTTTTTATAATAGTGAAATTTTCCCTGCTGTTCCGAAAATAAAGCGACTGAACATCAGTTGGTGTAAATCATTGTAGCTCCAACAAAAGGATGAAGTTTTCCCAATAATTTTAAGAGGGAAAAAGATATTTACATTGATCTAGTTCTGGACAACATTTGGAAGGTATGTGCAATGCACATTTTTATTTTTCCATTTTTGTTTTTAATATGATTTTTGCAGCATCAGTCACAAGGATCTTTGAACGGCTCGGACATCTTGTTTGACTGAGAAGACACTCTGAACATCAGGGGTAATGTTTTGCAATCTTTGGTGCCTGGATACTCACTGAGGGTATTCAAGTAGGAAATCTCACAGGATTTTAAAAGAAGTGCTTGTTAATTCCCACCTTGTTTCAACACTAGTGGCATGAGGGGACAGTGGGAAGGGGGAAAGTGGGAAGTCTTGGGGGTTGGAAGCCAAATTAAGTTTTCAGAGCTCTCACTGTGCTCTGGGGCTCTAGTTACTCAGTGCTCCAAGTCACTACTCCAGGCTGCTGCCTATAAACCCCCACCAGATAACTGGGTGACACCTTTGATTACAGAAGTCAAAATTCAAGTGCAGGATCAGCCTGCCACAGGAGCTGGAGCCTGACCAGGTGGGAGTGACACAGCAGTGGTGCTCAGTGCACTTGGATGAGGTCTCTGCCTCCCAGAATGGGAACTGCAGAAGATCTCTGAGCCAAGGAACATCTGAAAAAGTGCAGAACTGCCACTGATGAAGGGTCCTCTGTGGTGAGGTCACTTGGTAGCTCCTTCCTTCTGCCTCTCTCTCTCTGACACAAATCTGACAGAAATGGGAACAAAATTGGTGATGGTGAAAATAAGTAGAGAAGAAATGGCTGGGCAAGCCCAGGAGAATTTAAAGGGCACTGAGATTTGGGCAGATATCTAGAAGATCAGGATGAAGCTGAAGGTGCCACATGCCTGGATACTATCACGCTGTACGCAGCAAGACATCTGGCAAAACATCCTGAGAAGGTGGCCTAAAATCCTGCGGGGGTTTTCAAGCTCCCAGCTCAGGGAAGGATGATGTGCAGCAAGGCAAAGTCCTCCTGACACAGGCATCAGCCTGCAGGTCTCCAACCAGGCAGGGAGGCAGAGGGGACACATCCAGGCCTGATAGTGTGGCACTTGCAGCTTTCTGCCTCTCTGAGCCAAAGGGATTCCTCTTGCTGATGGCTGCCAGGGCTCCTGCTGGAACAAGCCCCTACAGATATACAGATTTGGCATAAATATGTCTGCAAGAATTCATTTTTCTACCTGCCTCACACAAAGGAAAAGGCAAAGAAATAACACTGTTTCTATTTCTGCCTCACTTTTTGCTATTGGGATAATTGCCACTCTTGGTAGTAGGGACATCCCCACCTCCAACATGCCGAGCTGCTTTATCCATCTCTCCTCTCACACAGCAAATGCTCCCACCCACTGCCTTTCACCTGGTTTTCTAACCTGTGGTATTCCAAGAGGCTGTCTAGCATTGGCCCTGTTCTGAATTTCTCCAGCCTTTTTCTGCCACTGAGATAAATCCAGACTGAAAGATGCAAAGAAAGAATGAGTAACCGTTGCTGGAGGCTTGTTAGAAAAATCATAGCTAGAAAGGCCATAAATTCCATATTTACTATGCCAGCCACTCACAGCATGGGTCTATTTAATCACTGCACGTGTGCTTTTAAAGTCCATAGATTTCTGGAAGGATGTTATTTGCATGAATCACAGGTTTCAGTCTGAGCTGGTCGGTACCTCTTGTTCACTTGTAATTGTGTTTTCACAGTGTGTGTATGTGTGGGGAAATGCTGGAAATATCATCAGCAAACCTTCATTTGTCCACCTGACCTAAAGAAAGCAGAGGGTGTGTTTTTGGAGGGCTTTCTTTTAATGCTGGGATAAGGGAGAGTGTGGCCAGTTACAGCAGTTGCATAGGAATTTCGTGCTAGGGAAAAAGCTAGGATAGTGATGGACTGGACCGACTGGGGATGTGGATTTGCTAGGAAGTGAGATGGAAAATAAGGGGCCTTTTGCGGGAATGGAAGGACCTTCAGAAAGAGGTGAGGCAAGGGCAGATAATCCTGTCTTTCTGATTCCATATCAGTTGTGTAGATGTGCTTCAATTATTTTCATGGATTAAGAAGAACTTTTGTGTGATATTCCTGAATTGAAAGGTTTCTTTCTTTAAGAAAAGTAAAAAAAGGCAGATGTGCTCCTTGAAATAGCTGTTCTTGTCAGTATGTTGGATTAAAAAAAAACAAACATTTGGATGTAAATTTTTGCATTCTCAGGAACATCTGTGAACTGAATTTAACTATATGATGTCTTACTTTTTGCCTTTTTCCTTGAGTCTTTGCACTGTTTTATGATCTTTTCCCAGTGGTATTGTTATTTTATTGAGTATTCAAAATATTTTTGAGTGTAATAGAAGTCGATTTTTTCTTTTAAATCATAATTTTGCTGATATGAATTCATTATATTAATGATGGGGGTGGGGGGTGTGTGGAATTTCAGCATGTAAGAGCTATACTTGAGAAGATGTCATCTATCTGATAACACAAATCCAGGAAATTTTGAAGCACAGGAAGGGAATAGGAATCACTGGGCTTCACAAGCAGCATTGCACAGGAAAATTCGTCATTTGAAAGCAGGTCTTCAGTGAGCTTTCATGATGATTAAGGAGCCTTCCTAAGTGGTTGCAGGATCACGGTTGTAGCTTGGAAGGAGGGTGACCTAGGATAAGTCTCTAAAGACACTGCACCAAGTGGTTCCCTCAGCCGCTCCTCTATACTCCACTGGAATTCAACAGTATCTAAATCTGTGGCTTATAGCTTATAGTCAAGGAAATCAGTATTTCAAGCATGATTAAGAAAGATGATTGTCAGCACAACACAGAATTATTTTCTTCTCAGACTCCAGCTCCAAAAATTAAAGTAAAATAATCTCCGTTTACTTACAGTAATATATGAAGAGATTAGGAAGGTTTTATTAGATTTTTAAAGACTATGTCCTTCATTATTTATTTGTCCTGAATAACTAAAGTTATCTCAAATTTACTCAGGGTTGGAAATAAATGGAGAAGTTTCGCTAAGAAAGAAAGAGCAATAGAAACGTATAAGACCAGGAACTGTACTGAACAGAGTGATCTGTCACTGAGAGCGATGAATCAAGAGTGATAACACTCCATGAGGGCAGGGAATGCTGAGCAGAGAGATAAAACCTGAAAATGGTGTCACAAGGTCAGGGTTATGCAACAAAATCAGAAACCTTGTGTATGCCCTAACAGCACAAATATGTAAATATTTCTCTATATTCAAGCAGTTGAAAACTTCCCAGAATTGTAACTCAAGTGCCCAGTAAAACTAGTATACTTTAATTTATGATTGCCTGAATGAAAATTCTGGCCAAACAGTGACAAAACAGTTCAAGTAAATCTCATTTGCATGCATTAACCTCCTTCCCTTAGGGACAAAGGCTTGAGTTTGTCCCTAAATTTACACATCTCTGAGTTACAGAAAAAGCCTAATTGCCAAAGGCATCCTAAGTAACCAAGTGGAAACAGACGCACATATATAGAGAGTGGCTGAGATCTACAGAGATTAATTACATTTCAGAGGATCTCCCCCCTCCCTTGACTACTCAGAGTGAGACAGGAGTAACAGCCTTAGCTTAGACTCCTCTATAAAACATAAATATCTTCATCATGGCTCATGATGCCTCATCTTCTCTGGAATCTCTCCTTCAGAATATCAAAAGCCACAATGCACGTCTACACAACACCTCACAAAGACTTCCTAACCTTAATAGAGTCTCACCTGAGAGGAAATTTTTTTGACAGATAGAAAAACCTACATATTTAATATAAACTGCATTTTGTATTTTTGCCAATCTTGGATTAATACCTACTCAAGAGAAAAATAAATATTTAAGATGGGGTTTACAGAGAGTGGTCAGACTTGTAAAATTCTCATTCAGACAGGAAAATAGCTCAACATTTTTCCTACATTGTGGCACCCAAAACTGCCCCAATATTCAAAGTGAGGCCACACCAGTGCAGAGCAGAGAGGGACAATTCCCTCCCTTGACTTGCTGGTGATGCTTTGCCTGATGCCCCCCAGGGCACGGTTGGCCCTCCTGGCTGCCAGGGCACTGCTCATTCACATTCAACTTGCTGTCAACCAGGACCTCCATGTCACTGCTTTCCAGCATCTCATTCCCAAGCCTTTGTGAAAATCAGCATCAACTACTCCTTTGTCTAATGCAGGGGTCCTCAAACTTTTTAAACAGGAGGCCGGTTCCCTGTCCCTCAGACACTGTGGGGGGCCGAACTATAGTTTGGAAAAAAATGAACGAATTCCTATGCAAACTGC
>JAWWLV010000179.1:50286584-50331551 GCA_035041135.1 Platyrinchus mystaceus
TCCCTTCCCTTCCCTTCCCTTCCCTTCCCTTCCCTTCCCTTCCCTTCCCTTCTTTCCTTTTTTCTTCCTGAACTTCTCCAATGAGAGTCCTTCCCACAGTCTACAGTTCTTCCTAAACTGCTCCAGTGTGGGACCTTGGTTGTTTTTTTTTTCTGCTCTGTGCAGTCCTTGGGGAACAGGCTGCTCAGGCGTGGGTCCCCCTGGGGGTCACAAGTCCTGCCAGGAGCCTGTTCCAGCATGGGCTTCCCACAAGGTCACAGCTGTCTTTTGAGCATCCACCTGCTCCAGTGGCAGCCTCTTCCACAGGCTGCAGGTGGATCTCTGCTCTCCAGTGTACCTCCATGGGCTGCAGGGGGGCAGCCTACCTCACCACAGTCTTTACCATAGGCTCCAGGGGAAGCCTGCTCCAGTGCCTGCAGCCCTTCCCGCTGCTCCTTGTTCACTGACCTAGGTGTCTGCAGAGCTGCTCCTTTCATGTTTTCACTCCTCTCTTCTCTAGTTGCAATTACTTCTGTGCAATAACTTTTTTTTTTTCTCCTTCCTAAATATGTTATCACAGAGGCATTATTTGGATTGGCCTTGGTCAGCAGTGGATCTGTCTTGGAGCTGGCTGTCATTGGCTCTGTTGGACATGGAAGAAGTTTCTAGAAGTTTCTCAGAGAAGCCACCCCTGTAACCCACCCCCACTGCCAAAACATGGCCATGTACGCCCACTGCAGCATCACATTGTTTCAGACTACGTGGGGCAAACTCTGGTCTGGCTTTGGTTTGCTGAATCTCCTCTCTTTATTACTGGCATGAGTTAAGCAAAGGCTTTCTCTGTGTTCTTCCTTGGAATCTTCCTCTGCTTTCTCTGACCCTCATCTGTGCACTCTCCTGGCTCTGCCTCCAGCCACAGATGAAAGTTGCTTCTGGCAGCTGATGCTTCCATATTGCTCCCAGCAGCAGTAAGACATTATCCTCTGCAGACATTGAATTACTGATTCCTTTTCAGCCAAAACTAACATGTGCTTGTGCTGCTGCAGAGAACCACAATCAAGGTGGTTTAAGGGCAGGACCTCTACAAACCAAGGAACTGATAGAGACCCTTTGTGGTGGCAGAGTGCTTAAACCAAAGGGTACTGAAACCAAAGGGCTTCTGAGCAGATGTCATGTGGTTTGGCTGGCATCCATGAGGAGGAAAACAGAAAGTAATTGTGTGCTATGCTTCCTTATGTGTTTGGACAGGCCATAGTTTTAGCACAAATGTTTGATGTATTTGGACAGGTCATAGTTTTAGCACTGAACCAGGCAAAAAGTACTAAATCAAATCCATAACCACAATTGTGCTGCAAGGCTGTGATACCTTGAGGGATATGACCGTAAATTTTTGAAACTGAACTTCCAGGCCATTTGAGGAGAGACAAGCTCCTCATCATGAGCTGGCAGGAGGATCAGCAGTACTGCAGGGCACTCGGGTTAGGACTGTGTGGCCAGAGCTGAATGTAGGACATGTTGATCGCCCTGTCAGGAGAAAGAAATTGCTTCTTCCTTTCAGTCCCTCTTGTTGCCCAATGTGCTGCATGACAGGTTGTACTGGCAGAAAGTTGTTTTGTCGGTGAGGGAAAGTGCTTCTGCTACTGCTCAGGTGAAACCCTGTGTGGGGCTGAGTCCTGGGCAGACAGGCAGCCCTTGTGCTCATGGGCCTCCCCTTGGTAACAAAGGGGATGTGCCAGCTGGCCGCACATTAGGTCTAAAAATCTGAAAACTCCAAAATTTTAGAAAACTTGCCTCTTATCCCAGAGAGGAAGAACAAAATGGTGCTGTATTTCTCAAGGTGATGGTGAGGGCCATGTCCTGGCAGAGGGACCAGCAGGGCTTTCGGGGCCGGGAGCAGAGGGGCCGGCAGACGGCATGGGACCAGTGCCAGCTGGAATGTGCTGTTAACAGCGTAAACAAACTTGGCTCTGGAGGTAAGGAGGTAAGATATATTTTTTTAATTATTGAGCTGTGTACACATTATGAAACCATTATAGAACCAAAGTATATAAAATTCCAAATTGCAAATACCAGCTTATACAAAGGGGTAATAAAATAAATAATACATTAACTAGCTCCAGTACTCTGCATTCATAGACAGTAATGGAACCATATACATCAGAGGCCATAAAAATGCATACATTAAACAGGGTGCACAGTGGTAACTGAGGGTTCATCTTGATGCTTCCTGACTGCATGAGGGTCTATTAGTGCTGGGGGATGGGAACTCTATTTGCTACTTAAGCCGTTATTGATTGAGAGAGGGAAATACAAACCTCACAGAACAGGCTGGCAGGAAAAACGGTGAGAACTTAGCTTGACATAACACATTAACACTGTAAACAAAGTGGGCTTTGAAGGTTATTATGCATGACCACTATGTCCTCCAGGGCAGGATCTTGGTGCGGGACACCAGTGGGGAGGACTGCACTTTCTACGGGTCAAACAGAAGAAGATCTTGCATGTTCAAGGAGGAGGTGTCCTCATCAATGGTCATTCTGCAGATTTTGAGAGGGGAAGAATTTTGCTCTAGGAAAAAACATCATCTTATTCAGGAAAAATATGGGGCAAGATTCTTCCTCTGACTCCTGTACAATGTGGCAGCACTGGTGTAGCTCAGGTAGCCTTGGACAGAGAGAGCTGAGTGATACCTTTGTGTGTGCTGGAGTCAGGTCTGGCTGAGTTTAGACTGGTGTGCTCTTCTTCCATGGCCATGGATGTGTTTATTTATCTCACTGTATTATAATAGATTTTTCTGGAAACTGCATGATGCCACCAAAAAAAAAAAAATAAAAAAAGGAACATCTAAAACTCTGCATCTACAAACAAGAACAGAATGCGTGGCCAAGGACCTAAGTTCCAACCTCACCTCTTTCCAGTCAAGAATCCTTTCCACTCACTCTCCTTCTGCCTGCTGAAGCCCCTTCATTTTTATTTCTGTGCATGTGGTGATGTGACCCCAAGAAACAGCAGTGTGCATGTGCTCTGCTGCAGAGCCCTTGCTTTTTAAATAGTCTCTCAGTGGAAGAGTTTGGTATGCTAGGGTTTGTGCATCAAATGACTTACAGGATTGACCTGCTTGGAAAATCTGGGGAATCTTGAGAATGGAAAGAAAATAAAGAAAATTATCAGACTGTCTAGAAGGGTAAAAAGCCATGCATATATATTTAATATTATTATGATAGCCATCTGATAGCATCAGATAAATTCAGACAAAAATGAAACTTATTCCTTCACAGGGTTCTGTTCCTGGTTTACTTCCAATGTGGTAGACAGATTCATGCCCAGAAATGTTTTCACTGGGTCGAGGAACCATTCTGAAGCAGGATCTTCTTGTCTGACTTGATTGATATGAATGTCATTATCCACTTGCTGGCACTAAAAATTCATTGTGGGGCTCTATTAAGTCTCCTAATATTTCATTTTAAAAATTCTAATATATTGAGGAAGGAAAAGGGAAATGGAAAGAGAAGTGGAAGGGGAAGAGCGGTTTGGAGACTTCCCCATATTCCTTCTGCTTTCTCTTTGGCAGGACTTTCATCTGATGTGAGTAAACATTATTTCATTGATTTTACTGACTTCTAATGAGATAAGGATAGAGCACTGTAATCATATAATGCCATATGAGGCACAGCTTACATACTCATTTTTGTTCTGTCTACAGACAAAACATGTGCCTGATTCTTGAACACCACTGACTGAACCCGTACTTCTCTGTCTTGCTCTGTTTCTGGGTCAAGCTCTGATCTGTTTCCCTGGTACACAGCTAACAGGTTTATGTTGGTGTGGAAATTGTGCTCTGTTTACACTGATGAAGCGGAGACCAGAGCTTCTGTCTCCCAATTCCTCACTTGTACAAACCCTAGTGTAATCCATACTGGAATCCACTGAGTTTTAATCATTAATTTAATGAGGTGAAGAAAAAAATTAGGAATGATTTGTTTTGAAATATATGTACTGAGCAGATGCAATACCATCTCAGGTACACTGAGTTCACATGCATTCTGTTTTTAAATGCTGCATGATTTCAACTATCAAAAGGGTTTGGAAAGTGTTTTACCCTTGACAATGACCTGTATTACACTTAAAGCTCATGATGTAGGTTTCTTATTTGCCCAGGAAGACAACAAGATTTGCTATGTAATTTCAGAAGCATTTATAATTCTGCTACCCATGTTGTAAGCTGATTATAAATTAAGTTCAGCAGAATTGCTTCCATCAGAAAATCAGAATTCACAGTCAAATAAAGTGTACAACCCTGATGTGTAGTTGCTTCTAACTGCTACTGTACATAAATCAGATTCTGCTTAGCAACTGCTGCATATCATGTTTATTAAACACCTTCTGCTTATTACAGCAGAGGGTACTAAAAATTCTTCATGAAAATTTCTCAAATATCTTTTCACATCTTGGATATTTTTTAAAGGTCTCATTGCAGTGAACAGAATCCTTCTGCGGAAATGGTACTTGGGGGCTCTCAACATGTGCTTCCTGTTCCATTCAGTCACATGGAAAATGTTCTCAGTTTACAAACTAGACAAATTGTTTTGTGTTATTGCTTTAGTCCTGAGGCTCAACCCAGCATAAGGAGAATCAGGCTTCCTACTTTCAATATCATTGAGCATTTTGCTAGAAGTAATGCTCTTTATGAGTTCTGGGAAGTATTTGAAAAAAGGCTATTTCATAAGGAGGTAAACTTGCTTTTGTGTCCCAGAAGCGTGCTGGAGCTAGTGACAGTTCATCAAAGAAAACAATCTTTTACTGATCACTGATCCTTTGGCATAAGCCAGTGTTATCAAAAAATTTCTCAGGGCTAGTCCACCATTTCATAAGACAGTGTCATACATTTGCACACTACAATAGACCTTTTAAACTAGTCACAGATGCTACAGAGGTGTGATAGATTGAAAATAGTCAGCAGCATTCTCTGACAACCATTATTGTCACAGTGTGAGGAGGGTATTCTAAAACATCAGGCTCCGTTTATATCTCACAAAAATAAAATAGCACTATGAATAATCAGCTTTGAAATAACTTTCAGTACATCTCTTGCAGCTCCTTCTCTGCTCTACTCTTGTCCCAAGCTTTGCTTGACTGTTGCATGTTTGTCACTTCTTGATCTCTGTCTTTTAGTTGTAGCACAAACGTCAAATCTCAGTCCTCACATTGCTTCATCTCTGCAACTTCTGCCAAGATGGCCACAAAGTACTGCTAACCTGTTTACACAGCTAGCTAGGGTGGAGGAGCACTGAGAGGGCTAATCAGACCCTCCACTAGGAGAGTCAGGCCAAATGCTTATGTGGACTTTAGAGATTAAAGCTCTGAACTATTCCTGGACTGCTGTACTGCATTAATTGCTGGATTCGCTTCTCTCACATGTAGGACTGTGCTGACACTGGTGTCCACAGTGCAGCAGGACGTACATGAGCACATACAGATATACCCACAACATTGTCAAAAGGCTGCACCTCTTCTACCATGGCTGAGATGGACACTCAATGAAACTAGTGTCTATCAAATCTCAAGAGGATCACCATGATTCATTGTATGCAAAGCTAAATGAAGTAGCAACACAGAGACTATGGCTCTGCAGAATACAGTGGCTCAGCTCTTCACCAGTACTACTGTAGAACATGTAGCAGGGCTCTGTAGTACTCCTGTTCTCTATAAGACTGTGGCTGGCACCAGCTCAGTCTCTGGTTTTGATCTGTAATCCCTCAACTGATTAATGCTTCTCTACATGAAGAAGTACCTCTTCAGGAGTGAGAGCTGTGCACCTCTTCGATCATACAGCTAACGGTGCTCTGGATGAATTGCATGGGAAACAGACAGAACTGTTCTTGGCTAAGATGAAGAACTTCTACTCCATGACAGAACAGTCTTCCTCAGCAGAAAGTCTCACTCGTATCATATTACAGCCTGCCTTGTAGCTGTGTTACAGATCAATTATTGCTTGATTAACTATATAGGTAGCTGGAAACTGGAAGAAACACTGGGAGGTTTTGTGACACAGTAAATCTCAGAAGCTCTTTATCATAATTCATAAACTTTTTTCCCTACTAATTGTGCATATTTCTCAGCTGCAGAGCTCCTGTCTGTGATACATGGAATGAAAAATGTTACCTGAATAAGAATATATTTACATAACCACGAGCTAATTACTGTTTGTCATAAGTAAAATCAAGAAATTATTGCCATGCACAACTTGCTTAGTTGTATGTGAGTACTGTTGAACTACTGCCTTGTTCTACTCCAGAACTGGTTGCCTTTGCAAACAGTGTGCAAAAAAATCACTGAGCCAGATGCACTTTCTCTTTCAAGATGTGCTGCTCCTTCTCTTCACTATGCTTTTTTTCAGTGGCATTCCTCCTGATTTAGTCTAGTGTTCCTGTGGGTGGAATCTGGCAGAAAAAATATGTAAAGAGCATTATGCCCATCTGCATCAAAGGTGCTGTATAGACATCAATTAGTAATAACGACATTCAGGCACTTCAGGTGTATCTGAAAACAGTTGGCAGTGCTTGATGCTAGAAATACAAAATGACTATATCCTCAGTTAGGTAAACTGGGATAACTCCATAAATTCCAGCTGAGCCTTATCAGTTTATCTCAGCTGAGGATCTGACCCCTAAACTCAAGTCTCTCCCCAGAAGTAACTCAGGACCCAGTCAAGTGCACACTGTAGCTCCCTGTTTTAATTAAAGAAGTAGAAATTATTTTCTGTTTTGGAAAGTTGTTGGTAATGATATATGGATAACAGCTTGAGAATTCAAATTATGCCACAGATCAGCATGACCTGCAAGAAGCAAAAATGTTTTGACTACTACTCTAAGCAAAATCAGGATGGATGTCGTAGATTATCCTTGCTTGCACAAATCCATAGCTCTATGATTTATGCTGTTTATTAGTAGCTTTATTAACTAAAGTTGACTGCTAAATTTCAGTGCTTGTTTAGGAAAACTTTGGAAGTAAACAGTGGCAAAGAGCACTGTGCTATTTTTCTGCAGTTATAGTTTTGTACATTTTTGTGCATTTCAGAATATTTTTTGTACCTATGATCAAGGTAAAAGAACAAATCTAAAAGAATTACAGTTAGTCTTTGATTTTTTGAAGCATTGTGTTATGTACAGTGCACTGAAACATCAATCATGCTGATATGATGAGAACAAGACATATAAAAGGATGATGTTCTCTCAGATTTTCTTAAATCACAGTGCTCCTGACTTTACTACATGCTTCATGTACATTAGGAAAAGTCCCTATCAGCTGTATCCAAGTAACTGATATGTGTTAAACCAGCTCTCGTCTTCTTTTGCCTTTCTCTTCTTCCTTTCTGCCCTTCCTTATCAAAGGCAATTTCTTTCCAACCATCTCCAGTTTGTTATTAGAATATTACCTTCTTTAGTAGATTATGATTGCTAGAATCTCATGGGTTTTGATGGTCTTGGTTGTTTTCATGTAATGTCAGTGTCATTTGAAATCAAAAGTATTGATACTGCTTTATAGCTACCTTGACTGCTCTAAATGGACAAATTGGCAGTGCTTTACTTATGCTAGTGTAGATGTAAGGAGAGGTCCACAAAATCAAGAACTGTATTAATACAGTTGAAGATCTGATTATGCAACTGACATATCTAGAGGGAATAATAATTCATTGTTGTTATTTCTCCCAGTGTTTTGTGAGTAGTAGAACTAAAAAGATTGTTTTATACTTGTCAAGCAACCAAAACCACAAGTTCTGTTTAAAATTCTCTAAGGCAGTTGATATGCTATTCGAAATCTAATCAAAGCTACTTTACCGAATATGGTTGGAAGACTTTTAATCTAGAAAGGAAAAGGGATTCATGTTAGGAGGCTGAGGGAAATGTGTGTTTTCCATTATGTTGTAAATTTTGTTCCTAAAGCTTCTTATGTTTCCTTCTGCTGTGTAGGACACAACTGTCTGTCATGTATATATTGGTCACAGTCAACAGTGTTTTTTAATGATGGTTTGGGAGAAAGCACAAAACTCAACCTCTTTTCAGGTCTGGTCCTCCTGTTGAAGGCCTTACAGTGTTCAGGCTGTATACCTGTGTTTTTACCTAACAAGAAAATTATTTCTCAAGCTATGTATATATATATATTTTTCTGTGACATTATACAAGTAATAGTATTCTTTTGTACTCATACAACAATTATGGCAACAAAAGCCTTACTAAGCACAACCCTCTTCAGAGTGAATTTGCTGTAGCACACAAAAAGAAATCAAAATAAAAGAAGATTTTTCTGTAATCAGTGGTAAGATGTGATCAGCTCTTTGCCTCTGAGTTTCTAGGCTTGTATTTGACACTTTCTTATGAAACAGTAGGATCACTTGTAATAACATCTTTGCCTAGCCATATTTGTATTGATATGTATAGAACAGTGTGTTGAAACTCCCCTCTAAGAAGATCCTTGAGGTCACATAAAATAAACAAACAAACAGACAGACTTTTCTTTCTTAGGCTTATCTTGTTGTGATTATGGAAGGTGGGACATCCTTCTCCTGTTTGATTATCCTCATTGACTATTAAAATCAAAAGCCTGATATGTTAAGTACACACGGACATTTAAAAATGTGGGGTTTTTTCCTCATAAGCAAGATGCTTTGGGAAATTATCCTTTTCCTGTAAAGGTTTTCACTTCCTTGGAAAATATATTGGGGTGAGGGATGGGGGGATGGAGTGAGAGAACCTTTTTTGTTAATCCTCTGCAGGAAACAACAACAATCAATCCCCCTTCGGCAGCTGTTTTGTTCTTCAAATATCCTATCACTTTTTAAACTGATGGTGAAGGAAAGAATGCATTAATTTTCAACCAGATTGGGCTTCAGGAAAAAAGCAAGTTCTAATGCTGAAGAACAACATGGCATAATGTTGTTTTTCGAAACACCCCCAGATTTGTCTTTCTTTTTAATGTTCTTCACTTTGCTTCTTAGAAAAGGGGTTAAAATTAGTAGGCACATTTCATATTAGCGTATTTCATGCAATAAAGCATAAATTATTTAAAATAACACGACCTTTTATCTTGCACCTTTTGAAGGAAGCAAATTAAAAATGTAAATTGGGAGCTAATTAATATGCAAATGTATTCAT
This sequence comes from Platyrinchus mystaceus, assembly GCA_035041135.1. Lineage (NCBI taxonomy): Eukaryota > Metazoa > Chordata > Aves > Passeriformes > Tyrannidae > Platyrinchus > Platyrinchus mystaceus. The sequence continues at coordinate 50,295,716 of JAWWLV010000179.1, forward strand.
TCGCAGTTAACAATTAGCAATTAAACCTGCAGTGTCTACAAAGAGCACGGACAAAATTAGTAACTTAATTTATCATTAAAAAATGAAAACGTACACAAAATTTTAATTGACTTTCAAAATATTTCCCCTCCTTTTTCCCTTTATTTTTAATACAAAAAATCATATTGAGCCTTAGATATATAGATGAAACTTGCTACCTACAGCTTTCTAGTGAAGTTCATTACAAAAGACTGAAAGGGAATCATGTTAGGGAAAGTTTGGCTTTTACATGAGATGAATTAAAAAGACTGCTATTTGTGTTAGTCACTCTTCAAAATGTAGGTATTTCAGGAAATACAGCACATACCTTTAGCATCTAACTAAGCCTATAGAAAGTGTGTGTGTATGTATTTATTAAACACTCAGAGGCAGTTTGAAGGTTTGTGCTTTGGTGTTTGATGCTTCAATAGAAAAACAGGAACACAGGAAATTAACAGACAATAAATAGCTGAAAAATCTAAATAAGATACTCTAGACAGATAGTCACGCATGTTTATATTTAATGCTTGGTTTATTCCCCTTTTACCATTTTTTTTTAATCCCGTTTACTTTTAGAGGAGTTAAAAAAACTCTCTGCATATATTACTGCATTTTATGTCCATTTTCTATGTTTCCTCATAATTAGCGCTGCTCTTTCTACAGATGTGAGCCTGTATTTTTAAATATTCTCTTTCTAATGTCATGCAGCGTATTACAAACAAGATGTGGTTAGTTTTACAGAAATACTCACAAACATTTGTTTGTGTAAGAGCCACAAGGCTAGGATCACTCTTATTTTTGCCCTCTTCTATACATTTTTCACAAACACTTTCTGACCAAAATTTTGTTTAAAAATATTGCTTGAAAATTAATATAGTGTGATATCTCTGGATGTGCAGGCATGGAAATCTTCAGCTCCAGCAAGTCAAAGTTCATAGATCTTTGTGTGGCCATTTTGGGAGTTCTTTGTGGTGGAGGACATTATCCAATTGAGGGGTAGGAATAACAGCATATGGCCTAGGTGGCCAAGCACACAGTGTGGCAGCACGGCTTCCAAGCCAGGCATGATTTGCCAGTACCTTGGTTCAGGCTCTTTGTGAAATACAACCAGGTCATAATCAAATCAGCAATTGTAATAACTAGTTTGCAAGCAAGTCAAGAGCTAAAATATGTACGTACAAATTAATCATGATATCATTTTAAATTTCAATCAAAACACAACTTTGAGTTTGTCAATCTGTATATGACAAAGGAGGTAAAATAATCAAATAAATTAACTGAGAATGTGTAACTTTTCATTTCCTCTTAATCCCTGCAAGGTCTGTATTTGTTCCTTGTTTGCAGCCTTTTAACAATGTTATTTAAATATCATCTGCTAAATTCCACTTGCAATTACTCTCCATTTTAATAAATTTAGAGTTACCTTTTTTGCTAAACTCACTTTTATCAACAAAGCTCTTTGCTTGTTCCCTTCTTTTTCTGTCATTCCTTTTTAAAATATTCAGATTACAAGTGTTTGTACTTGTGTTTGAAATAGCCTCTTGTTTGATGAAGCCAGGTTTTGCTGCCAACAGGACACCTTTGTGTGCCAGTGTAAAGCTGAGAAAGAATTGTTGTTACTGGGATTTGTTCTGAGACTGCTTGGTAACTTCTGCCTCCAGAGCTGGGAAGTGGGGAAGGCAGCAAGTGGGTGAGCTTTAGAGAGGGCTACCTGGTAATAAGCGTGAGGTGATACACCCCCTTTTCTTCCTGTCCCTGGTCCTCTAAAATGCTGCTTATGCAAGGTAATAACAAACCAGTTAATTTGGTTCAGTGGGCAAAGGGATGTCTAATTCCGTGTAGATTTCAGCAGCTCAATGTGCTGAATATTGTCACAGCTGACTTGAATTCTGAGATTGTTATTTTAACCCTTTACTCACTTCTGTACTCGGATTTTACATATCAGAAGTTAATCTAAGGGAAAAGGTTGCATCTTGTTGAGAAAACTTGTACGTGTATATATAGGTATGTGCGTGTGTGTGTTTATGTATGTATGATCCATACATGTATTTGTGGGGGAAAAAAAAAAAGACTATGTAGGACATGTGTGGAACAACTTCTTGCAGAAGATCTGTTTAACAGATTCCAGTCCTTTCACATTAAAAAGAACAAAACAATGGGATTTGGATATCTAGAAAAATTATTTTTATAGAAAAAATATTTCAAGGATAACTCTTTCTAGCTTCTCTTGGTAATTATTTTTTTATTTGTAAAATATACCTACATAGATATCTAAGTTGGAACATTATTAAAATGAGAACCCAAAATTTAGGAATCAAATGAGATGCTTTATACCCACATACAGCAATAGTTCAGGCATACAGCAAGATTGCATGGTTATAGGCACTTCAGAGATATATATGTGCACAAACCTACCTGTTTATTAGAAGTATTACATTTGTATTTCATGTGATTTCATTGTCTTCTGAAATGTTTATATTTCTATGCTAGAAAAATACAAACAGAATGGCATATAACATTCTTTTAAAAATATTTAAATATGCCAATGGACCTCTCCTAGGTCTTTGCAGCTTCTCTAACTGGTAAATTAACAGGGATTTTTTCAGGATGCACTTGTAGGATTTGAACACATTTCTCTACTGGAAAAGTTATTTCATGGAAATAAAAATCTGAAGATAGCTGCACCTTTTTATCCAGTGCGGCGTTTTAAAGAACTTAATAGCCTCTCAGTATTTTTAATGCCTGTGATATTACACAGCTAACAAATAATTTCAGAATTCAGTTACCACAATTAGGAATTTGAAGCAGGTGGCACAATAATGGGGCTTTTTCATTTCATTTATTAGAAGGGGGAGGAAAAAGCCCAGCAACGCAGAGCTTCATTTATTTTCATCAGCTCCACAGTAAGAGCATGGCAATTTGCAACACCAGAATCATTTCAAGTACAGCTTTGCATACATCATTCATTTCTTTAGTTTTAAAAGCTTCTTATCGTTCAACCAAAATTTGAAAAGATAATTTCCTGTTTAAAGTCCAATCTGGTCTGAGCATCCTGGCTGCTTTTTAACACTATGTTGGCTTTCTTGGTAAGCAGATGGAGTGTCGGTGTTACTGCTGCGTGACCCCCAGGTGAGTGTGACTTTGCCTGTGTGTGCCTGTGCGTAACACATCCGCAAGCAAGAGCTTTGCATGAGATATCCAATTTTCAGCTCAAAAGTTTGCCTCACCTTCCCGTTCGCTAGGAAGAGACGAGTTTAATTTTATTTCGCTTCAGTCCCAAGCCTGACAGCAGAAGCAGCACGCTCCCAGCAGGAGGATGAAGCGTTTGCAGCGATGCAGATGCGGGTCCGCAGGCCCGGGGCAGGCGCTGTGCGGGCTCGGTGCCGCTGCCCCAGCTGGCCGCAGCCCCGCTGCTCGGAGGGCAGCAGCTCGGCACGGCTGCCGGCAGGGCCGAGGGTGTATCCCACCCCTCTTCACACCGCCTTTTACGTGCTCTTGCTGTTGTGCGTGTGAACGCGAGTGGTTTGCTCCTCGCGGGGAGCCCCCCTGCCTTCCCAGGGAACGCCGGTGCCAGCGGCTCCGGGTGCACTGCCGGCCCAGGAGTCACTTTGGTGACTTCTGCGCTAACACGATGTGTTCCTGCTGCTTTGAGAACGACAAAGCTCTGCTGTACTTGTGCCAAAATAAAGGCATTTTACACTATGTGAACGTGCCTCTGTTTCTGCACATATAGTGAGGGGTCTGGGCAACACTAAGGAAGTCATCACTGAAATGTGGTAATAGTCTGGGGCCAGGCAGGAGGTTTTGCTGTGCATTAGCAGGGTGCTCAGGTTTAAGTAAAACGGAAGCCTTAAACTCATCTTTGGTGTTGCCAGCAGTAGGCTTTGCACCCTTGGAGTGTCTCACAATTTAGGGATTGATTCAACACTTCAACCACAATTGGTGTTGCAGAGCGTGAATGAGGTATTGCTGACCTCTGTTCATTTGGGAACCTGCAGCCCCTCCTATCCACTGGAAATTCCTGTCAGAAACTTTCCTCTGCTTCACAATTCTGCCAGAAACTTTGTTTGGAAGCACTCTCTCTCAAGATTTTGAAGCCCCCCTGCACTGTACCATGGGCCCTGTGAAGCTGAACCAGCTTGTGTTTGCTACTGGGCTAAGTGCCCAAGCAAAGATAGCCCCTTACCATGGCAGAGAGAATCTGTTACACACGATACTGTATTAAGCAATTAACAGGGTTGTGAGTCTGAGCCTAGTGCCTATCCTCTGCAGTTTAATCATTTCTGTGTTTGCAAGGTTTCTAGGAAATAAGACAACCATATTCCTTGCCTTAGCACATCAACAGTGTCTATGGGGAAGGCAGAGACACAACATGCACTGTTGATCTGATCTGGAAGAGGGTCATATTGGGCACTACTAATCAGAGGAGATGCAGCTTCTCAGTTGACTGCTTCTGTTCTGATTGCACAGTCAGCTGCCTGCAGACAGGATGCCTTCCCAGTAAGACCTTGTCCAAACATGTACAGTTCCACAGAAATTTTGCAATTCTTTGTATGAATGTGTACTTGACAGTAAGAATTACTGAAAAGATTCTCCTTTTGCCCAGAACTTACTGCTTTCAAATCAGGTAGGGAATATTTTTGATAATTTAAAATTAAGCGAAAAGCATATGATTCTTAGCCCTTAGAAGCTCTCTTCTGCAGAGGCACAGGAGGGCCACTCGTCTGCACAGTTGTAGCCTTCAGGGTTGTTTGCACCAGCAGCCTCAACGCAGCTCCACCAGCCCTTGCAGTAGGAGGGTGCCTTGGCCTCAGTCTCAGATTCTGCAGCCCCAGGGAGCAGTTGCCCGCCCTTGGATCTCCTCCATGAAGTCACACCTCCCACTCCTGGCACTGCTACCTGCTCTTTGACATGAGCTCAACAACCTTGTGCAAAACTGTCCTTTCCCATGCTGGAGGGAACATGAATTCCCTGATATTTCACATTAGATTGAGACCGTCCACAGCGAACATTACCCCAGGATACTGTGTGCTACTTCAGTGTAGTTCATTGTAATACTACGGGTAACAGTAGCATTACACTGAAATGTGAACTATGAAACTTGGAGGCTGGATCAGTCCATTTACATTAAGGTATTTCTGAATACCTTTTATGCTGAATAGTCTGAACAAAGTGAATTAATATGAAGAAAGCAAACCATACCACTCTTCCTTGGTAAACTGACTCACTCTGTCTACAGCCCACACAAAGAGGCAGGTAGGGAGCTCAGGTAAGGAGAGATGCTGTAGAGGATGAAGGAAGATTGTCCAGTGAGTGGAGCACTGTTGCAAAAGGACTGGACACTACAGACTTGAGCCTCAATCTGAAGGAATCCAAGAAGGACCCCGGGCCTTTCACTCCTCATGTATAAATGGAGATGATTTTATCAGTTATCTAATGAAATTATTTCTGACTATAATTGAAATAGGGAGATATGTGTTTAAGATAGATGAATGGACAGATGGTTTACAGTCTCATCCTGCCCACCTGCTGCAGAATACAGCTAAGCCTACTACAACTGTGCTGACTTATTTGTGAAGCACAGAAACTGCTGGTCCAATAAGCCCCTCATGAAAAATGCAATGATAGCTGTAATGAAGGCAGCTCACACATTTGCACAACAGTTCAAATTTCCAAGTGGCTAACAGTTACTTCAAAAAGATGTAGCTATGTTTATTTTTTTGGCAGACAAAAACTTGAAATCCTGATGTGATCCATGCTGTGGGTCTCTTCCAAACACTGGTTGTTTGGTAAGAAAAAACAGACATCAAGCCTGTACACTATGACATTGAGCACACCTGCTCTATCATCTGGACATTGAAGTGACCTGCTGCAGTTACTTTAGAAAGGGAAACATTGACTAGTGCTTAGTTTGTTTCCAGAACAGAACACTTTTCATCCTATATGACATCCTAAAGTAGCTACACCCAGATTCTGCAATGATCTATTTGACAGTAGGGAGTCCTATGAAGTCTACAATGGTTCTTACTGACTTATATGTCATAAATTTTACTAGAATGATAGAAGACTTCCATTGCTTTTGTGATCAATGAAGCATCTCCTTATTAACCAGGGATACCAGAGACTTCCAGTCCTGTCCTTTGCAAAGTCAGTGCGAAATATTGTTGCTTCATACATATTTTTTTTGTAAGGCCTTACTATTGCTTCCAGTGCATCAGTGATGAGTTAAATATTGGTATTAACTTTGTTTACTTTTGTTAGATGATTTATTGGTTGCTGGAACCAGGAATGTCATTTCTGGCCATTCTTCTGTTATTATTCTCTCCCCTCAAATTTTGGGAAGAAGAATGTTGCTACAGCCTTAAATTTATCACTAAAAGCTGATGCATGTTGATGCCATGAAAAGAGGCTGGTTTTATTTAGGCATTCAGAAATTGATATGTAATTAAATTTTGAAATGAAATGTTAAAACCAGTGGGTGACAGACTGTATGTAGGCGTGTCCCCTGAGGTGCTCCCTATTTCATTTGTTAATGATCTTTCTTCATTGCCCACTCTAAGCCAAGCTCTACCCACAACTGCTATCGCACCATTATTGAGCATTTAATTTCTCACAATCTTAAAAAAAATAAAGATAATAAAAAATTCATGCTATACTTACTTATTTGCTTGTTTAAGCCCTCAATGGTTGGGTGTCTGCTTCTGTGTATAGACACTTATTTCTTCCTATTTTAGATGCCGAAGTATTGTTTTGCAGTCACAAGACTCCGGCATTGACAAAAGTGAGGTGATTTGGAGTAAATTAATGAACTCAAACTGTTCTGATAAAAATTTGCACATGACCAAAGACTGAGGTCTGATTTTAATGACTCTACATAGCAAAGCACAGATGTGTAAAGAGGTGAGTTAGGGGCAAATGTGCAGCCTAAACACTGAATTAAATTTTTTTTACTTTTTGGAATTTTTCATTGTTCTCTATTTTTTTTTTATTCCTGTCCCTCTTCTCTATTAAATGAATGCCAAGAGACTAATTCTGTCTGACTTGAAATGATTAAAAATGTTCACCTTTAGCTCTTCGCATTTATCACTAAACAGATATTTTTTGTTGCCTTTTTTGTTTGTTTGTTTGTTGGTGTTATTTGGGGGGGGGGCTTTTGTTTGTTTTTTTGGTTTTTGTTGTTGTGGGTTTTTTTAGATACTAACATATCTCTCATATAAGGAAAGGCACTGGAGAAATACATTAACACGTGTATGCAGTAGTCTTTTCAGCCTGTGCCACTGGATGGCTCAATGTGTCAGAAAAGAAATCTCTGTTAGATAAGTTAAATTCAGTTATTCAGTTTGTGAAGAAACTATTTCTCAAGGAGGATCTGAACATATTTTGCTAAAGATATGAAGATCGGAGCAGCCATGACAGCCATGTTATTGAGAACTGTGAAGTTTCCTCTGCCTACAATTCTGTAACACCACTTTCAAAGCCTCCTGTAAAAGATGGATACAAATTAGTCTCCATGGAGAGCAGAAGTGGCTTTGGGCAGCTAAGTTTGGTCTTTGGTACTAAGGAGTCAAGAACAGTAGGTAAACACTAATTTGGTCATAACTTGATAGCTCAAAATTTGCCTGCTCATGGACTTGTTAAAAAGCATGTTGTTGTGGCTGCTCCTTATCCCTGGCTCAAACAGACTGATACCAAATAAGGTGTATGCTGGAGCATGTGCCTCTGTGTAAAATTAAACCAGAAAGTAGATAAATGCTCCTGAATAGTTCCCTGCTTAGATAAACTCTAACCCTTTCTGCTATCCAGTCTGCAATGATTCCAAAACTTATAGGGCTGTTTTTTGTTGTTTGTACCCTATTTTCTGTAGGAACTGTACTGAAACAACCAAACTATTTGCAGTTGCTTACATAAGTTGGCAATCATTGGTTTCCTACCAGTCTTGATACAGGTTGATAGTTCAAATCCAGCATATGATTAAAAAGTAAAACTATCCATGCTTCTGGTCCCCTAGCTGTCCAGTCCTATGTGTTTTGGTTAGTAATGATGGCAGTAAAAAGAAACCAAAATTCACCCTTTCCTGTCCTCCCCCATGGATCTTAAAAAGTACGATGCAGCTTGTTAATAATGCAACCCTTTATTTAAGATGTAGTTCTCTGTACCAGCCTGAAATTTGAACTACTCATTGAATGACAATATATCATTTTGTCTGCATTATAAATATGCTTTTGGAGTTGCTCTGTTTTGTGTGATAACTGTGTTGCATTCTGAGTCATAAAGGTTATAAAACAGATACAACAGTCTATATTCTGCCACAGAGGTGGCATAGTTCAGCATGACTGAGTCACTGCTCTGAAGAGAGACAGTACTGAAATTTTATGCAGGGTATTGCAACTCAAGCCTGAAGTGCATTGGCAGACCTGCATGGTAGCAGGCAAAAAGCTACTCCTCAATACATCCCTAATTTTACTTGTACAATTCTCATTTTTCCAGATACTCCTCTTTATCATATAACATTCTAAACTACATATAGGCTGCAAGTGACCCACAATCATTTCATGCAGTGAAAAGGGAACAAGTAAAATTCTGAACCATTGTAAATGGTCAGCTTGGTAGGTGCCAAGTGTAGCATGCTAAACAAACTTGGCTGGGAACTTGAAGTTGGCAAGCACCTTCTACCTGCTGCCTTGTCTGCTCCAGTTTCCCTCTTTCTCAGCTGGACAATGCTGACTACTAGAGTAATGCAGATCTTTGCAACAGATATGTCTTCTTTTTCCTCCTTCTCCTGCCCCTGCTTGTCCTTTTCTTTTCTAATCAGTGCTGATTTGAAAAGGTTTTCCAGTTGGCCAGGTCTTTTCTCCAGTAACTCCAGTTTGGTTCTCCTTGCCCTTTGCTGTCTGGACTCTCTGCCCTCTTTCTGCTTTATCTATTTCCCAACAACTTTTATGGCCAGAATACCAGGTGCAATTCTTTTCTCCTTGCCACCAGACCAAACCCCTCAGCTGCCCACTCCAACCTGCTGTCATCTCTGTCACTCATCTGTTAAATCCCCAGGCTTCTTTTATTCCTGGGCAAATGTCCCTTCTGGTTCTTTCTTGGAACAGAAAGAATTCTTTCTTTCTTTCTTCTGTGGATTTTCTGAATGTTTCTGTGTATATATTTCTTGTGATGGTTTTGATTTTTGTAGTATTATTTCCTCTATTAGTATACAACAGGAAGAAGGCCTATTTTAATGTTCTGATTATTTTGTTTATTAGTATCCTGAAAGATTTTACAGTTTATTATTGATGTGAGATATAAATTCACAATGAATCAAAGGTGAATAAAACACTATTAGACTATACCTTTAATGATTCATAATCAATCCAGGCTCATGTTGCCCTGGCAAAAATGAGCATATAAGGGCAGACAAGTTGATTTGTATTATGCTATGTTGTTAATTTGAAAAAAACCCCTTCATCTGAAACTGGTGTTTCATAAGGAACTTTTTAGGTGTTTTTTAATAATCTGCATCCCTTATCTTATTCTTGCCTTTCCATTGGGGAAAAAATAAACCAACAACCTTGAGGCTGTGAGTTAAATATGTCATTTTATGAAGAAAATGTCCTTTCTGTCTTTTATGCTTTCCATCTTTTGAGGATTTGGTAACTAATGATTATTATACATAATATATTAGACTCTTGATAAGTAATAAAACCTCAAATACTTCTACCCACTCTATGATACTTGTTAGGTAAATTAATTGTTCACAACTTCTGGCTTGTTCAAAACACCAGCTACAAATGCTTTTCAGGATATCTCTGGGAAGGCACCCATCTACATGTACTCTTCCTTCCATCCACATTTATGATTCTAGGATGATATAATAGATTTAATATTTCCAACAGATGCTCTGGAAATCCAGAGATGTGACAAAGAGCACTTTCAGGAAAAGGTTTTCTTATCTGACCAATTGAGCACAAAAATGATGATCTTCCATGCACATGATTTCCCATTTCTGATTCTTTTTATAAGAGAAAATTTTCTTGAACCTCATTCTGAGCATTTCTAAACATTACCTTTTCCTCTTTCATAAGACATATAAACTGGTCAGTAAACAATTACATTTTGAGCTCAATTTAAACCACGGCACAAAGATATCAGTATTGAAGTGGGAGAAAGTGTATTTTAGCTGGTTTTATAAAACTTGGTGTTTTGTTTTGTTTTAATTTATGCAGCAGTTATGCTTGTTTTTGATGCCTGGGGAGTGTGTGCTGGTTTTCTGTGCTGAGTACTATATCCTGGGGTCTTGATTAAGAGTTAGAAGTGAGGTAGCATCTATGTTGAATAGGCACTCCATGATAGCTGACTACAAAGAAGGAACTTTTCACCCCCAAACAAATGCTTGAATAACAGTCTATACAAGCAGTAGAGAGAGAAAAAATGTGCACTTTGGGCTAGTTCAGCTCTATTTGCATGTAGGGTCGAGCAAATGGGATGGATGATTTCATGCCTGAGCCAGGCAGAACTGTCCCTCTGCTCGGAAGGCTGTCTCATGCACAAACAATACAGAGCCAAGTGAACTGCAAACACTTATCAAACCTTTTCAACTTTAAAGAAATAACATAATAAAAAGGGTAAAACACCTGATCAGACAATCTAAGACTTTTATAAGTAGTTGTACCCTCTCGAGTTTTCTGAACTAGAAATGCGGGCAAAGGAGGCCCTATTTTGGGGCCCTGCAGATAAATTATGTATTAAAGTGATGCTCTTATTTTAAGGATCATTCTCAAAAGACTCTTTGAAAATGAAGGAAAAGCAAAGTTTACTTTAGTCAAGGAGACGGGACACAATTATAAGAAATATTCAAGAATAAGTTATATAAAATTCATGAAACTGGAAAAAGTACTCTTTTACCCATCAGTTTTGGCCCAGCTCAGTTGCTTTCATCAGGGAGATGGAATGCTTTATACTTATAGCCTTTCTAGCAGTCAATATATTATTGACTGTATTGCAGCCAATACAGCCAGTGTTGTGATGAGATACTCTACTTTTCACAAGCTTTCATTAGGTTTGCTGTGAAATGCCATGTTCTCATATTAGTCATCCTCTCTGCCTTATATCTTAGAAGATGCATTTCAAACTGTTTTTAAAGCACATTATTATTCAGCTGTTCACCAGAATAGACCAATATACATTATAATATGTTTACGAGGTGGCAGCCCTACAATTCAACAATTGAAAACTTACATTCCGTCTGACATAACTACAAAATTGTTTCAAATGGCTGTGCTTACTTTTTGGAGCAAGTAGTTCTAAATGAAAAGGTTGATGTCTGCAATTTGATTATTAGCAAGTAAAAGAACACCGATAGAAATATTGCAGTCAGTATGTTGATATTCCAGGGAGAATGAAAAATGTTTAGTGGACAGTTTAGAATACTGTCAGTATATGGTGTCATAAAAACTGCTGAACTTGCTTCTTTATTTATATCATTGATGTAGGATTAATACCATTTAAATATCTTCAAAGCCATGTCTTTACTGAAGAAATTAGCTGCTTCAATTGAATGCTATTGGCAGCCGGGGGGGGACACAAAGCTTGGCATCTTCTGTCAAAAAGCAGACAGTCTGCAGGGAATGCAGAACTCCTCACCTCCACTGTGAGATATGGAAGGTCATCTTTTGAATGTGTGGATGGAGTCAGGTTCAAGTATATGAAGGGAAAGAAGGAGGTGGAGGAATGGAAGAAAAAGGAAGAAATTTAACCTATTTCCCAAGAACAAATCATAAAACAGAGAGTCCATCAGATTCTATATGATTTTTCTCTGCCCTGGTAATTTCACTGTGGCAGAGGACAAAACTGATTAATCATGTTTTCCTAGTTGTTACTACTACATTAATTAATTCAATGCTTTCAGCAGATGTCTGCATGAAAATACGGCAACTGAACTTACAGAGGTCTGAAAAAACAGACCTTAAAAACAGAGGTCTTAGGAGGTGAGATAATACTCAAGTAAAACAGTAGTTCTCTGAGTAACAGGGCCAGTGCCAGTGATATGGAAAATAAGCAAATCAGACCCTGAGGACAGAAAGAAGATGGAGAGAAAGAGCAGAGTTACAGTGTGTCTCCTAAAGTCGAGAGTGGAAAAGTGCTGAGATTGTGTGTGAAGCTACATGTGTGTTTCTGCAACTTCTTAAAAAGCCTTGCATATCTCTCCAGTGAAAAATGTGTTTGCAGTTTTCCTCACCTGCCAATGGAAAGAAAGAACTTACTAATTTACTATCAGACAAGAGATTGAACTAAGCTATCTATGCACATTTGGATCAAGTTATTCTTGTGGAATACTGTCTACAAATACTCAAAAAAGTGGCCTTTAAAGCAAAGAGCACTGGTCGCACAGAAGCTGCCTTCATTAATGGTACTGCACACTGAAAATGCAGCTCTGTCAGTTGTATTGCAAACATCCCCCATCTTCACCTGTAGTGAGGAAGATACTCTCCTATCTCCCATCCATTCTTCCTGAGCCTCTGCTGCTGCCAGCATGTGTGACAACTATTGCCAATTGTGACAATTGTTTTTGTGAAAGGGGACATCTGTCTACAATAAAATCAGGCTAAGGTCTGCAAACTCATTCACAGAGGCCATGAAATAGTCATCAGATGGTAAAAATTACCTTCTTGGTTAAAACACAAACTGCTGTCCCAAAAGTGAGTGAGACTGTATCTGACTAACACTCACCTGAGCCAGGCTGAAGTTTGTAACATATGTGTTCAGGGGAACCCTTGTAATTGCTGACAGATGGATCGACATCTAAAGAGTCTTCCACCTCTACATGCATCTCCTGTGTTTTGAAGTGTTAACATAAAAATACCTTCCCCACCATACACCAAAAAGCAGGCGCACGAAATTTTTGAAAAATACATCATATGTACTATGGATGTCTTAATCAATGACCTGTTTGCAAATGCCAATCCAATGGTCCACTAGTTTTGTGGCTTTTCATAGATGGGGTTGTCTCAGAGGAATTTCACCATGAGCCCAACTCTCTCCTTGGCATTCCCTTTCCCCTCTGATTTTTTCTCTAAATCTTTTTCTCTAAGCTTAAAAGCAAAAAAGTTCTCTGTACAGTTGGTTCCACTTAAGAAAACTAAAGCTATAGATTTTTAAACAAAAATAAAAATCACACAGACAACATTTAAGCATTTAAAGCACAAGAACACACTCTTGACAATCTACCTGATGAAACATACTTGCATGGTAAATGCATTAGCAGTTCAGTGTTTCTTTAATTTTTGCATAGAAGCACCAATTTTTTTTTGTCAAATCACATTTTGTAACACAATATCAGTCTTGCCACATCCATGTTCTAGATGGGCTGTAGAGATTCTGCTGTAATTATGTCAAAAATTGAAATATTTCAAAATCTGATTGACAGCTTGATTACAATAATGCATGTGATTAAATTCAGGGTGTGCTGGTGTAACGAAGGAGGGAATGTCAGTGGTAATTAACTGTATTTTTGTTAAATTTTGTTGAGCATTTCTTGCTCTTAGGTTGGAGTACATTGAAACCAATGAGACACCTAGTGGTAGCTTCTTTTTAGAGCTTCTTAGTGCCATTTGAGACTTGTAGAAAATCAGTTCTTATGCAAATCATATATTTTGTTACATGTCATGTAAATTTTATGTAGATTAGCATGGTCATGAAAACCAAAACTATGAAGTACAGCAGCATGACAGGAAGGACACCATGCTATGCTCAAGTACAGAACAGCAGTTCTGTGAGTATTTTTCTTTTACCAGTCAGCTATTTCTACATAATAAAGCTTGCCAGAAGACAGAAAAGTATAGATTATAATGAAATGCAGTGATTTATTTTTAATTTTCATTGTATTATGTCTCCTTCCGAGGAAACAATCAATAACTTCTGCCCCTTCTACTTCCTCAAAGAAAGTTTGTATGAGACAATTAATCCACCAAATTCCTATTCATATTAACATGGATAAACTTTTTTTGATATTAAAAAAGGATGCAATGTGTGCTTATTTTCACTAACGATGTGGTTAGTCTTCTCTGAACAACAAGCTCCTTGGACAAAAACTGCTGTGTCCAACCTTAAAAAAGATCTTAAGTATTTAGCATGTTGTTTAGAAATAAAAATGTTACCTAAATGATAGATTTGTAATGCTATCTCTCGTGAAACTGATGAATAAATGCAGAGATGAGAAACTATTACATCTTAGATTCAATAATTCAAGGTGTTTTGCCACACAGTATAACAGACTCAAATCTGTGTTCCTGCACTGGTCTCCTGCTATCTTCTAACCTTGATATTTTGCCTGCCCATCTCTTCCACAAGTTTTACTGTCCTTTCAAATGTCTCCCTTACAACTGCAACATCTATTCCAGGCCAATACTCTTCCCTCGACCCAGATTTTATTCCCTTTTAGAAGACTGCAACCGCTGACTTGTCAGAAACCAGGTTACCCATATTTGTTCTATTTTTGGGAGTAAGGGAACAGGGTAGAGCAATTAATAAAGCTTTGGAATTTATTTGGTATCTACTGACTGTAATATCTTTCAACAAATGTTATGTTTTCGTCTGTGTCTGGGTAACATTCAGGAAACTTTGCTTCCTAGCAAGATATAGATGGTAAAAATAGATAAATTAGATGCAATGTAATATAATAAAGTGAAAGATAAATATATAAAGCTGACATTCGGTGGTGGGTTGACCTTGGCTGGATGTCAGGTGCCCACCAAGTCACTCTATAACTCTTCTTTCCAGCTGGACAGGGGAGAGAAAATAAGATGGAAAACAACTCATAGGTTGGGATAAGGCAGTTTACTAAAGCAAAAGTGAGAGTTTGTGCATGCACAAGCAAAGAGAAAAAAAAATAGGTTTATTCCCTGTTTCTCATCAGCAAGCAATGTTTATCCACTTCCTGGAAGCAGAGCTCTGCCACTCCTAGTGGCTGCTCCAGAAACCAAACATTGTAAATAACAAATATCCCCACTTCCTACACCTTTCCTTAGCTTTCATATCTGAGCTGGATCATATGGTATGAAATATCCCTTCAGAAAATTTGGGTCAGCTGGCCTAGTTGTGTCCCCTCCCAGGATCTTGCCCACCCCCAGCCCCTTGATTGGGGAGGAATGTTGAGAGACAGCACTATGAGGGCTGCTATGGGGAAATGAACTCCATCTCAGCCAGACCCAGTGCACATTCTCATTTATTTTCTGTGAAAGGAAATGAAGAGATTGCTAGAAAAAGTAACAGGTACATGGTAATTCTTTATTTTTTCCCATCACACAAACACATTTTCAAAAATTGGGCAGAAAGATGTTATTTTTTCTATTTTCAAGCAAAAGAGTTAATATTGCATTGTTTAAAAATCCACTGTAGAAAACCTGTGACAGCTTGGTGACCTTGGAAGTGATAGCAATGTCTTTAAGCATCAGGAAATATGGAACTGTAGATAGGGAGTACACTGCATAGAGCTCTGTCTGTTTGCATCAAAAGAGGGTTTTAAAAAATATAACCTCATTCTTTCTTGCATTTTGCTAGAGCCTAATCACCTAAAGAAATCACTATTTGATCAGTAAGTGTACAGCTAAGTATAAACTCACCTCGTGCAAGAGATCTATATCCTCTGAGCTACAAAGGATAGCAAATAATAAGTTTATAGAATTCTGGTTTCTTATTTAAATAGTGTGTAGTCACAATACTAATATTTAACAGAGTAGAGTATGGAGGTATGCTAATAACCATAAGAAAATTTCAGACCTCCATAATGTGCTTTAATCACCAACTGGAGATCAAAACCCACCATGTGATTTTATACAGCACAGGCAGCTTCCAGAACTGCCTTACATGGAAAGAGATCAATGGTAAAATTGGTAGATACAGCAAAGCTTTGCAATAAAAGCATTTTATGTATCTTGTTCAAAGTATTTAAGTGCCTTTTAGATCACTGATTGAACCATAGACATTATAAAGTGGAACCTTTTAATACCAAAATAAATTTGCAGAGTAAAATTCCATTATAGGGAAAAGCATTGCACTGCAACAGGACAGATAATAATTCTTTCACATGTAATGGGATATACGAAATGTTTGATGATAAACAGAAGTTCTTTGCATCGTTCTAGTTAGATTCCATGTGCTGCTGTTTGTGCCCATGTGAGTGTATCTCCAGCATAGGATAGACAGGGCCCCCCAGATAAAATGCACGCCCACCTATAAATATAGCTCTGACTAAGATGGGTGAAGACACTTCACAGTCAAGACAATTCAGTCATTTAAGTAGAAAAAAAACTGCCCATGCATATGAGTTTGGACCCTGACCAAAGAAAACATACAAATGCTTTAGAAACTCATGAAAGTCCTTTAATTTGGATTAATTTAATGCACTTCAAACAAACGCTAGCCTTAGAAGCTTCAAGTTATTTAAAATTATTCTCTTTAACAGCTTCAAATCACATGTCTGTTAGCATCACAAAACTGCCAGAAAAAAGTGAAACTTTCAATGGATCTCACTCTGTAGCTTTTCTTTCACAGCATTTTCATTAATTCTTCTAATGTTTCATCTCTTTTCCCAATTAAATTATTAGGTACTCTGTAGAGATTGGATCTCTTCTACCCCATATTCCATTCCTCCCTTTAATGATATAACTACTTAATTTGGGCAATGAATACAGAGGATAGAGGATATTTTCAAAGAGCTGTAAGATTCACAAAGGCCTTTCCTGCCTCAGTATTTTAATTTTGAATTTAAAATGTTTTGAATCATACAATTAATAATTTTTTAAATTCATAATATAAAGTTAGAAGTCAAGAAATCCAGGTTGTACTTTGACATTTGTTAAAATTTCCTTTGTCACTTCAAGCTAAACATATTTTACTCAGCATCACTGTCTCTGATTCTTCATTATTAGTAAGGGGTAAATATTTATTTGCTGAAGTGATTCTTTATTAAGTTCTTTAGGAAGTTGATCCTATCATAAAAAAATTGTACCTTCTCTTGGTGAAGAAAACTTTGGTGACAGCCTTATCTCATGTGTAATTTTTTAGACAGATGTGTAGTAACTGTACTGAGCAAATAAATTGTCTCATCAAATGGATTGAGTGTTTGAAATAATAGCTTCTTACTCCCTGTATTTGCAAGGAATTAATAAGCAAAAATTTAAATTCATACTTAAAATACACAAAAATTAGTCTAACTCACTGAAGACATCTGGAAAGATTGGTAAAACTAGTTTTGTTTCTACCCACCTTTTAACAGCACTCAACCACAATAGGATGTTGTACTGGTCTCCTAAACTATGGACAAGCCCAAGGTTATTGGGCAGATCACTTTAAATTCTCTTGGAATGTATATTAATGGATAAACAAGACAACTTTGGAGTGCATACTGCTATTCCCAGTGATTGCTCTTCTAAAGTTTAATAAAAACACATTAGAACCCCCCCCAGAGCCTTCATTTAATTTATATACTTTTTTCTACTGAGGAAAATAGTGTGAAGTGTGAATGGGAGGAAAAAAAATAATTTTTTCCCTACTGTCAGTATATTCCCACTGCAGTATAACACATAGATATGATGGGAAGCATAAATACCTTGTACACCACAGTGGATGCACTGTGGGCGGACGGTGACACAAGGCTACTGAGTCAAGAACTGCTTCTTGGAACGTGATCATACCACTGTTCCTTCTCAAACTGTTTATGAACTCTGACCACAAGGTTTTTAGCAAAACTTTTTTGGTCTAGCACTTCATGAAGACTGTAATTTGAAGCAAATACCATGATGATTTTTAGGAACACTAACCCTAATTTCTTCTCCCATCTATGGTCCTTAACCTCAGTTAGGACAGCTGAGTGTAGTGCATATGTACTCTTTTATCAAGCCTCTGTGGTGGCACAGTCTTCCCATTCATTTTGGAATTGTCTGCTGATTTTTTTTTCTACTTTTTTGGGTTTTTTTAAGGCCTTGTGTGTAGTATGACAAGTTGTTAGTGAAATTTATAAGCGCTTTTCTCATTTTGCAAATAATAAAAAAAAAGACTGCAGAAAGGGAACACATGTTGGAGTTCTGAGACATTTAATTCTATAAACTTTGGAACAGTGGAAATGTGAAGAACATCATGTAAAAATACTACTGCATCATTTAATAACTTTTGAAATCCAAAGGTATTTTAATATTTTTTAATAAAAAAATAATCTTATGATGTTTCATGGCTCTAATTTTCAAGAACAAAATGTACTACTTTTACATTTCTTGATTGTTCCTTACTTACTTGCATCTGTATGTGAAAAGCATGTGCATATCTTCTGCTCCAATATGCCTTTCTGATATCTTGCAGAACTTTAGCTCATGAATCACAGCCTGAAAAACACTATGCTAAAGCAGAAATGAGCCTAACTGAAGTATAAAACACTGTCCCACTACCTGCAGATATTTGGTACTTTTTTATTTGATGTTTTTACTGGAACTCTCACATTCATGCATTCCTGTGTTGCATTCTACCAAACCTTGTGAGAAAGCATTGAAACAACTCAAGAGATTTGACCTACCTTTCTGACCTCGTCTAACAATCCCTGAAGACTTTGAGAAAGCATTTTAATCAATTCATGTCTCAGACTTATTACTGTAGAATGAGAGGATTAATAATTTGGAACTTTTAACCTTTTTTTCTCCTTTTTTATTTATTTTTTATGTGAGGTAGGAGGATTCAAATATTCTTTGTACTATTTTTAGTCTTTTGAGGAACATTCTTAATATTCTTCTAGTAGTGCAGATGTAAATTGCATATCGTGTGGAACTGACGAGTACATACAGCTATCCTGAAAGAATAACAGTTTATGAAATGGCTATTCTCCATTTATTCTCGAGTTTCAAAAAACTGAAAATTTTCTGAAAACTTTCAAGGTCATTCTAGGTAATTTTATGAGATGTTGGTTTTGAAGAATTTACACTGTAGTTTAATCACTATTTCTTCAGATGTTCTTGTCAAGCTACTTTCAAGATGTGATACCTTTTAACCCATTGCTAAATTATGTTTTCATACTGCAGTACACTATATACTGCATATTTACTACTACTTAAAAGTAACATTTGAATTCTTCTTAACAGATGTAACTGTAGTGCATGCAGAGATTTGATTGCCCATTTCATTTAAGATTAGACATCTTTTAAGTAAAAGATACAAAGGCCTCTCTTTGGTAAAGAACTAAACATGATTATCAAATTTAAAATAATTCTCAGAGCATATTTGAGAGTTGCAGTCAGCACATTCCAGGAATACTCTTACTACCTATTACAGTGAAGGTCGATGCTGAGAAACCCACTCTATGCTTTTGATCATCCCCCTGTACCCAGCACTGGTGAGGCGGCACCTCTAATCCCATGTGCAGGTTTGGATCTGTCACTGTAAGACAGACATTGAGGTGCTTGAGTGTGTCCAGAGAAAGAACAGAACTGGTGAAGGGCCTGGAGCACAAGTCTGATGAGAGGCTGCTGAGGGAGCTGGGCTTGTTTGTCATGGAGAAAAGGAGGTTCAGGGGGGACCTCATTGCTCTCTACAACTACCTGAAAGGAAGCTGTAGACTGGTGTGGGGGGGTCTCTTCTCCCAAGTAAACCAGACTTAAGTTGTGCCAGGGGAGGTTTAGATTGGATATTAGGAAGCTTTTTTCAGTGAAAAGGTTGTCAAGCATTGGAACAGGCTGCTCAGGGAAGCATGCAGTCACTGTCTTTGGAGGTATTTAAAAGACCTGTAGATGTGGCACTTAGGGACATGGTTTAGTGGTGGACCTGGCAGTGTTAGGTTAACAGTGTTAGGCTGACAGTTGGACTCATTGATCTTAAAGGTCTTTTCCAACCTAAAAGATTCTATGATTCTGTGATTGTTTGGTCAATACTTGCTTATTTATGATCTAGACAAACCACTGACAGTATACAGGGAACATGTGAGAAAAGTTGTGTTCACTCCAGGTTTGGTTAATACTTGAAGAATTTCCAGCTGTAGCTGTACTAACACAAATGCATCCAGATTGGCTAAAAAAAGCCCCATCTCTTTAGTGTATGGAAATGTAACACATGAAAGTCTCTGCCCTGATAGCTTATTGGCAGAATTTTGTGATTTTTTTTTTAGCAAGAAGTAGGACTGATATATTGAAACTCTTCCTTTGGTTAAATCTGCACTGATTATTCTGGCTCAACAGAGAAAAATCAGAGGCAGAATGAGGCCCATGTTTTCATCCTTTCTGCAAGAAAGATATTCTTTTTTTGACCAAACTTTTACATGGAATAGCACAATTTACTTAGATCTCCATGGCCATTGTTAAGACTTTTCGCAGAATGACATCCTGAAGATTAACTTATCGCTAATGTTCTAATAATTTTGTTTTGGAACTTGAAGCCTACATTCTATTAAATTTAAATGTGATTAATGTATAGAAATATAATATTTAGTAAATTTCTCATTTTATTTTCTCTATCTGAATCTTAGAATGGTTTCATGATCCAAATAATTCGATACTAAAGAGGATAGTACTTCAAGTGAAATGCTACCACATGTGGTAGTGTTCACTTCTTTCAAACACACTTTTGGTCTTTCCTAAGAGCAATAACACCCTAGAACATTCAGAACAGTTCAGATTCTTGAACATCTGCAGGACTACCTGGTATTTCAAGTATACATTTCTATTATTCTTAATTTAGCCCAGGTTTTTTAAGGAAATCAATATAAGTACTGTCACGATGAACATGCTACGTAATTACAGTTCTTTGTTTTAAGCTATTTAGTACTTCTAAAATTGCAGCATGTGAAGATGGTGACTAGGAAAACATAATACCATTTTAAAGGTTTAAAACACCCAGCAAATTAATGAAACAAAACCACTGTCCTTTCATTTTTCTGCTTCATGCCCTAAATTCCCTGTTTTGGCATGCCTTTAATCTTCTATGCCTGTCTCCCACTTCACAGCTTGGCAAAAGCAAGTATGGGTGTGAAGACATTTGTACCTGAAAATAAAAAAAAGGAAGTGTAGATGTGGCACTTAGTGACATGATTTAGTGGTAAACTTGGCAGCTTTTAATGTTTGGACTGGATGATTTCAAAGGTCTTCTCCAACCTGAATGATTCAATGAGTCTGTGTAGTGATACCAGGTGACAAATGGGTCAGACCTGCTGCAAAAAGCAACACTCTATGATTTGACTTGGACTGGGGTGGTTGGAGGGGTTGGATTTGGCAAGGGATTCAGTCACACAGGATGGAGAATCACAGTATGACCTTGGTCCTTGGAAACAGAATGGCCTGTGTTTTGACCTGTCTCCTGGACAGGGGTTATTGCCACATGGTAAGTGACTCCACCACTTTGGAGTGGTGACTCCACTCCAAGGTGGTGGAGTCATCGTTGCTGAAGGTGTTTAAGGAAAGACTGGACGTGACACTTAGTGCTAAGGTCCAGCTGATGTGGTGGTGTTCAGGCATAGCTTGGACTTGATGATTCGAAGTCTTTTCCAAGCCAATTGATTCTGTGATTCTGTGGTATCAGCTTGCAAAGTCCTTCCCAAAGTTATTGCTAATTAAAACACCGAGTTTCCTTGTAACTTTCAAAAAATTTTCCACTGAGAGAGTTGTGAAGCACTGGAACAAGCTGGGCAGGGCAGTGACGGAGTCATCATCCCTGGGAGTGTTCTGCGAATGTGTGGATGTGGCACTTGGGGACATGGTTCACTGGTGAACGTGACGGTGGTTCTGTGTTGACGGTTGGACTTGATGATCCTAAAGGTCTTTTCCAACCTAATTAATTCTGATTTAATTTAGAAGACCTCAGCCCTTGACCCACGGCGGGCGCGGTTCCTGCTGGAAAGTGTAGTCCATGATCCCTGCGGGCGGCCGTGGAAGAGGAGGTTTCGGACTACACTTCCCAGCAGGCACCGCGCCCAGGGCGGGGCGAGGGCGGGAGGCGGCCAGTGGCGGACCAATGGTGGCGGTCGATGCTGGGAGGTGGCAGCGGGGCGGGCGGGCCGGCGGGGCCGCGGGCAGTGCGGGAATTTCGGACCGGGAGGAGGGAGCGGCGCCGGGCGCGGCGCGGGAGAGGTACTGGGGACCGGCGGCTGCTTCCGCGGTGTGGGTTGTTTTTTAGTTGTTTTTAGGAGGCGAGTTTTGGGGCGCTGTTTTGCTTCCCCTTTGCCCTGCCGAGCGTCCCCCGTCCTGCTGGCGGGTCTTCCCGCGCCCCTGGCTGAGGAGGCCGGTGGTGCCGCCGGGGCCGCGCCCTGTTCCTCCGCTTCGTCTGCCTCCAGGCGTAGGGAAGGCGCCGTCCTTTCTCTCCCCCGTCCCAGCCCGTGGCGCAGGAGGATCTCCGTGGGCCGTCAAGGAGAGAGGGAAGGGGGCAGGTGGGGCAGAGCTCCCTCGGTTTCACCCCTGGGGTCTCTTGCCCCCTCTTCCTCGCCTGCCCGGGCTGTGGGCTCTAACCCTGCCTGTGATCGCATCGGTCTAAGTTGCTTTCCTTCCTGTTTGTTTTTTAGGCCTATGGCGAGGTGGGGAAGGCTGAGCTGTGCTCTCAGTGACACTTAAAGGTTCGTCACCTTCAGAGTCATCCCGGTGAGGCATCACCTTGCCTGGGAAGCGTTGCTGAGTTGTGCTTTGAACATAATTTGTTTATTTATTTTTTCGAATACAGGCCTACAAATAACAAAAATCTGCGATTTTAGGATCAGGACAGGCCTGTTGTGTAAGAATTGGGCTAAGCTGGTTTCTGTCTGTCAGTGATCGTGGTTTCTCTTCACTTCCTATTTTCTCACCATTTGCCTTCCTTGTTTAAGACTGAAGCAATCACAGGCAGAGTGAACCCCATTATTCTCTTTGATTCTCAATTTGTGCTCAAGCACTAATAACATAAAAATAAAAGCTTTTATTAATTCATAGGGAAT
This sequence comes from Platyrinchus mystaceus, assembly GCA_035041135.1. NCBI lineage: Eukaryota > Metazoa > Chordata > Aves > Passeriformes > Tyrannidae > Platyrinchus > Platyrinchus mystaceus. The sequence continues at coordinate 50,318,649 of JAWWLV010000179.1, forward strand.
CCATTGGTCCTTTTTATCACTAACAAAAATACCAAAGCTGTTATGAAGCTTCCTCTGCATGTGCCTTCCTCTGCATGCGCCTTCCTCTGCAGGAATAAGCTGTCCCCTTAATTCTTGGGGATAATCCCCAAGGGGGTTAAGATTCCTAATGAATTTCAGAGCTGTTGATTTTTATACAGTGGGCCAAATGGTCAAAAAGCCTTTAAGTGTCTCACTCACATGTATTAGGTATTTGCAGTTGTTTTGGTGGTGAGGTGATTTGGAGTGACAGATGATTTGAAACCTTACAAGGCTCAGTGGTTTTTATTGCAATAACTGAGTGATGTTCAGGATTTTGAGAACAACCTTAAATAGTGTTCAAAAGAAGATAAGGTATTCTTGAGAAGGCAATTTAAAATTAGTGTCACAATAATTCCTCTTGTAAATGACTGTTTCCTACCTCTGAAAGAGCTGCATTCTGGAATTCTAAGCCATCTTGGTTTGTTTAGAAAAAGAAAGGGAAAAAGGTGTTTAAAATACGTGTTTTTTTTATTTCTTGGGGATAGAACCCTAGTGCCTCCGTTAAGTGCCATTAATTGTGAGGTGCCTTAATCGTAAGGAAATTAGATTATAGAGGTTTTCACAGGAGAAACACAGTGATAGACCAGTCACAGTATGCCTGATTTATGCAAGAAAGTCTTTTTTCACTGTCTACCTCACTTGGTGTGACAAGCCACTGACATTTCAGTTATAGTTTTGTGTGGTCCCTCCTGTGAAACAATTTTGCAATTTTCGGAAGGCTTAAACTGTTGTGTTCTTTCTTTCCCGCTCCTTGAGCAAAAGTTTGGTTTTGTTTTTCCTTGTCTTAATTTATTTTTTTTTTTCAGGCAGACTTAGATTTTTTGGTATAACTGATGAACAGTGTTAATGATGCATAGATTTCAAGTCCTGCTGTGGGACTACCTACTCTTGAAGAGGAGCACAGGTGCCTTCTCTGGGCTGAGGATGAAAATAGGTCCCACTAAGACAAACAACTGTAAAAATGACAATTTCCAGGGAATAAAAGAGGAGGATCAGGAAGAAACCGGTCTGACTTGACACACAGCAGAAATACTTCTTTCAAAATAAATTTGTTTTATATTCATTTCAGAGTTTTATTGATAATGGATGCCAGCAAGAATTGAGAAGTGGCTATTCATATTTATTCAAAGAGTTCAAGTATCGCTCAAGTAGCAGCCATTGCAGACAGCGTTTGTAAAGATAACACCACTGATATGCAGACAATTTTGTATCAATAGTGCTATCTCAAGTACAGTGTATTCTGTTTCTTCTAAGATGTTTTATTAGGGAGGAGAATGAGAACCTTTGTAGTAGTAAGAGGCTTTTGGAGAGAGTTTAGACAAATAGACTTCTGTTATTCATACTTAGTAGCAAAATCTTTGTTTTGAGCACATTGTAACCACATAAAATGCTGCTGTTTACAATCATGTACCTTGAAAATTGTTCTTGTCAGGCACCTTAGCTAAGTAGGGGCAGGTCTGATACTTGAATGATAGTACAGTACTTGACATCCATGGCACTGTTTCCAAGGACTTTACCATGATTGCAGGCACTAATAAATCAAGCTTCACAATACCTGTGGGACAGAAGATATTTCTGTTTATTGATGGGAAGAAGTAATTGAGATGCGGAAAAGTTTAAGATGTGTTTTTCTTTTCTTGGAGAAGTGGCATTGGTGATTTTTTAAAGGTGATTTTTAGGGAGAAGTAGATGACTTTATTCCAGTCGTGCAGTGTGTGGTAGGCAGCTGCATGTCATGTTCGTTGGTTCATAAGTTTCCTGACAAACCCCTGGTGTTTGTTGTACTGTGAATTGAAAACGACATAGAATGATAGAATTTGCACTAAAATGTCATTATCTTTTTTCATGATTTTTGTATTTTTTTTCCTAGTTCTGTATTTTCACATAGAAAATTTTTGCAGTTTCCAGGTGTCTTTGGTTTCAAGCAGTAGAGGATACATGAATGCATTTATCCAAATAAATGTGAAAGCATGTGCAGTCATTGCTAAAATGTTTCCTTGGATAACAGCTTTTTTGCAAAAAGAGTGCTCAGTATTGTGCATGCTGCCCATTGCAAGCGATCGCTGTTTGGCACCTATGGCCTACTGATAGCTTGACCAACTTGTAAGTAGGCACAGTGCCATCCTAACAGATGGGTGTGAATATAGACAGCCAAGAAACCATGTCTGTGTATCTAGTGTATTTGTTAAGGGCAGGGTTCCCAGCTGGGGACATTCAAACTTATGTCCATTTTGAATTTTTGCATTTATGGATAAAGGGAAGTTGTCATTAATGAATTTTTTAAAAAAATAAATACCTTCAGGCATACAATTATTGACCATGTTAAGCAAAATAAGGGATGTGTATGGTAGAGGGAAGTACCAGCTCTTCCTTTGATACCCTTGAGGAGTTATTTTAAGTAAAATTAATTCCCTTTTAAGTGAGGCTGCTATCAAGAGTCTCACTGTGACTGTCAGAGATGTGAAGCATATCAGTAGGTTTGTTTCAAGGGCCTGCCAGCCTTATTGTAAAAGAGGCCATGAAGTTTTCTTTTATGGCCAGCAATCTGTCCAGCATTCAAGCACCTAAGTGCACCTGTCCAAGGCTTGACATCATTATTTGTAGTAATTCAGAGGTCAAGGGGTGCAGTCCTTCAAGTCCTCTTCATGTCTCCTATATTGTCTCTTAGCTTGAGGACAGTATGCTCATTTTGGATACGTTTTGGTATCCTTCAGATGACAGTGAGTGTGATCTTGTCCCACGTCTGAGTCCTTAGGCAACACTACTGATTTTTGCACTTTTTCTCCTTATCTGAGTCAGACTTCTGGTTTATTATTCCATTACCACTTCTAATGATTTCAGTTTGTCCTTTGTTTTATTCCTAATGTGGGTGTTCTGAGAAGCTGCTTAAAGGTCTGCAGTGATCTTTTTGGCTTGCTCTTGTAAGTGATATCAACATGTAGCCATTTCTGCCACTCTCTTCCTTCTGGCATTTTGACACCATTGCTTTCTCATTGGTATGGTCTTATCTGAGCTGGTTGGAATTGCATTTTGTGCTTGAAAGTCTCATTTTTCTCTGTAGAAAATCTGGAGAAAGGATCTTCCTCTTAGACAGTAAAGTATGTATCACCTTGAAGATAAAAAAAAAGATGAAGGGATGTAGATAGAGAGAAGTTTCTTGAAGACTGTGGATAAAGCTGTGGGGTAAAGTTAGTCTTAAAATGTGTGTCTTAAAATGTGTCTTGATTGTCGGGAAGAACGTTACTGTGCAGAAGTGGAAATATGGAAGAGTAATGCAGAATTTAAACGTCCTGTTTTGTGATAATGAGGAAGCTTGTGCAATGTAGATGTTGATAAATACCAGTCTCTTCCTGTGATGTATTTAGTTTTGTTTTGTTGAAGTTACTCATTTAACCACAGTAGATATTCAGATGTGGTTCTTTGACACAAAGATACTTCCCAGATTAATAAGAACTCTGAAAAAACAGAACTTAAGCATGGAATGATGCTCCTTCTCTTCTGTATTGAATGACTGGTGTCTGCAGACTGCTTTCTGCCAGTTCACTACTGTCTGACCAGATTCTTTTAGATCTTCCTTGTATGAAGGATGCAATATTTAATATCAAATTTACTTATTTAAAGATAGTTGGTGCAATACGGGATTTCTGATTTAGGAGACTAATGCAAAATATACTGAAAACAATACAATTTTAAGTTACACTTGGCAAATTACAGCAATTGCAATACACAGTTCAGTCACAATACTGATGTAATTCTCAATACTGGTCTCCATAATATGTTCACTCTCATCATGCTGGTGTCCCCAGCCGGGGGAAGGAATACCTGGATTGCAACCAGCTCAAGCCCATTGTTCTCTTCGAAGTTCTTTTCCTGGTTATTTAGTTTTTGCATGCTTATGTTGGACTGAACCTCCTGTTCACTCCCCTCACACTGGCCGGTCTAACTCTGGGAGACATTTACACCTGCATTTGATCCACTTAACAATTCTGAGCTCCATTCAACTGTTTTCCTAAAACAAAGGCCACCCATCAGCCCCCTTTGTGTTGAGCTCAAGTGAGCTCCCTTGCATTATTGCCAGAGCTCCTTGGGCTTATCACCATTTTTCATCTCCATGTAGTATTTTACCCATTGTTGGGCTTTATTCTGTCACACTTCACCTCTAGGGGTTTGGTCAATCACAGTTGCAGACTTGAGTATTAGGGACAGAATAACATTTTCAAGAAACTCGACAGTTATTCTTGCATTTAGTAAGTAGAGAAATGTTTATGGGCTGCCCTCTTCAAGTGTTAGTTGGGTGACAAACATTATTTGAGGAAGAAAATTTCCTGAAGCTATTACCCAGTCAGAAGAGTCTTGTAGGAGGTGGAGTGCTTTTGGAACAGCTGTTATAGTTATGCAGTTTTCTTTTTGGGAAATTAAAATAAGTCCTAAAGGAACATTAGAACTGAAAGAGGAAAACTGATGTTAAATAACTGATGTTAAGGTTATTGTATTGAGGAGCTAGACTAATACGAAATAGGTATTTTGCTATCCAGAAACTTCCTGAATTGTGTATTAATATTCATTTTTGCTTCCAGCAAAATCATAAAATCCCACCAGTCAGAATGGTATCCTTTAGAAAATAACTGTGACTCTACTTGACTTTTATCTGCATAAGGTAGAGGGAAAGATCACTTCTTTATAAAATAATTCATGTAAAGAGACCTAGCGCACTCTTTGCCATGTCATGGCTACATATTCAGTAAGTTCTTTTACTGCAGCAAAATCTGACTCTGCTAAAAACTCACAACATTTATTTGCTCAAAATAAGGCCTTCTGCTGAGAAGGACTTTAGGGTGATGGTGGATGAAAAGCTGGACATGAGCTGTCAAGCAGCTCAGAAAGCGTGTTGTATCCTGGGCTGCATCAAAAGCAGCATGACCAGCAGGTCCAGGGAGGGAATTCTGCCTCTCTGCTCTGTTTTGGTGAGACCCCACCTGCAGTGCTGCATCCAGGTCTAGGGTCTCCAGCACAGGAAGGACATGCATCTGTTGGAGGGAGTCCAGAGGACGCCCACAAAGATGATTAGAGGGATTGGTGCTTCTATTAGGATAGGCTGAGAGAGTTGGAATTATTCAGCCTGGGGAAGAGAAGGCTCTGGGAAGACCTTGTTGCAGCCTTTCGGTACTTGAAGGGGGCCTATAAGAAGATGGGAACAAACTTTTTAGAAGGGCCTGTTGTGACAGGACAAGGGGTAATGGTTTTCAACTGAAAAAGGGTAGTTTTAGATTTGATAGGAGAGAGAAATTTTTACAATAAGGCTGGTGAAACAGTGGAACAGGTTGCCCAGAGGGGTGGTAGATGCATGAAAATATTCAAGTTCAGATTGGATAGGGCTCTGAACAACTTGATCTGGTTGAAGATGTCCCTGCTCGTTGCAGAAGGACTAGATGACATTTAAAAGTTTCCCTCCAATTCAAACTGTTACAAGATTCTATGATTCTGTTCTGCAGAAAGATGCATGTTCCAGTAGGCTGTTAGGTTATTTCTGGAAATACTCCTTGTCTGAGACCTGAGGTTGCGAGAAGGCAACAGTTATGCTTTTATACTTAAGATCTCAAAATAGGTAGTTATGTACTAGTTTTTTGATGACCCACTCAATGCTGTGCTGTAAACAATAAGCAGGCTTTGATTCTTGTAGCTTGCAGTTATATAGGAGAAAAAATGATAAATTGTTTGGATAGCTTTTTTAAATTCTTTTTGTGTGTTTTTTACAACTAAGAGGAATTCCTCATATTAGTAATGAAGACTTGGAATTTTTCAATATGCAAGTTTAATTCCAGGAAAACTGAGATTTATTTCATTAGTTTACTTTTTTCCAAGTTTTTGCCACCTGTGATTGGTTGTGATTGATTGAATATGCTAGATTCTGATAATTTTTTAGTGTGCATTACACAAGGTCATCTAATAGGTTTCTCCTGTGAAGATTTTTGCTGTCAAATTTTTTTGTGATGGAAAAATACGTTGTTTTGCACTTAGAATTCATGCCAATGAAGCTGCTTACTGCATTTCTCTTAAGGTATCTTTGTAGTAACAAGTTATAACTTAACCCATATTTTTTCATGCTACTAACAGATTTCTACGTAAAACAGATCGGATCAGCATGTAACCTATGCTTTTTTTAATTTTTCCTTCCCTCCTCTCTCTCTCTCTCCAGGGAAAATGCCATATAATAAGAAGACTGCTGGAAAAAGAGTCCCTGCAAAAAGGAAACTTGCTGAAGTATTTACACTGGGGGAGGTTCTAGCAGATACATCAAGAAAAGAATGGAAATTAGGTGTCCCTATAGGGCAGGGAGGCTTTGGGCGCCTATACCTTGGTAAGTGTAGTTATCTTTGATAATGGTTTAAAATGAAGAGTGACATGTTTATCCTGATTCAAAACAATGAAACATTGATCCTGAATTAGAAATATGAAGTGTCTTCACGTGGTCTTTACTAGAACCTTAGCTTGGATCAGGGTATTGGAAGAAGATGACAGGAGTAAAAAATAGTAATTTTAAACACTAGTTGTATGATTTTCCAGTGGTAGTTCCTTCTTTTTTTAAACCAAAATCTTTATTACTTTTTAGCCGTGGAAAAGGTAGTTTAGTATTTATTTAAATTTGATTTTTGGTTTGGCTTAAATACTGGATTTTTTCATGAGTTTCTTTGTAATAAATTCTGAACTGAAGCTGTCTGAGTATATTCTGTGGAGGCTACTGCTCAGCCAGTATTTTGGCTGGTTTTGATTTTGGGGTTGCTTTGATTTTTTCATTGCCTTGTGAACTTCTGACATGTTGTATAATTTTTTTAAATATAACTAATGTTCAAAACAAATCAAAATTTTGGACTTCACAGTTTAAACCATCAGTACAGTTCTTGTTTTGCACTGCTGTTAATGAATACAAGGGAAATTTCTTAAAGTGAATAATGTTCCTTACTTAGTATCACTCAAACAGAAGAACATATAAGAGAGGTCTTGAGACCATCTATTTGATTGCCCCAGTCATTTTTCAAACATTTTTGAACAGATGAGAGTTAATGTGATCGCTATAATATGGTCTTCCTCATCTTGGTGAAAAAGTTGCACTGAATTCATACTGAGTTGAAAAACAACACCAAAAAGTCTGTCCTGCTTTTAAAATGAACAGACTGCAGCATAAGTGGGTTAAGAAGAAAAGCAGGACCAGTGTGTGGCTTCTTGCCAGAGAAGCTTTCAATTACTTACTCAGCCTTGCTCAATGAGCTACTAAATTTACTGGAGTTCCAACTCACTCAAATTGTGTAGTTCTTCATGTTACGAATTCCTGCTTTGTTGAAGCCAAAGTGTGCTCTCTGCTTCCCCATCATTTGCACAAAGCTGTGACCCGGACTGTTTCTGTACTTCGTGCTTGCCTAGCCTGATGTCCTTCATACCTGTATCTGTCACAAATATCAACAGCTTATTACCAACAGAAAGTCACTTTCAGATACATGACATGGCAACACAGTAGAGAGAATTTATTTTTCATCTTTATGTCCACAAATATGTAAGTTTATCAGAATCCTAGAAAACAAAAAAAAATAATATTGACTAGGAAAAAGTTACTGGATAGTAAAAAGAATTATTTAGTAAACTGCCTGTTCTCCTCAAATAGAAGGGAGAATGCAAGACTATACTCATATACAGTAGCCTTGCCATATAGAGTAGTTCTCTTACCAATGCTAAGGTACTGGTCTGTGTTCATGTCATTACTTAATTACTTTGTCATATGTCTGTCCATGCTGCATAGCAAATAAATGTGTGCTTTGTGACAGTTTGCTCTCCTCCTACTAATAAAAGCTTCTTTTTTAACAGCTGATGTTAATTCTTCAAAGTCGGTTGGCAGTGATGCCCCTTATGTTGCGAAAGTGGTAAGAGAGCAACTTAAAAATATTTGTTCTAAAATAGCATGTGTAATTTAAAACATCTTCTGAAAATAATGCAATTGCACAGTGCTCTTTAAAATAAATGTGTGGTGATACAGAGGAATGCAGGTGAGAATTGGGACTCCTGTGTATGAGGGACATCATAGCGGAACATCAGTGGAGTTGAGAAAGATTCATGAAATGGATCATATTCTATTTAATTTGCTTCCTCTAAAGAGCCCAAATATCACCAAAGGAATGAAATCTGGCTAGCTTTTGGAGAATTTCTGTGATTCATCAGTGAGTCTGTGTGAACTGTTGCTCACCACTGGATGTTGGTAAACTGACAGATGGCTTGGGAATAGTAAAAAACAAAACCTTGATTCCCAAGGTCTCCACAGATACAAAGTCCTTTAAATGTTTTATTGCAAACCACATACCTGTTCTAATTTCTGTTGAATTAAAATAGCATTGACACATAATTTTTTTAACCTAATGATAGAAAGAAGAAAAAGAATTGTTGATACCTCATTTTCAGCCCTGTGTAGCAAATCAGCAAATTGTTTTTATAACTTGAAATTTTCTTATGCTTTTAGTCTTAAAAAAAGAGTTATTTCATTTGGTTTGGCTATTTCTCTTCCTAAGGTCAAAAGAATTTTTCTTAAATTTTTCCAGAGTATTTGGTATAGATCCTACTATCATATATGATTCCCTGGTAAAGTCTTAGTGAAAAAAAACAGGGAATGTGGGAATAGCCATAGTAGATCCAGACTCTTGATTATCTTGGTGGCATTTCTGTTCCTGTGACAAAAACAAATACCAGAAAACTGTACAAGAACTTCACAATGTAAAAGATTAGTTTTTCAGCACAGTTCAGAACTGCTCTGTTTTAACATTAAACTATATGATGATACTGAAATGCTTTGCTGCAGTAGCTGCCGCATTGTAAATACGTTAATACTTTTAACATTTGTTCCTGAAACTAAAAGATCAGGTTAAATTAGAATAAAATACATTTTAGTTAATATGTGCCTTTGATCTTGATATTTACATCTGCTGACTAGAGGGAAATTCTGGAGTACTGGTTTTGATACTGTTCAGATGCCCCAAGGTGCAGTTTGTGTTGACCCTGTTTCCGAAATGTTGTCCCTTGCTGAAGGAAGCACTATGCTTACCATGCAAATGTCAGACTGCCACACTTTCAACATCAGCCTGCTGCTGCCACCTTACATGTTTTGGGCAGGAATTCTGCACAGATCAGGAACCTCATCCTGGAGCTGGGTGCTTCAGTATATTCAGCCTGTGCTGTTGAGGGCGGGGGTGTCTGTCATGCAGGAACTGTGGCCTGTTCAGAGGCACATAACAGACAGTGAGACCATCGGCAGTGGCTTCCCTGTAAGAGGCAGTGGCTTCTAATTGCTGGCTCCTGCTGAGTTTGGACTAATCAGGAAGCAGAGCACCATTTAACCTTGATGGAAGAATCTGGTTTGACTTGCTTGGAAAATCATCAGATATGCATTAGTGTATGCTGTGTGTAATTGCTATCCCTCTCTTTCCCTGAGTTTGAAACCTGTCCATCTGCTTCTCTTCTCCACTTCAGGCTCTGAATATAGGAGTTGCCCCAACTTTTGGGCTGCCTTTATCCTAGATTCACTTTGCTGCAGCATTTTGTAAATACTTCCATTGCTAATATCCCAGATGGCTACTCATTTCTAATTTATCTTTTATAATTTTGTCTTTATGGCAGTAAATAGTAGCCCCAGTCTTTGTGCTAGCCTCACAAATGACCCATAACATATTATGCCTCTACAGTCTAGTATAACACAACTACGGATAAGAGCCCATTTTCTGATGCCTGGGTGGTTGCTAGTTGATCCATCAGCTGAAGCAAAGTGGTTAACAGCTTTGAACAATTATTAGTGTTTAACAAAATATGTGCCTCTATAGTAATGTTCTTCAAATTAAGCTATTAAAGCAGGATGGAAATTGGCTTAGTCTTTGACATATCCTCATAGTATTGATGTCTGAACAGTATGAAATGAATCACAGTTTTTATTAAAAAAAGAAATGCTTTTTAACATGTGGACCTTTCAGATGTCATTGTTCAGGAGTGGATGCAGAGTTTAATTACACTTCATTCTTCATTAAATTGCTGACTGAAAAAGATCAGAATTCTTAAAGTACTACTTGAAATTTGTTGGGTGTCGACATGTACTCCATAATCGCTTTCATTATGATATCTTTTTGAATAAGGCATTAATTTCAGCTGTATAAGTCATGTGTTTAGGATGATCCTGGGCATAAATCTGTAGAAGTTTGGGAGCTAGTATAGCAAATAATGGACATAATTGTGTGAGCTTTTTTAGCATAGCTTATGCATTTATTTATCTGTATGTAAAATTAATGGTATTGTGGGAAAACACCTTCATAGTCAACATGAAGAACTATTTTGTAGTTAAATCACTTATCCATTCCCTCAAGTATGAAAAGGTAGCAGATTTTCAGCATTTGCTCTGACTAGAGAAAGATATATCTCTTTTTCAGCACTGAGACATAATTTTTTGTGGCATAATTTATTTATAGATAAATATTGTAAGAATTTTTAACACCTGCAGTTTTTCACTGTATTTTAGTGAGAAAATAACATTCAAACCTGTGTAAACTGAATGCAAATTATATATAAGATAATTTATATTCTAATTAAAATAGAGTATTAATGGATTATGCTACACAGAAACAAGTGAATGGGTCAAATAACATCTGTCTGAGATAACTGCAGTGTATGAATTTACCTATTTGTCACTTCTGGTCTGTTTATATAATCTCTGTATTGCTAATTTGTTGTCCATTGTGTATAACTAAAAATCTGTGTGTGTGTTGATCAGTTTGTCAAGCTGTTTTTGGTTTTGTTATTTTTTTCTGGTGCCTGGCTGAAGTCTGACTGTTCGTCCCACAAAGAGGGGCCAGAAAACTGTTGTTTTGGCTCCACTGTTTGTCAGGGCAGTGTTGCTGGACAAAGTGAGGTGGAGATAGGTGGTAGGTTTGTAATTGAGGGTCCAGGACTGGGAGTGGTGCCCAGGCTGATCTCTGCTCTCCCTCTGACCCGTCTTCCTGACTCTGCCCCTGCGCCCAGATATCAGTGTGCGCTGCAGCCCATGGTGTTTGATCGTGTGGTTGATCTCTTTACATTGCTACCTTAATGTCAGACAGCAGTAAACCTCTATTAGCTGAGTGGTATAGTCTGGCCCTTAGCAATTTTCTGTATCACTGCATCTGCATTTAAAAGTTAAAAGTTAAAATTAAAACCATTTAAAATTGATGTGTAACTTAGAACTTCTCTTAATATCGTGTGATCGTATTATTTCTGGGTTTCTTTGCCGGTGTAGGATGTTCCAAAACAGGTATTTTCACTGAATGTGGACATATATGAGTAACTAGACTAAAATATGTTGCTTAAGATCATCTCAAAATCAATCAGTCAAAAATTGCAAGAGTTGAAATAATTTTTTTTTTCTGTACCAAGTTCTGGAAATGTAGTGTCAAGGTACTTGCCCATTTGCTATACTTGCAGTATTTCAAAGCTTTGGTGTTTTCATACAAATTTTTCTCTTGAACTTTACTTGTTACATGGTTCCCATAGATTTGTCCCTTGAAAATGGAACTGAAATATCTTATGTTCTGTTAAATACAAGGCAGGCTCTGAAGTCAAAACAGGTTTAGTTCTTATAATTTAGTTTAAGAGAAATTTTGAAATCCTCTGTAATTTTTATCTCTGTCAACTAACGTATGAAGGGAACAAAATGCCTTATGTTCAGCAAGAATTTAACTGCAATCCATCTTTAATCTGGAAAAGAAGAGATAAGGAGTGTTTTTTAATGTTCTCTGCTAAACTTTGCCAATTATTGGTAATATTTGTATACATTTCAGTTAATTTGTTATTCTTCAGTCTTTTGTTATGGGACAGTATTCTTTGGTACCCTTACTGTTAAGCAATTTATAACAAAAATAACTTTTTAGAGCTAACCTTCTCTTATAAAATGAAGATATTCTGTTGAGTTTATCAACACTGGGTAGAGTACTTGAGGGAGAATATGCTTTTATAGGGTGAATGTTACATTTTGTGAGCTTTTAATAATTATTAGGCACTAACACAGCAGTTTTTAACCAATTTTAAATTGTCTTAAAGGAACCCAGCCAGAATGGACCTCTTTTTACTGAGTTAAAGTTCTACATGCGAGCTGCTAAGCCAGATGAAAGTAAGCAGTCTATTAAAATGTTTTTAATGAACTACAAGCATTTAGGAAAATAGAGCCCATAGGAGTAAGGTCAAACTTTAAGGGAATTTCTTTAAGTAATTTTCAAAATTATTTTAAAATTATTGACATCTAATTCAGACATATAATAAATTAGATTTTTGGTAAGAAGTTCTATATAGTTCTGTTGATGGTGTTGTCTAAATTGAAACTTGAGTTACATCTCTGTCCCTACGATGAATATATTGTTAACTTTCCAGTATACTTTGCATACATGTTTCCCTGAAATAAGCAGCTCACAGGTATGCAGAAACTGTAAGCTAGGGGTCCCCAAACTACGGCCCATGGGCCGGGTCTGGCCCGGGGGCGTCCCTTATCCGGCCCGCTCTCACCCCCCTGCTGGGGGTTGGGGGTGGAAACCAAGCAGCCCCGTCCTCCTCTTCCTCCTCTGCGATGCGCAGCGGGCGAGAGGCGGGGGCGTCTCCTCTGCTGGGCAAGCAGTGTCGGCAGCCTCTGGACTGCGAGCTCCAGCCAGCTCGGGCGAATCGCCAGAGCCCCGGTGCGGCAAAGTTCCTTCAGTCCCTTCTGACCCCTCCTCTGGACTGTGCGGCCGGGCTGAGGAGGGGGGCGGCAGCATCAGCGAGGTGGGCGGCTCCCCTGTCTCTCCCTCCCTCCCTCCAGCT
>JAWWLV010000179.1:50331651-50426651 GCA_035041135.1 Platyrinchus mystaceus
TCACATTGAAATATTATTTGTTTTTGTTGATTACAATTCTTCATTTTAAATATTGCATTCTTTTTCCTGTTTTTGTGTACTACTACAAATAAAATATGTGCAGTTTGCATAGGATTTCGTTCATTTTTTTCCAAACTATAGTCCGGCCCCCCACAGTGTCTGAGGGACAGGGAACCGGCCCCCGACAGTGTCTGAGGGACAGGGAACCGGCCCCCTGTTTGAAAAGTTTGGGGACCCCTGCTGTAAGCAATGTGACTACTCCCTTTTTATGTAGGTCTACTGATGCAAATTAATAAACTTTATTTGTATTTTCAGTTCAGAAGTGGACTAAGTCCCATAAACTGAAATATTTAGGTGTACCAAGATATTGGGGTTCTGGCTTGCATGAAAAAAATGGAAACAGGTGAATATATCTTTTGTTGACATACATGAAAATTTGTTTAGTCCACAACCACTATCCCTTTTAACCTAATTTACTTTATAAGCTGTATTTCCCACTTACCTTTGTGTTGTTCGCTTTTGCTACAGTTTCTGTTCGTGTCAGGGTGTGTTTAGGGATTATATGAATAGATATATTTTATCTGTATTCTGTTACTCATATTTGTGTCTATTCTTTCTAATTTAGATTTCATTTGTTATGAGCATTGCTGTAATACAGTGATGCTTTCTATGTATATGTGGTTTAAAAACTTTTTATATTTTAGTTAAAACAAAGTCAACTTCTAATGTGTGAGCCCTTGAATAATATGACTACCTTTAAAGTTTTTCTTGTGTGCATTTAAAGTATTTTCACTCACAAATATTAAAGACTTAGTGCTCTCTCAAATCTTATTTTATTTTCCCTAGGGATAGGTTTGTTGTTTGGTGGTTGTTTTTTTTTTTTTTTTCTTAATCTGTGAGCTAGAATAATTGTTAGTCTCGTGTTAAATTTGTTTTAACTCTAGGGATAGTTTTTAGTATTGTTCCCTGTCATGAAGAGTTTTTGTTACTTGGTCTTTAATGTTAATGCCTGTTTATGTAATAGCACTTGTCTTCTATTGGGCTTTCTCTACACATCTGTGCTGCAAAGGAGTTTTAGTCCTTCTCTGGCAGCTTAGAGTAGGTCAGGCTTCTCTGTGTGGAACACTGCATAGGGCAGTCAGTATGTATGCCTTAGTATGTCAGAAATATCAGTGTTTCAGTAGGTCCTCAACTGTAAAACTAACTTAATGTAAAAACAACATTAATTTTGAGAGGCAAAAGCAAATATAGCAATTTTTTGTTTTTATCCCTCAAATAAATGTGTCTTTGCATTCAGTGTTTAATGCATGAATTTCTTTAATATAGCTACTATGAATTTTTACAGTTCTTGCACCAGTTTGGCTCTGGCAGCGAATATCAGAACACCTTTTGCAGCAGGAGGTTTTTGTTGTTAATAATAGGTTAAAAAGTTTGCAATAGGTTTCAGTAAACTAACATTTTAAGTAACCTTGTTGAGTCACTTAAGTAATTTATAAAGTAAGGAATGTATTTTTATAAGTAATTGATGCTTGGTTTTGCCTATAGTGAGTTACAATAGGATGTTTTCCTCTGTGAGTACTTGTTATTGTGTTGCATAACTAGAATAAAGAGCAGTTCTCTTGATGGATGAGCTTTTTGACTAGCTGATGTAAAAAAAGGTAACAATTGATGTACAGCATTAAAAAATAGTCAAGAATTTCCCTCAGTTTCTTTTGAGAGAATCAGTAATTTGTACAGTTAACACACAGATAAAATACTTTGCTAAGTGCAATTCAGTAACTTCGCTGTTTGGTTTTTTTTTCCCTGCCCTTGAATTTAGTTATCGATTTATGATAATGGACCGATTTGGCAGAGATCTTCAGAAGATGTATGAAGAGAATGCAAAGCGATTTTCCCGTAAAACTGTACTACAATTAGGCCTGAGAATTGTAAGTTTAAAAAATACATTATATTTCCACAGTCTGTCTTCCTTGTGCAAGTCTCAGTTCAGTCCCACTTCTGTGCTGAGTCCAGGTCCTCTGCTGGGCGGGCCTGGGTACTGCATTTACATGACTTTTGTTTTGTTAGCTTGATATTCTGGAATACGTCCATGAGCATGAATATGTGCACGGAGACATCAAGGCCGCAAACCTCCTTCTGAGTTACAAGAACCCTAATCAGGTATTTCTGATGCATTTTATTCCTCATGTTTTAAACCTTCTATTTGACAACACATGAAAGTGCTTTGAACCTGTGAAATCTAGCAGAAGCTCATTTTTAAGAATGTATATGGTAACATTATTTCTGCTTGACATTTATATCTAGTTAATATTCTATGATTTTTAAATGCATTTTGCTGGACAGTTATCAATTGACTATTTGGCCTAAATAATATTCTAGAGAAATTCTCAGGATTAAAAAAAAATTGACTCACAAATAGGTATTTGCAGGTGGAAGCCTAAAATTATATAGCACACTGGTAAATTATGTTTGCTTGTCTGCATTGTTACCTCATTCCTTTGTTCAAGAAATCCATCAGATAAGTGTTCTGTTACTTGGAAAAATTGGTCTTTAAAGTGTTTATTGTTCCACTTGATTTATGGAAGTCTTTCATTTTTCTGCATTTTTAACTCTCTTTACTATTCAAACAATGCATATTAGAGTTTCAGAATTATGTATGTGTTCTTACCCAAATGTTTTAGCTTGTGAAAGATGTAAAATAATTTCAGTTCTCTTAAAGTAACTGTGGTGTTAGTGAGTAGTAGTAGTATGTAGTATTGTTCAATTGAGACAGCTGACTTTATAGAGGGTAGCACAGTAAGTGTATTTATAACTTTATGGCCATTGTTTCCTTTTTTGCTTGTTTTTTTTTTATTTAATTTTACTGGTAATAACTGACTATTTTACTGTACTTGTCTTCTGTATCAGCAAGAAAAGTCTTCTAGATCAGACTGCTATATGAAAAATATTAAACCTATCTGGCATATTGTTTTCAAATCATAGTAAGATTAATAAAGCACTGAGAAAGAATCATTTAAAGTTGAACAGTCACCATTTTTAATACTTTTAAAGAAATTATGAGAATGATTCGCACTTGTATTTATTATTTGCATATTTTTTGTATTTATATTTTGTATTCTTTAACCTCAAAATTCTCTGTGGAAATTACTAGGTGTACTTGGTGGATTATGGACTTGCCTACCGATACTGCCCTGAAGGAGTTCACAAAGTATATAAAGAAGATCCAAAAAGGTGTCATGATGGAACTATTGAATATACCAGTATTGATGCACACAAGGGTGTGGGTAAGGATGTAAAACTCTTCTCAGCAATAGGCATTTGTACATCCTTTCTTATAAATACTTTAAAAAACTCAATGCAGCAAGTAAACAAACTAGGTTTCTGAATCTGTAAAAATGTTTTTCTTATTTTTCTTTTGTTCCCTATGGATTATGCTGGCCTTTTTATTTTCAATTCACTAACTTTTACTTACTGCATTTTTAATGTAACTTTCTTAACTAGAGTTTCTTAATTTATAAAGACTGTTAAGATGTTTCATGTATTGCTTTTTACTAAGTAGAAATGGAATAGTTCTTGTGAGATCTTGATAAAAAATAGGGCCTGTTTTCAGGAGAAAATAGTTTCTGTTATCAATGTGAAAATATTCTTGTTTTTAAGTCAATATTTAGAATTTTTTTTTTTTAACAAAGCTTCACTTAATTAATTAATTATACCTATAGTCACTGAACATCAAAAGGCAAGAAGTGACAAAAGGTTGAACATGGAAAGTACAGGTCTGTGTCTGATTAAACATTGAGAATTTATAGTGAACAGTAATTTCATTTTCTTAATTCTTAAATTTTGCTTTATTAGCATAAAAGTGTGTTCTGCAACAATGAGAGTTGTTGAAAATGATTATTTACTTTAGGATGAACTCTTACATCTATGCTTAAAGCTGAACATGAGCAAAGATGACTTGATTTGCCTAGTTATACTTCTAGTGTAGTCTGTGGTCAGTGTACATCTGTGTTGTTTTGGGGGTTTTTTGCTGGTTTATTTTTGGGTGTGTTTTTTCTTATGAAGGCTTAGAGATCTGATCTCTTACTGTCCCTGTTCAGTTTTCAAGCCAAATAAAATAATTCAGCATTGTAGAATATTTTTATCGGGAGGTGAGGTTTCAGCACTATTACCTTTTTATAGAAGAAGAGAAATAAAAACTGTTTTGAACAGAAAGTCAATCACTTCACTAACTTGTTCTATTTTTTTTCCACAATTTGACTACTTAAAAAGCTTCCCAAATTGGGATAAGTGCAGCATGTCATGTTTTTGAATAGAAGAAAGAGATTGATAAAGGACTTGAAAATGAAGTTATCCTTCCAGATGTAGGAAAAATATTTTTTCCTTCCTAGCTTTTATGCTAAAGAAATAAGTAACATATACAGAAGTGTTATGTTGTTAGCATTGACTTTCTATTGTCTTACCATATTTACAAATTATTACTGTTGTTAAACTGTGTGTACTTTATTATCTGATGCAATGGTTGATTTTTTTATGTGTGGGTATGTATTTAGCACCATCGAGACGTGGTGATCTGGAGATCTTGGGTTACTGCATGATTCATTGGCTTAGTGGCCATCTACCATGGGAAGATAATTTGAAAGATCCAAATTTTGTCAGAGACTCAAAAATCAGGTGAGAAAACTACTTGTTTTCTTTCACTTTTGAAAATGAAAATGTCTTACTGTAGCAATGCTTTGTAATTTAAGTATGTTTCCTTTTGGTGAGTAGGCATTTTCTATACCCTCCAGTTTCCCTTCATCATGTCTCATGTATCCTTGACTTGTAATTACACTTCAGTTGTACTGTTCTACTGTCTTCTTTTGCATGTGTGAGATGCTTATTTTTCCACCACGGTATTGTCACTTTAGCATACAGCCATCAGAAATCACTCTTACCAGAATGCAGGTAACCATTAGTCCTGCTTTACAAGTGTGGAGTATGAGTAGCCCTTATAGCACCATACGCTGAAGTCAGTGGCAGAAATGGAAGCTAAAGGGGACCCCTAAATGTCTTTGAGCATCATTCCAGCTAGAGCACTACTACTGTGGGATTTTAAATTATTTTTCTTTTTGTCCCCCCAGCTTCACTGTTAACGTTCCTTCATCTTCCCCTCAGTCCCAAACAACCTTCTCTTGTCAGGTATTTAATATGAAGGGAGCTGCCCCAGCACAGCAGTTTCAGTCTCATTAACAAGTATTTGTCATCTGGCTTCCTTAGCATTGGTATGTGAGGGTTTAAAATGGACCAGTTCTACTTGCTTACTTGTATAAGAACCAAAAACTGTTGGACAACAGCTTACTGTATTTCACATATCCCATCTGTCATTTGTCAGGTTCTCAAGTGTACTGCACACCTAAAACTGTCCACACCAAGTCATACCAAAGATTTATGTAGTAGTGTTTCCTGTGTCTTACAGTGGCCCAAGCTGGGTACTTAGAAAGTTTATCAGAACAGGGCAAGATTAAAAATCCAAAAGAGACAGTAGTTTTGAATAATTTTGTTTTTCAGATGTAGAGATAATATTTCCGTTTTAATGGACAAATGTTTTCCTGAGAAAAATAAACCAGGTAAGAGGAGCTGTTTTTAAATACTTGTTTACTGAAGTTTGTACCTATTTTTCTTCTTCCTTTCAATCAGGAACAACAGTGGCATGAATTAGAATGTTGCTTAAGAGAAGTTTAGGCTCTTTCTCTTGGGTGTAGTTGTATGAACTGCATTGCTTCTGGCTAAGGACAGTATTAATTGGAAACATGGAATGTGTAAATTGATTTTTCGCAACTGAATTTTAGAACAAAAATTAAAAAGTAGTGCAAACTTGAAGTACAGATTGTTCTTATTTGGCATTGGTGATTTGCTGAGTACATTAAAAAACCCCAAACCCTAACTCTATTAGAAATACACTTTCTTGGTTTCCTAATACTTAGTTATTTCCAGCTATTCGTGGTGATCAGAAGAGTTTTCTCTGTCAAGTGTGACTTGCCTGTTTTCAGAGTGGTCTAATGTTTCATGTATTATTTTATATATGTTTCAGCCTTGAACTGATTAAATTCTGAGATAACATTGAATTTACTTTTCCACATTTTTATATATAGACATAAGAAATACAGTGTAAACAAGCATTCATTAGTGAAGATTGGCCCATTACACTTTTTTACAACTGACTCTTCATTGCAATGAACAGGTGATAAACAGTGATGCTGTCATCACTGGGTAATGAACCTTGGCATAATTTTTTTCTAAAACATGTTGTAGTAAAGACACAATTATTAGGAGTTTATAAATAAACATTTCAAAAATAGCATAAGTAGTGCATGCATAATTTCTGTCTCTTTTGTGGTAAAAGTGAATGATAAAAAAATGTTTTCAAATAGAAATTAATTGGAGATGCCATTTCTTTAGATGAAATAGCCAAATATATGGAAAAGGTGAAGCTACTGAGCTATGAAGAGAAACCCGTTTACCAGCATTTCCGAGAAATACTTCTGCAAGGTCTCAAAGCCATTGGGCAAAAAGATGATGGAGTTCTTGACTTCGGCTTATCAGAGAATGGAGACTTTCAAACAAATCCCGTACAAAAGGTTTTATTCTAAAAGTTCTTGTCAGCTTTTATTGCGTTTTGTTGAGCTAAGTGAAAGTTAGAGTGGTGTTGGAAGTAGGTGCCATGATTTCATCCAGTAGGAAATAATTAAATAATGAAATGTTTAAGTCCTAGTCACACACATTATTTCTCTAACTCAACTTTGCTAATTGATATTAAAACAATGCAGGATGAAGTTTGTAGGTATAGTTTCATAATAGATAGTACCTTGGACAACAACATTCGTATATCTAAATATGACATTTGAATAGATGAACATTTGGCTAATTTACTTATTTCTTTAAATTGGTAAAACTCCAGATGGATCAAAGTACACGTAAGGTAAAATTATTCTAGTTTTCGTTTCATATTAGTTTTCTTTCCGTGACTAGTTCAAAGCTTAGTTTTAAGTATACATTTTTATGCCAAGTATTTGATTTTGGAATTCACATATTGAATTTACCATGATCTAATATGTTATTTTTGAGTCTTAACTATGTTCATAGGCTAGGGGTATTTTATTCTTTGTATTTAAGAAGCCTTAAACTGTGGATTTGAATTCCCATTTGAATATGGCGTTAGGAACTTTTTAAGCTTTAGGGAAAGCGTATGTTAAAATGGCTTCTAACAATAATCTGATCGGATAATGGGACAATAAATATTATTTCGTACTTCAAACTGCATTTATTAGTTCTTTATTTATGTTTGTTGATAGCAGGTGGGTAGTTTATTGGTTCCTTTATCATGAGCCAGGGAACTGAGAATACAGGGTAATAGTACAAGTTGCCTGCTTACTGACACAATCAGCAGTGTTAAATTAAAGATGGGGAAAGAGCAGAAAAGAAAAAAACATGTAGGATTTTAAAGTCTGAAGATATAAGTCCAGCTTTTCTTATTTTGTTTTTCCCAGTAAATAGTATTTTGGCTAAAATTGTACAGCTGTGGTCTCTAGACGAGTATTTTCTCCTGAACTCTGTGTAAAGGTCTGTCCCAAAGGAGGGTTCATTAGCATAAGTTCTTCTGTTACCCCCGTGGTTCGACATGGCTTGAGACCTGTATTTTGGGGAAAAAAATCATCTGTTTTTAATGGTTGGCTGGTTTCTTTGCTGAATAAGTTGGCCTGCTGCAGAGCCAGCATCTGTGACCTTTAATGTCCTTGTCCAGCAGAGATGTCGGGTGCACATTTTCAATGGAATAAAACCTCAAAAATCTTATTTCTTTAGCCATTATCAGTCAAGACCGTTTCCAAAGGGTGGGATAATACTCTTCCATAGGTTCTTACCTACTGGCATGACATAGGAGCTCGTTTTTACATTGGGGGTTTTTTGGTTGTTTTTTCTTACTCTGAGGAACCATATGCATGGTCAGCTTGCTCAGTTGTCACAAATAAGTTCAAGCATTTGGATAAAACAATGAGTGTTACTGGCCCGTTTGAATAAGTGTTTTCAGCAGTCTGCTTGCTGTTTCAGTGGACTTCATGCCAGCTACTGCTGGAGTGACCAGACAGAATAAGATTGATGGACATCAGGTTGACATCCCTTCTTGCTTTTGACCAAACACTGGAACAGATGACTCTTCTTTCTATGCAGGATTTTGCAGGCCTTGTAACAGCAGTGGTATAGGCTAGGGTAGAAGAATAGATTGTGTCAGTCCTTTCTAGGCCGAATTTTTCGCTTCTCTTCAAGAATGAATGAAAAGAGGTCTTCAGCAGGATGTCTCCACTTCCAGAATATATCTTTGGGAACTCATGCTACTCGGTTTTCTTCCCGAGGATATCAGATATTAACGAGAGTCTAATAGAACAGGAAGACAGATTGTACAAGCTGAGAACAGCTGGACACTTAAAAACACGGAGGAAGAAAGGAAGAATTAAAATTATAGATATTTATATATATATATTTTCAGCTGTGATGGGGAGCTCAACCTGATGACTTAGAGTTTTAAAATAAGCTCCAGATTCCAACCTTTGTTAAAATCTGCTTTCCGTAAAGATAATTTACCATTAATCAGTAGTATCTTGCTTCTGAGAGCCGGTACCTTCTAGCACATGCTGGATTTCTTTTGGTATGCTTAATGTCTACTTTGGAGAAGAAAAATGCAGTCTGGCATCGATCTTTGAAAAGATTGTGACCTCTAATACAGAATATCTGCCACATTTTGGCTCTACTGACCTTTTAGTCACAACAGGCCTTAACACACCCACTCTTCACTTCTTTTGGTGTAATCTACCATATTTTCTTGAATCAGTTATATTTGGTGCTCTGAAGTTGTGCTGTTTCATAGGTAGGAGACAGTATTTCTAGCTTCTGTGTAAATACGTTCTTAGAATGTAGGATTCTCCTGTGCTTTCAGCTTGTATAGATAATTAAGCCATGGTGGGCATTATATGTGGCATATAAGGATGGTTGTTCTGGAATCTCAGTATCTGGGTAAAATCCACAGATGTCTGCTTTATTAAAAGTTAGCATTTTATTTTCTATATCATGACTCAAGTTTTCCCAGATGTGAAAGTAAATGAAACACAGTCCACTGTTCTGCTCAAGGTTTTTTCTTTTTTTTTTAATTCTGTATAGTAAATGCATGTTGGTTTGTGTGTAGTATTCTATAATAGTTCTAGCAAAACAAGAAGCTAGCAGTACTGTGAGTTGAAGGAAGTATTTTGAGCTCTTGACTAAATTATTTAGTGCAAGGACCACATCTTACCGTTGTTCAGTGCTGAAGAGTTGCTGGGAAATATTGAGAGTAAAGTAACCTGGAAAAATATAGGTCTTAGTGATTTTTGGTTCCTTCTAATGGTTCAGATGTGCAGGTGCTGCTTTTGTCAGATGAATGCTGCCTGATTTCTACTGCTATGTAATTCACCTGCATCAAGATTAAGAAACCACTTTTTATTAAATAAGCTTGGAAACAAGATAAATGTATTTTGCTTTTGTGTAGCATGTATTGAATATCTGTTTTTCTGATGAGCGTTTAAAATGTTTCCTAGTACAATTGGGAGGAATGCATTATCTCTCATATAAAAGCAGTGCAGTGCTGAAATAGTCCTCCTTAATTTTGGTCAGAATGAACAAAAGTGTCTGTGTTTATTCCTGCCTAATGCATCACAAATCTGCTGACATGCTAACCTTGGAGTCTTGGCTGGTGGTAATCAGGCCTGTGCACCGGCAGGAAAGATGTACCTAATGCACTCCATCAGTGCAGTTTGCATATGGAAGTTCTCACAGGGGAGCTGCCCTGTGCCAGCTGAGGGTTACCTGCCCACTGCAGTTATTGTATGTAATTATCGAACCAATCTGTTCAGCCCAGCAGGGTTTAGATGGTAATCATGAAGCAACACTTTGGAAAGGAAAGATGTAATGCACTCTCCCCTTCTCTCGTGAGCTGTGTGAAGTTGTAGCCACTTTTAAAGCTGTATTAGTAAAGCTCTAGTCTCACACAATTAAAAAAAAAAACTAAAAAAAAAAGGTAAACTCTTCTGTGTCCATCACTTTTCATCTGTGTCTGAAATAAGTCAACTCATCCTTTGCAAAAATCATGGCTTTAAACCAATAATTTTCATTAACCACTTTAAAAATATTTTGCAATGGTAAGATTAATTGTAATACACAGATAGTAAGAGTTCTATCCATTTAGAGGTTTTAAGATAATGTATCTAGAATAGAGTTCAGATTTCCCAAGTACCTCTCCGTGGAACAGACTGCACAGTTGCTATTAGGAAAAAAAAATAATAATGTACTGTCAGTGGGTATGAGCTACTTTTAAACTATGCAAAGAAAGCCTTAAGAAACCAGATCCAGATAAACTTGAATTTAATGAGGTGTAATTGCTTTTAAAAAAAAGCAGGTAATATGAACTTAATGTAAAATGTTTTCATGTGTTCTTTAAGATTTTTCAATTTGCTCCTTTGTAACAGTGATTCAATCTAAATTAAAAAAAAAAGATTTTGATCATAAAGACTCATGTTTTCATACATTAAAATTTCAACTCCTAAAGTGATCTGCAGATAGGAGAACTGTCCTTTTAAATTGTGTATTGCTTAGTACTAGTATTCTTCTGTTAATAAACGAATAAATGTTCTCTGTGACTGGAGACATTTTATAACATATGAAGAAATAATGCTTAAAATTAGGGAATATCTTGTGAAGATATGAAATTTTCTACTTGGTATGGTCTTTCCTGCTCTTGAGTTCAGCTGGTTTTTTTTTTTTTTTCAGAAAAGAAGAAAGACAGCAGCTGCAGCCAGTGAGAGCACTGAGGCAGAAATGGAAAATACAGGAAGTCCAGAAAAAAAGAAAGCTACTTCTTCTAGTAAGTTAAAAGATCGTTCTGACAGTCACACGTACTGGTGTGGCAGGATACCTTGGCTGAGGGCCAGTCTCCCACATAGCCATTCCTCAGCGGGACAGAAGGAGAAAATAGAATGAGAAAACTCATGAGTTGAAACAAAGATGGGAAAATTTATTACTGTTTAATGTTGTGGGCAAACCAGACTCAACTTGGGGAAAATAAATTTAATATATCGCAAATTAAAATAAATTTGGGTAGTGACAAAGCCAAACATTAAGAAAGTACCTTTCCTTCCCCTCAGCTATTTTACTCTAAAGTCATCTACCCTGTTCAGTGCAGGGGACATAGAGGGGAAGTGTGCTGTGGTCCCTACATAGTGTTTCTCTCTGCTACTCCTTCCTCCTTACTTTTCCCCCTGCTCCAGTGTGAGCTCTCTCTTTTGGGCTGCAGTCGTTAAGGGGGGGAAAAAAAGAAACTGGCCCCATTTTCTCCAGTGAGGGCTCTCCCAATGGTTGCAGGAGCTCCATCCTGGGTCCTTTGTGAGCTGCAGGCAGTATCTGCTCCAGTGCAGTGGAGTACCACGTCCTCCTCTGACTTGCGTGTTTCTTGCTGTCCTCCCTGCACAGCTACTCCCTGTCTGCCTGTCAAGTGTTTTTTTCCCCTTTCTTAAATGTTTTCACAGAGGTACCACAAACAGATTTGGCTCAGCTTTGGCCTACAGTGTGTTTGTTTTGGAGCCAGCTGGAAAGGGCTGTGTCGAACACAGGACAGCAGCTGGCGTCTTCCCACAGAGACTACCTCTGTAGCCAACCTCAGCTTACCAAAACCCAGCCACATGGCCACAAAATACCCAGTAGAACTATTTACCTGTAGCAGTTCAAGTGCTTTTGATCTTTCTTAATTTCTTTCTAGATTAACTTTCATAATGTTGAAATACTTGAACTGTCTGTGTGGGAAAGGGTTACGCTCCATTTACGTGCTGCCTAAAGCTGGTAGAATTGCTAGGTAATAAAAATTGGTGACTGAACTGTTCTTTTGCCATTGGTCATTCTCTGCTCCATTCTCCTTCCATTTTGTCCAGTTCACTGTTAGAAAATGCTGACTCTTCCGAATTCCTCTTCACAGCATGTTAAAGCCAAGGGCTAGCAGCAGCAGCTTCCAAAAGCAAGCGTGTTTGAAGTCGAGGAAAAGATCAGCTATAAGGATAGAAAATGCTGAAGCTATTATTTCCACATAATTTGGCATAGTTTCAGTGTTGCCTGTAAAAAGTCATGGACAGATAAAGTAGGATTATTGAAAATCCAAGATCAGAAATCTTCAGTAGATCTGTGTAGGGTAAGCTGGTGGTAAATGTCCGGTCAAACTGGTTTCTGGATCTAACTTTCTAATGCCTTCATGTAGATGTGAACTGGTTTCAAGTAATTGCAGAGATATTTTTCCTAAAGAATTTTTGATTCATACTTTCAAGTAAAAAAACCCCAGATGTTGTCTGTGGTCAAGTAGTCTAAAAATAATAAAACAGTAGCTGAAATCCGCCCTAAAACAAATCTGCTTGTTTAAAAAAGGTTTGGTGAAGGAGTATGGCAGGATGGGAAACTATAGCCTTTCAAATACGGTAGTAATACTGCTAAGGTGTGGATTTACCATAGTATATTTACTCAACTGTATGGTACAAAGTATAAGGAATAAAGCTCATGTTATTTCAGGAGGTGACACTGCTTTGTTTGTTTTCAGATGTTCATATTATAGAATTCTAATCATTAAAACCAGCCACTATTTCTCTTACTTGAATGCCGTTTGAGTTGTTGACTTCAATTTATTATGAGTCTTCTAGTCTGTCAGTGGCTGAAAAAGTGTTAATTGGATTATATTTTCTTTCAAGGCTATACAATTATTTTATGTGATGCTGACATTTATAGTTTTAGCATTTTAGATGTTATTTAAGACTTTTTAACAAAATATTTAATGCAGCTGATTATTTTCTGTTTGTGATTTAATACACATGTGCGGAACATACTTTCATTCTAGATAATATATTGTATACTTTTTTCCTGAGATTGTAGATTGAAATTCTCATAGAAAGAGATGAAAAAGAACTTGAGGAATTGCAATCCAAGTGATAGCATCAGCTTTTTGTAAATGCTGAGTTTTTAAGTAAAGGTACTGGGGAGGCTGTATATATTTTCAACATAAGCTTAAATTAAAAAAGCCTTCATCTTGCCAATTCAATAGAGTTAGAGGTGAAATGGTTCTAATTTCACCTTTTTATACTACCCAATTTAATGAATACCAAGTGGGGGAAATATATCAAATGATTTCAGGTGAAATGTGATACATGTATTTATTCATTTGGTTCTCTCCAAATTTGGAATAAAAAACTTTACCACCTATTGCATGATTCATAAACTTGTGCTAAAGGAAAGGGCAACTGTTTCATAATCTTCTGATTTTGATGCTTTTGATAATTTGGAAATAGCTGATCATTATAGAAATACTTACAGCTGACTAGTTTTATGTTACCAGGGACATGTTTCTCCGTTATGTTATTAGTCCTGTGACTAAAAAAAATCCTGAAGTTCAGTAAAATGGATATTTTCTTGGTACTTCTTAGTTGTAGAATTTAAAAGTTTAGTCATACAGGAATATTTTCAAAGTTCTTGAAATTCTATTTTATTGGTTTTTAAGGGGGGGTAAATATGA
Organism: Platyrinchus mystaceus; assembly: GCA_035041135.1. Taxonomy (NCBI): domain Eukaryota; kingdom Metazoa; phylum Chordata; class Aves; order Passeriformes; family Tyrannidae; genus Platyrinchus; species Platyrinchus mystaceus. Next base: position 50,345,255 of record JAWWLV010000179.1, read on the forward strand.
TGGGGTAGGGATTACTCTTCAGATATTCAAACAACATCTCAAGGAGTGGCAAGAGGAGCCATGCAGCCTCTTGCTGTTCATCTCATCAGCATTAACTGTATCTGACTATGCAGTTTGTCTAATCCCGTCCAAATATTAGTTGTCCCCAGAAGATCCTTGGAGTACTCCAGGGTGCTCAGTGGCTAGAGGGACTCTGCCAGTGATTAAATCTGCTACTGCTGGGGCTGGGGAGCCACCAAACCTGGTGCGGGAGGAAGAAAGAACAGCACTGAGAAAGGACAGACATCTGGAAATTCTTGCTTCTGCCATCAGGTCCCCCTGGTTGTTCTCAGCATAAGAGTGGCCGCATCAGATGAGATAATTAAAGTCCTTCTCTTCCTCCTGACACTGGTCATGTCAGCCACCAGCGTTTCTAGAGCTGTCAAGTGACTCTTCTTTTTAAGAGAAACACAATTTCAGAAAGCCCTTAAACAAGTTGTGCTGTACTTCCAAAATAAGTTGCACAAAATTTGGTGGAATTCTTAAATTGTTTTTTATTTATATTAACATGTTATCAGTTTTTTCTGTTTTGTTTTTTTGTTGTTTTTTTTTTTTTTTCCTGTGATAACTGGAACCCATGGGCTTTCCTGAAAGGTGGAATTTTACAGGGCATCCTTTAGAAAGTAGTATGGATGATGTTGAAGTATTATATTAGCCAGTGAGTCTTCACTAGGAAAAATTCTGTCAGAAGAGATGATTTCTACTTAAACAAGAAGTTTTTTACCACTCTGTTACACATCTCCATTTTCAGTATTAGCTGCTTTCATGTACGATAGTAAAATACACAGAAAATACACAGCCTTATAAAGTGATGATACTGTTAAAGCAGAACACCAAATTTTGGCATACACTGTACATATCTACCAACGCTCATGCAGGGGTGTAGTGCATAATATTAATAGGACTAATATGCTTATTTTTGATTAGTTAGTTAGAATAGGCAGATAGTATGGGCATCTGGAGTGAAAAAAAATCACATAAATTTGGGAAAAACCAGAATTTTATGAGAATTTTTTAATAATCCTAGGTTCAAAGCTACAATAGAAATAAAACATCTACCCCTGGCAGGGTTTTTTTTTTGATCTTGGGGTAAATGTAGATTGGATTATAGCAATACAGATACATTTTTTTCGAATAGCATTTTTTATTTTTTGTTGTGAGTTTTAGGATAGTTTTGGGGTTTATTAATTGGGACAGTAAAAAGGGAAATGCTGAAGTAGATATGGCAGTAAAAGTACTGTATTTTAATGTACTTTTGAATAATCAGTACTACTAGGGGTAGGAGTTCTGCATGTCTGTACTGCTGGGTAGTATCTACCACGTTAAGGCCTTAACTGGGGTTTTTGGTTACTCCTGCAGTATAAATAAAGAACTATGTGAACAGTTCCAATATGAAAACATTCATACTGATGGATTGGTTAGAAGGCATTCCCAATGAAGGTTTAATAGTATTTCTCAATTAATAGGTGCTTAGCTTTATGTTTATTTACACTGCATGGATTTGCATAAATCAGTATCTGGGTTATTGTCTTAAATCTTTTTCTTTATTCAAGCAAAATTTATCACTTAATGTTGGATTAAATCTCCACTTTGGCGCATTCTTATATTTAGACAATTATTGGCCTTGTTGTCAAGCTTTAGGACAAAGCAATCACATTGTTTTTTGAGCTTGTTTACGGTGCTAGTTGATACTTGCCTTTCTACTCCATACCAGTGCCAACATTCTAGGTAGATTTTTTTACCTCGTAATCTTATACCCTAACAAACCTTTTTTTCTGCAAAATCTGCACAATAGTTCTAATTCTGTTATTCATCTATTCCTTATTGTGATGGGTTTGGTATTAACTCTCTGTGTCTAGTCACTGAAAGATCTGTCCCTTTCTGTGCTGTTCTTAGCCTTCCCTTACCTGTGTCAGGAATGCTAAATGTTCTAGTATAAGAGTTACAAGATTTGGTTTTAGAAGTTAAAAGCACGTGATGTGGTGTTGTACTTAGAAATTAACAGGAACATTTGGGTTTTAAAGCAGAGAAATACTGCTCTTGGTTGCCTGAAATAGTGACAAACTCACTTCTGTATTTTTCATTAAGTATATTCAAACATGATATGTGATTTTTCTTTTTATGGGCTGCCCCAAGATTGTTTGAGAATCTTTAAAAGCTATTTAAATTAGAAAATGGTAGGAGGTGCTTTTAAGTATTAAGATTCTTAAATATTATGATTAGGAAAGAAAATACATTTGGTTTAGATTTAACTTACCTTTGTGGTTCTTCCTGAATAATAGTTTTTCTTGACAGTTTGGAAGTGACAAATTCAGTGAGAAGCACCTTGAACATGTTCCACTTATCTTAATAAAGAGACAAAATTAGTGTCCAAGATGTAAAATATGGGAGTGTTCTTGTGTACTCCTGTGTCTGCTTGGAACTGCACTTGGTCTACCTTTATATTTTAAACTTATTTCTGTTTAATATCTTCAGACCATTTCGAGCCCATAAACACACTTAAAATGTAAATAATTGAAGTTCCTTGTTACACTTCATGAGACTTTGTTGTGTTTGCTGCTAATAAAAAGTATTAATTTAAAAAACCCCCAAAACACCTTCTGAAGAATATTTTCCATGAATAAGGTTTTGTATAATGACTTAGAACTAAGTCATTTAAGAAAAAAAGTGATGTCTGCTTTTTGTGTTGTTTTCCTGTGACTTGAAGATGTATTGCAGTATGCTGAACAAGTATTGCAATTCAAACTCAGATATATAATTTGCAAGTGAAATTTTTCTACAGGAAAGAAAAATTGTGCTGCAGTGACTCAGAATTTTACAGGGAACTAACCTTTTTCAAGATTGCAAGTAATAGATTTGAATTAAACTTCTTTCCTCCTGCAAAAAGAGGAGGACTAGTTATAGACACATTCTGCATGGAACTACTGATTTATATTGTGTGTGTACAATTGTGTTTTGGAATGTCTTCAGTAAAGCAATTTTTTCAAATAGAAGTAAACCAGTTTCAATTTCATCTGGAACAATTTTATATTCAAATTTTTAAAAGAACACTCATAGATTTGATGTTATCTGTTAGAAATACACAGGCATAAAGTCATCAAATAATACACTCTTGTGTTCTGATGTTTTTCCATATGAGAATATGAAATGTATTTGCTTCATTTGTTGCAGGAAAGAGATGACTTGGAAGAACAGAGTACCTAAAGCCAAGCTCCATCCCATGAATTTATAGACTTTTTTCTCTCTCATTCCCACCCCACAATGATATATTCCTTGGAATTAAGTCCATATTGGCTTTCTTCCAGTGCCTTTGTTCTTTTTTCCTGAGTCATATTTCTGAATTTTTTGTTGAAAAAGAACTGCTGAGAAAAGAGAACACACCAACTAACCAAAACTATTATTTGTCACCCTTGCAATTTCTTCAACAGCCTTCAGAGTCCTGAAAAATTCTTGTTTGAGAAGTGTTACAAGGTTTTCTCAGTTATGCAGGAGTTCCCTGGCTGAGTTGGGAAAGAGCTTGTCAGAAGACTGCATTTCCTTCCTTATTTCATCTTCTTAAAGGAAAAGTAGCTCTTCATTGGCACCACAGTCAAACTGCCCAAAGTGATTTGAGAATTGTGGTTTCCTTAAATGCTGCAGCCTGGCTTAAGTTCCCATTTGATGTTTGCAGCTGGTTGCTGAGTGTAATCTTTCAGCTTCCAATACTGGAAATATTTTTTTTCTTAGTCCTTCCATATGTAAATAGCAATTCCATTCTCTTGTTTCCCTTTTCAGTTTCATGATTGTAGAAGCCTTCTAAGGGGCAGTTGAAGGAAAAGATCTGGAGAGCCGTCTAGCAAAATGACTTGGTTATTTGATACAAACAAAGGCAGCTGAAATACATAACTGAAGAACATTTTGCAAGAGAAAAGGGATACTGTGGTCAGTGGAAGAATTTTGAATAACTGACAGTCCTAAATTTATCTGCTTTGGAAGTCACAAGTCCATATTTAAATACTTAAATTAGTAACAAAATTATTCTTGGGATTTATTTATTGCACTGAGATCTGATATAGTGGCATATGCAAGATCACATCTAGTAGACTAGGGACAGTTGTGTTAGGTCAGTGGCCCCCTCATTCCTACTTCATCTCTTTTTAGGTTAACTGTGGCAATTCATCATGAAGTTATCAGTATTAAAGAAATGTCAGTCATAAGACTGTCCAGCTGTGGCACACTGGGTATCGATACAGAAATGATGATTAAGTTTCAAGTGTGTGGAGACTAGTATGAGAATGTCTCTTTCAGAAACCACTTGAGAACTCTCCACTGCATCTCCCACCACCCCAGATTTAGTGACCTTTTTTTCTTAAAGGGTTAAACATATAGCAAAATGTGTGTGGAAGGTTATGCACATGTGTGCACAGACATTAGGTTTGGGGTTTTTTTTGAGAAAGGAAACCTTGTAGTGTCTGAACAATGTACTCAACCACTTGTGCTCTTTTCAGGGCCAAAGATGTTAGCTCTGTTGTTTAATGATGATTGCTACAAGACTAATTTAAGAGCTTGCACAGACTACAATTGCTGTAACTCTTCAGGCATTAGCCAGAGACTGACATGTATTCACCCTTTGTCAGGTGTAAATTCAGCATATGCAAGTGACACAGTTGCTAACCTCCAGCATGCCTGCTGCTAGGTATTTTTCACTTACCTGATGTTTGCCTAGAGTCTAAAATCTGTATGTGGTTCTGTTTCCAGATATTCTGACCTATAATGTAACTTAAAAGTCACCATTAACACCTAAATCATACCAATTTCATCTGCTTGGTAGCTGTGTTTTCATGTTCAGAATCTCTCACTGTCCTCCTTTCTATTAAAGAAGGCAGTTAAGTGGGAAATTTAGGACTCTGGTTTTACCTGAGGAGCCTCTGTCATTTTATAGAAACTTTCATTTTTTTTCACTCGAGCATAGTTGTATTTCTCTTAGTCATAAGACTCGTGTGGTTCTAAAACAGTGTATGTAGAAGACAGGAACACAGGAAGACAGGACGAGATGGGACGTCTATACACCAGTCTAATCAATTTATATTGGTGTTCATCTTGACACATACCAAAATTTTATCTCAAAACTTCTATGATTAAAATTTTAAAACATCCCTGGTCAATACCACGTGTAATACTTAACTCTCCTTACTACTACAGAGGATTTGATAAGGCAGATTATTTTCTTTAGATGTTTGTAGAACCTAATATGAATTTCCCTTAAGCTTAGTAGTTGTCCTAGACACTGTGGATATGAAAATGCTCTCATTTTTATGCAGCAATCCTTTGCACGTCACTTCTCTCTTCCGTTTTTTTTTTTGGTGGTTCTTTTTTTCTTCAGAGAAACTAGTTAAATTTTGGTGTGGTTTTTTTTGTTTGTTTTTTTTTTTTTTTTTTTGTTAAAAAGCCAGAAAACATTTTGTTTTCCATTTTTCTCAGAGCTTTCTTGAAGGATAGAGCCCAAAACTATACCTGGTACTGCTGGATTTCTTTCATAGAAATTGGTTTGGTTTGCATTGTTTTCTGCCTCCTTGCTTTCACCAAGTTTGCTCATTGAGGCTGAATGATCAGTGACTCATACTGCTCAAAGACTGTTGTCTTAAGCAAACAGCTTCCTTCTTTAAGGACTTCCATGAAACTTGATTCTACGTTTCTCTTTTGCTTGTACAGTTGACAGGAACAGTCGAATTACACATAGTTTTACAAGTAAGAACTGAAGTAGTTAGGCATGCTGTCTTCAAGAAAGAATTTAGGATTAAAAAAAAGTGTTAAAAAAACCCCCAAAAACATGACTGGGAGATGAAAAACATTTCATTGTTACTGTATTTGTAAAAAGGTAGGACTTTTTATTATGTGTAATATTTTTTGTCAAAGTGACTGCAGTCGAATGTGATTCACAGAAATGAGCTGTGGTGTTTTGTTTTCTTCCTTTTCCCTGCTAGTGGGCAGGAAAGAATCAAAGAGCAGGCAGGTTTTTATTATTGCTTTTAGGTATGGTCTCTTTGAACAACCTGCCTGCCAGGTTTACTAGGAATCTTACTTAGATGTCATTATTCATTACCTTTGTTAATAAAATATTGTCAAGTAATAGCTTGAATGTGTAGGTAAAGTTGCACCGATAGCTGAGCTGATTTAACAGCTTGACATTGCCAAACAAAAATCTTCCTTTTTTTTACCTGTGTGCCTTCCACCTCCATTCAGAATGCTTGAAGATGCCACACCTCACGAAACCATGAGAATACCAGACCAAAAAAGAGTTGTTTGCTAAGTGCCCTGGTTACAACTAAGATAGAGTTCACTTTTTTCCTAGTAGCTGTTACAGAGCTGTGTTTTGGGTTCAGTATGAGAATAATGTTGATAACACAGATGTTTTAGTTGTTGCTGATCTGTGCTTACCCTAAGTCAAGGACTTATCAGTTTCCTGTGCTCTGCCAGTGAGGAGCTGCACAAGAAGCTGGGAGAGAGCACAGCCAGGACAGCTGATCCAAACTGACCAAAGGGATATTCCACACCACAGAATGTCATGCCCAGTATATAAACTGGGGGGGTTGTCTGTGAGGTCCAATAGCTGCTGAGGGATGAGCTGGGCACTGATCAGCGGGTGGTGAGCAACTGTGTTGTGTATCATTCGTAGGTTGGGTTTTTTTGTGTGTGTGTGGTAATGCCTCTCTTTTTACTTTTATTATTATTATATTTACTTTATTTGAATTATTAAACGCTTTCTATTTCAATCCATGGGTTTTTTTCCTTTTTCCGATTCTCCTCCCCATCCCACTGGGAGGGAGAGGAGGGGGAATGAGTGAATAAACTCTGCATGGTAAGTAGTTCCTGTCTGGGGTTAAGCCATGATACCAGGTTATGAGCTGGATCAGCTTAGCACAAGGTCCAAAGAGCACCAAAAATGTCTTAGTACTGGAAGGTGTTACAGAACTGAAAGTTGGCACGTGGCGAGGAAGGAAGGGTTTAGTTTTTGAGAAGGATCTGATTCTTTTGGTGAAGGTGAGCTAAAAAAATGGCTCAGCTCCATGTAATGCTACTCCTGGAGAAGTTGAAGTGTGCAACATGTTTTTTAGAAGATAATAGTTATAGATTCTTCTATGTCCATGTCGTGTTCCCCATCCCCCCACTGAAAGGTCAGTGAATGTTATGAATTGATCTATCCTCCTAAAGACTAAATATATTTTCTCGATCTGTTTTTTTATTTAACAAAAGATCTGTGTTTTTGTTTTGTTTGAATTGCAGATGCAGTAGCTACCAGAACCCGGAAGATGACCTCACCAAAATCCAGGAAAAGCACAGCAACCAGAAAGAGAGTCCAGAAGTAAAGAATCGATGGAGCAACAAATTAAGTTGCTCTGTGGCTCATTTCTGGTTTGTTTGGTTTTTTTTTGTAGCACTGGAATCTTTTTCTTTCCTTTTTAAATGATGAATCCTGTAAAAACATGGACTGCTGTTTGTACCTGTTTTTGAAGAATAAATGTTTTATTAAAATATTTGCATAATTTATGTATACTTAAATACTAATGCAAAATTTTGCCAACTTTTGAAGTGGGGATGCATTTTTATTCTTTATATACATGAATTCTTGTCTTAAAGGCAAACTAAAAGAAAGTGCTTTTTTTCTGCTTTATAATGTAGAGATAAAGCCTTATTTAATAGTTTCATTATGGGTACTATATAGGGAACAGCAGTGTTGCATCTGATTTCTCCCAGTTTTGAGTAAAGTCTTATTGGCGGTCACTTAGATGTACACCGAGATGAAGTTTGTAATGACAGAAATATCTTTTAAATGTTTCTCAAGTGTTTGAACAAAAAACAATGTAAAACAGAAGTCACATCCTTCCATTCTAGTTTGTATAAAAAGCATTTAAACAATTATTTGGAAGACAGGTAGTGGATTTTAGCTATTTTTTTTGCATACTATTTGTGTTCGTATCACTTTTCCAATTATTCAGAGTCTCTCTGAAAAGAAAGAGACCAGACACAGGGCCCGGAGCAAAGAAAAGAACCAACCAAAAACCAATGCCTATTCTCAACAGCGCCCTCAGGTTTTCTTTTTGTATTAGTGAACAGGCTAGAAAAGTTGTGACTGTGAAGAACTTTATACAGTGTCTAGTTCCAATGAAATATTGACTCACATCGGCTTCTCATAACAACATAATGGTTTACCTTTTTAATAGTTGAAGAGCATGTAATCTTCCATATCTTTTATGAAAGTACTTCCTTGCTTAGCTTTGAGTCTTGTCTTCAGAGTTGTAAGTCAAAAAATAGTGTTGAATTTCAATGTGAAATACCGCTGCTTTTCATTTAGATACTGCAAAATGCACATGATTAAGGCATAAACATCATTCTTATCAGGGAGACTATTTTATGAAAAGTTTGGCAAACCAAAAGGAATCCATATGAGCCAATGAACAGGGTATTCGTGTGGATGTCCAGCTTGCTTGATTGCATAATGTCTGGGTAGCTGCTCACTAGAAGAAGTATGTTTTAGCATGAAATGATGAATGAATATGTTTTGTAACAAGGGAATCAATTTTTTTGAAATAAAACTGGAATACCATATTTAAAAGGTCCTTTCTCATTTCTATTGACAGTTACACAAACTCATTTTCCTGGGGTATTAGCAAAGTGTAGCTGACATCTTTTAAGCATTCTCTTTGTTTCAGATGTAAAAGTAGGGCTGCTAAAGCCTCTCGCATATTTAAAACTCCTTGAATCAAACTATCATTTTAATGACTTTGTTTAATCATTTTGTTCAGAAAGTATGTTACACTATTCTGAATAGCTATTGTCAGGAAGGCATATTATATTCTCTTGCTTGTCACGTACTCAAAGTTAATGTCTTCTTTTGTACTTCAGTTGTTTGACATTTTATTTTTTTAGTAACTTATTTACCAGTAAACTTCCTTTCTTTACTTTCCACGTTTTCAAGGAGCATGTTTTATTTTGACACTACCAAAGCCAAATGCAACAAACACAGACATTTCAGGATATCTGAAAAGAATGTTTTAGATGCAAATTTCATAAGCCACCCCCACCTCCTCCCACCCCAAAAATGTCCTGGAAAAAGATGTCCTGGCAAGTGTTCTGTGAAGAAAAAAGGTCCTTTCCATTATGGATGAATGTTGTTTTAGGGCTTGTCTCTGCTCACAGGACACTGCAAAACTATAGTGTTCACAGGTAGGTTACTGCTGTAACTGGAGTCGTGTTTAAAGCGTGGGATGGCCAGGAGGAGCCAGGGGAGGGCTGTGATAACACCCGCAGTGCTGCCGTATGTATCGCATACAGTCCGTGCGTGCACACACGTGTTTTTGCTGCTTTGCAGAGCACTGATGAGGAAATATACCACTTTATGAGAGGTGGAGGGTGTAGTAGGATTTTGTTGACATCCCTGTTTGAAAGTAAAGCCCCTAACACAAAAGAAGCAAAGCTGCCTTTAGACTGCATTTACTGCTCTTGATGACTCCAGTTGTGTGTAAATATTAGAAAACAGCAGGGTCCTGCATTCCAAGAATCACTTGAGCAGTGCCATGAAGACAAGTGTCCTTACTAGTATTGTAGTCATACTCCCAGGCTCTCCTGCTGTTTCTAATCTGTGCGCGCAGCCGTGAAAAAACTGGACTGACATTTACAGGCACAGCGGGGAGACACTTGAGTAGGGAATGTTAAAGACTCTGCTACCTATGTTTCAAAGTGGCCACCATACATGATAAATCTTCACAGGAGAACTAGTCGGCACTTCAGCTGATGGTGTAATGAGGATATTGATAATGAAGCTCAGAATGCTTCTTTTAGTGCTTGAACATTTTGCAGACAGATTGTTTATATTTTTCCCCTAATTTAAAATATCTGGTGAGAGAATCAAATTCAGGATGGGTATAAGATATTTTCTAGGTGGTGCTGATTTGATAATTTTTACAGGATTATTTTCCAATAAGTTAATATAAAATAATAGCATGATTCCCAGTATTTGTTGCAGTTAGCATTAAGAAGGGGGTCAGTTTCTTTCCTGAATAGTTTGACAGACTTTTCTCACTGTTTTGTCCCAGTGAGCTGCCAGATTTGGGATGCCATAATACCAGTAATGCAATTAGGTTTTCTGCACGTTGTCTGGTTGACTTCTCTGTTAAGAGTTTCTTTCCCTTTGGGAATAAGACTAGACAGACTGTCATTTGCTATTACTAATTCTGCTTAGCATTATCACTGGAGCTTTTTTGTAATTAGCTATCTTAGTTGGCTCTTAAATTTTAATAGCCAATTGAAGCTACATTTTAGCCAAGTTCCATATCTAAATTGCATTCAGTCCATTAACAAAGTTGGTTAAAAGCCTATTAAAACAAAAGCCAATATATGGTGGTTAGCACTTACATCTTTGCAGCAGTAGCAGTACCAGCCTCCAATGAATATTCTCAAGAAATGGCACTTCCTTCTACCAAAGGAAGTCATGGAGAATGACCAAGGTTTGTTTTGGGAACAAAGACTGGTTATGCAAAATACTTTTAGAAAAAATTAATAAATGGAAGTGTGTCTTTTCTGGAAGAAGGTGGGAGAGATGGCAGGGGGAGATGCAGAAGGGGGCAATTAATGGTTCTGCTCAGATTTGACATGTTCTGAAAAAGCCAAATAAACAAAGTGATGTTTTTCTCCATTTCAGCTGATCAAAATTATTAGCAAAACCATCTGAAGCACCTTCTGGTGGAATTGTCATCTTGCTGAGTTTAGTTTGTAAAACATCCTGCCAGACATTAAAAAAACTGTATGCATGCCAGCACATAGGCTCAGAGCACTGCTTCTCTAATTGATAGACCCTATAATTTTCTTTTTTTCCTGAAGACCATGGCTGGATACCTCAGCGTCCTGAGTAATTTAATGTAGCATCAATCTGAATTTTTTATCTCTGGTAGCATTTGTTTAAATTAGATTTTTCTTCTCTTTTCTTTCTTAAGGTGTAGACAGGAGATTAACAGCCTTTGGTTCATAGTGTGACTAATAATGTCTTTTTCTGACTTTCTTGCTTTAAAAAAAATCTTTACTGTTGTGAAGACCTCAGATATTAATACTGCTACAGCTTTAATAGACAGTCTCCCAATTGCTGATGAGATGTTTCAAGGATGGTTTGCAGTGCCCTGTATAGGTGATGATAGGTGAGTGTCAGTATCTTCATTGTCGGAGGTGTCAGGCAAACCCCAGATTGTGTCTGAGTAACCAGAATATATATTCTTTTACTAGGATATATAGTGGGACATCTAAATTAGAGTTTACAGAGTGTATCAGTTCCATTGTAAAACAAGACAAAGAGCTGGTGCTCATCGAACACGAGTTGCTTATAGCTGCACTGCAACATCAAACTGTAAAATCTCTGCGGCAGTAAGTGCCAATTCCTTCGCCTCCCATGATGTTTTGGGGGTGCTGGGATATTTGCAATGATGTGGTGCTCAGAGGGAAAAGGAATCTGTTCTATCTCCCTCAGGACTGATTTTCATGATGTCCTATCTCATAGGCAGAGCGAAAGCAGATGTGGCGTTATCAACTTCTTTGGAAAGTCCTAGGGTCCTTTTTGGGAATCTCATGGACAGCTTTATGCAACTGCATGATAACTCACATGCATTTCAGTTTTCTTCACTGTCATTTTCAAGATTCATCAGCTGAAGATTTAGAAAGGCGATTCCATGAATTCTTTACTTCATTTTAGGCCTTTATCTCCATAGATGATACCTCTATAGCACCATTCCGGGGCTTAGAAAAATGTGACAGCTCTAACGGGATGCTACAAATGGACTAGTTTTCTCTGTGTGGATGTACTATGTTTTTAAATATGAAGTCACAAGCAGTATTTCACTTGTACTTCTTTCTAGTTGTCTGTGTTTCATCTTATCCCAACCAAAACCTGTCTTCTTCCAGACTGGAGCATACCCTGCTCATGTAGTCTTTCATGCCAGATTTTAATGCCCTTGCTTTAGTTCTACTGCGCACAAGCACCTGAAGTGTTGTCAAATGGAACTCAAATTCCACAGCTGCCTAAGCTGCTGACAAGTGAATCCTGACAGCTTTTTCTTTACCATTGTGCATGCTGCAACAAGTCAAAATTGAGGTTTTGCATTTTCTCAGGGGTACCCCAAAGGGTAAAAGAGTTGTGGAGGAACTGTCATTTGATGGGAGAAAGATTGCCTCCTGAATTTTTACCCCTTGTCTTGGAAGGTCAGCTTTCCAACCCTGCAGACCTTAGCTGCTGTGATGGGCTTTCATAAGTATACTCAAAAGAAAACTGATGAGAACGCAATGAGACAGCTGTGAAGTACAATAGAAGTGAAAAGAAAATATACATTTTTATGAACTTTCCTGAACTAATTCCTTTTGCCAGACCACTCCAGACAGGAAGAAGTTGGCACAGTGGTAATCTCTATCTGAAGCTTCTGAGAGAAGAAAAATACTTCCTTGGCAAATGAAGCAAGAAACACAGAAAATTAAGGATTAATATGTTCATTTATACAGAAGCAGTGAGAACACAATAACATGAAATACAACCAAGGAGGATGCATTTAAAAGACAAAAGAGCCCTGGAAGGGAAGGTACTTAGCTTTGTTCAGAATGCAAACTCTAACATGCAGTTCTGGGAATTGGTGAATAGCACAGCTTAATGTTAAAAGAAATTACTTCATACCACAGGAAATACACGATCTGTGCCTTGAAAACCTGAAGGTACTTTCTCTTTCTGCCAGGAGAGGAGTGGAACACTGGATCTAACTGAATGTAAGTAACCCTCCAGCTAATTTTTTCTATCTGCTGCTAAACCTGAGCAAAAATAGTGTAAGTAATAAACTGAATTCCTTTGAAAAGGAATTCCTATCTGAGAAGAGATATATCTATAAAAAAAAAATAATGCCTTTATTCTTACATTCTCACTAATCTCTCATTGTGAAGCTGTTTCCTTTGGAATGTGCAAATGTGCAATCCCTAACTCACTTCTAATAATGCTTGGCGATAGCCATAGCAGAAGGTATATAGTAAACAGTACCATATTTAGAAGACAAGGTGATGCTGAAAATAACTGGTTTCCTCTATCACTGACAGCTGATCATCATTAATTTCTAGTCTTTGCGGTTTTTTAATCAGTGTGGGCAAATATGGAAGGAGGCAGAATTGGAAATTCATCTCTTATCCAGACCACGTATTACCTAGTATACCTCTTTGAAGATTGGCAACAATTTTTGCCTTTATTATTTTTATACATGAGCTGGTTCTTGTGTGGCAGTGAGTTGTCTCACAGATTGCTTGTTTTCCTTCCTCATGTCAAAGCTCTCCTAAAAACAATTTTGAAATTTGTCATCCATTTCTAGTAAAAGCACAGCCCAAGGTTTTCTCTAAATCTTTCCAGAATACTTTGTTTCACTGCATGGAAACTAGTCTGTTTTGGGGATGGATTCCAGTTGTTTATATGGAAAGCCTGACCTTCCAGAGGTAGTAGTTCCCAAAATATTGTTGGAAACCAGTAAGAACTGCAGGTGACCAGTATCTCTGAAAATCAAATTTATATTTTACTAAAAATGTACCCTTTGCCTGCAAGCAGGCTAATGATATTTTTGGCTGTAAAGCACACTGTTGAATTATCCTTAAAGATTTGAATTAGAAGTAAAATTGCAAGAGAGGCCCTAACAAGGAATGAGTAATTCATAAGTGAAATTAATTGCATGCTACAACACAGTAACTGTTAAGCTAAACCACAGAACTTGGGCTTGAACTTGACATTCCTTGATTAACTAAGGGTACGGTGACCAAGGGAATGAGGGACTGCGGGAGTGAGAAATAAATATATTGAAACGCATTTGTGTTTTTGATGTATGCTTCACAGTTTTTTGCATATTGTCTTTGTTATAAGCTCTTTCAAGAGGTGGTTGTCTTCTTATCCCTCTGTGTAATACCTGGTGTACTAGAATGTGGGAAGTTGAGTAGCTGTGGCAAAATGAATTTCCTTTTATTAGTTATTTTGCTTACTTCACGGCAAAATGCATCTTCCTTCTGCACTTCAGGGGAGTTTTTTGATTATTTGACAAGTATTTATTAGACTAATTATTTAACCTCATTAGACTAATTATTAGCCTTGAAATTCCTGCTGCCCTGAAGAACACTGAAAATGAGGGGAGCCATAGCAGAGCTGGGGCTTGGCAGGCACTGGAGTAGGCCAGGGCACAACAGACCACTGAGCTTATAGCTGAGGAAAAGGGATTGCTGTTCTGGACAGGCTCTCTGCCTCTTGCCCAAGGCTGATGACTCAAGATGTGGTCCTTTCTTACAACAGTCATTGCCTTGCTGCTTCCTCTTCATCATATCTGCTTGGCAAAAGCAAGACAAGAGCCATCTGCCTTGGGTCTTTCCTTCATCTGTCTCTTTCAGTCCTGTTCTTCTGACGTCTTCCCCCTTCCAGTGCAGACTGCTATTTGCTGCACTCTTCTAATAAGAGTCACGCTTGCAACGTTCAAAGGCCTGGAACCAGAAGTCTGAGTCCTGCACAGGTACTAGGGGATGCACTAAATCATTGTAGGTCAACTGGGTTTCACAATTTGGCAGGGGCTGTTATGTTACATGGAGCTTTCAAGGGGACACAAGTGGTAGACAAGGATTTCCTTTCCGCTTTCTCTTAAACTCTCACCTTTGATTCCTTTTTTTCCACTGTAACATCTCCTCAGATATTTTTAGCTTCTACAGACATCGTTCTCCTATTAATTTTCCCTCTACTTCTACAGAAACATCTGACAACTCATCAGAGAAGCCTACAGTTCACTGTGTTTCCACATCATCATGTTGCCTTCAACAATCCCATTAGTTTTTCTGAAAGACCATCAAACTGGGAATGAAATGTACTGAGGAAGCGATTTCTTCTGGAAAACAGTTTTATCCAGTTCTATGATGTTTAGCCACCAGAGTATTCCTTTACTTCATAGGCATGATAGTTTTCTCTGTATATGTGTAATCTTGGTATGGTTTCTCAGGAGTGCTTGAGTTTCTTAATGTATTAATAGTTCCCAAGGGAGACACAGGATAGATTATAAACCCCTAATTATCTCTTGAATTCTTAAGTATCTAGATTGAAAGGCGGACAAAGCATTTTGTATGTCATATCACATTCCAGTGGGAGCTTTTTTTTTCTAAGGAAACCTGCCTGAATGCATGGATAGCCCATATAGGTCAGCAGCAAGCACTGGAGTATCCAACTTAAAATTGCATGTTTTATTTCTACTTGTAAGGCTTCTTTAGAGAAGTGCCAGGTGATATTATGTGCCCAACAGCTGATCATTTTGCTAGAACACCAATCTAACATGAATCTGAACCTCTGCTGGCAAAGGGGATGGCACCATTTTCTGTCTTAGGAATGGCTGTGTTCAAAAAGTGGAGCTTTCACTGTGGAACAACATTCATTAAATAGATTGTTCATAAATGAAGACAATAAATGTCTACTAAGAGATTACCATTCTTTTGTCTCCTTTGTTACAACCTGAAGATGATATCTTTGTCCGAATGGATCAATTTCATACTCTGCCCTAGTAGGTGCATTCCAGTAATGGGCAAGAACACACCTGCTGCTGTATCACAAGCAGTGATATGTTTCTAGTATATGATCTGCTGACAGTTAAGTTAGTTAAGCCATAAGACCACAAAAAAACTATCAGACTTGCAAACTACATACCTTAGAAGAGATTTTATGAGCATTGCCAATTAACTACATTTGTACCAGCTATGGTGCAGGTGCGATCTTTCTTCCCCTGTTCATGGTGACATCCCAATGTCTAAAGGAGACATTTTTTGGTGGGTGGATAGGAAAGAGGGATTTTAGAATATCTGCTCCACAGACACTTGTCTCCAGAAAGTCCCAATTCCACATACACTTGCTGATCATCACCTCTGCCTTTGATACTCGTGTACTACTCAATTAACTGTCACCAGCACTGTCAAAGGATGCACTAGAAAGTTTATCAATCCTGTCATAAGTTCTTTCAGGTCTTACTACAGGATCTGGATTTCTTTCTTCATGTTTCTCTGAAGGAATCAATGAAATTACATAGAATCAGATGGGTTGGAAAGGACCTCTGAGATCATCAAGTCCAACCCTTGATCCACACCACCACAGTTACTAGATCATGGCACTAAGTGCCACATCCAGTCTCTTCTTAAACACCTCCAGGGACAGAGAATCCACCACTCCCTGGGCAGCCCATTCCAATGCCTGATTACCCTCTCTGTAAAGAATTTCTTCCTAATGTCTAATCTAAACCTCCCCTGGCAGAGCTTGACACCGTGCCCTCTTGTCTTACTGACAGCTGCCTGGGAGAAGATATCAAGTCCCACCTGGCTACAACCTCCTTTCAGGTAGATGACTGCTGATTTTCTGCATTAAATTTTAGTGGTAGATTAATTCTGATAATTAACAAAGCACTATCAAAAGCAGTGAGACTTTTATAACCTTTCCAACAAGAAGGTTGGAAAGGTTAGAAAAGAAGGTTGGAAAGAATTAGTGTCTCTCGGAATAAAGGAATTCCTTCCTTTCTGGAGGCCTGTGTTCTTTTTTGTCTTTGTGGAGTATCAGCCCAGTCTAAACACTGAAACAAAGTGGGTGAATAAAACTTCAACAGATCTTTGATCATTCAGACTCTGCAGAAATTCAGGGCAAGTCATTGCTGCTTAGTTCTGTTTTCAGAACAAGGTTTTTGAGAGCAGTCAAGTTCAGCAATTACTATTTTGGAAATTTAAACGGATCACTAAAATACATTAATCTTTTTTTGCTTCCTCCTCATCAAAGTATTTGATTACCATTTGATGCTTGGAGGACATCACAGTGAGAAACCCTTTGCTGCATACTTTGCAAAGCAGTAGCTGAGTTCAAGACCTGCCCCAGAATCCATGCCTAGTTTCTACCTCCTTTTGAGAGGCTGAGTGGTGTTAAGAGTTGTACATAGCTTACAGAGGGCATACACACAAGTGATACCAAATGGAATTGAACTATTTCTGAAATGTCTGAGCACCTCTGGTGCAGAGCACAGTTCTTTTAAGAATTAGGGCATGCTATTCCTCTACAGTTCTTTGCTGTGGCAAAAAAGGACAAGTCAGTGGATTAATTATGTAAAACTTGTATTGAGTTTTGCTTCTTATTAATGATGAGGATAGCATGTGTAGACATTTATTTTTACCTTCAGGATCTCTTCCAGTTGGCCTATTTTACCAAAGTTAAGACTCAGACCATTCTCTGACTTTTTTGTCCTTATCAACAATCCTGACATTATATTGATGAGATATAAATATGAAAGGGAAGACTCTACAAGCTCAAATTCAGAAAAAGAGCTTCTTCCCCCCCTTAAGCTGTTTGTCCTCCCTACCCTACAAAACATAAGCAAGCACTAGAAGAGAATTAATCAACAGCCAACCAAATTATATAAAGAGAGACATTATTTTTCACCTATCTTTTTTGGAAGGGTAATTGAAAGAGACAGAAGTCAACTAAATTTAGTACACTAAAACAATGTGCAGTACTGTGAGTACCTCAACCTAATGGATCAAATATAGTTCTTTAAATCCTTCCCATTGCAAATCCAAGGAGAGAGAATTTATTTTCAGAGTTTTTAGTCAGTTATCTGTAAAATAATTTCTAAAGATAAAAAAAGTCCTTAAAGCTTTATAATATGTGGATTCAGGTTGGAATATTTTTGTTCTGCAGAAAGTTTTCATCACTAGAATCTCTTTCCTTCCTTGCTCAGGCATTTAAAACCCACATTCAGACCTGTCAAGTCTTATACTTGGAGAACGAGACTCATTCTCTTGATTCCTGTCTCACATGTTTCTGCAGATAGGCAAGATATCAGTCAGAGAGTAGATTCCCATTACAACTAAGCAAATCCAATGGGCACATGAGGTCAGTAGCACAGTTCCATTTTCTTTCACTGCTCCCTAGTTATGTGTTCCTGCCCCCTTTACTGTGCCAGTCTGCAGTGAGCTACTTAAACCTGCTGAATGTACAACCCTTTGTTAAGACAGCACTTGAGATTTTTCTTCATTTGTTTCCTGAAGTTAATTTTAAAGCCCTTTTTTAATTAAGAAATAACTCTATAATTTAATACTTTTAATATCATCTGTGACTGGGCTAGATGTAAATGATTCAGGTGCTGGCCAAAAGTAGCTCTTGGGCAGATCTGAATACCTGCCCTGTTCCAAGAGTTCCACCCACCTTTCTCAGAAATTCCCTTCTGCCTTTAAACAGTGGAGAATTAGCCAAGTATCTGATCAAGCTGCATCATTGTGCCTCATCACTGATATTTTCTGATTGAGAAATACACATTTTAAGTGTAATGTGAAAGTCAGTTATGGAAAACAAACTTTTGCAGGCCAAAAGAAGAAACAAAAAACCTCCAATTGCCTCCAACATTGCTTCTGGTACAAGAGCCTCAGCTTGGGTCCTGCACCACATTCTGCTGCTCTTCTTGTCACCAATTTAGCAGCTGCAGGGTTAACTCTAGAATGTCCATTTCAAGCTGTTAACTTTGTAATCAGAAGAAGTGATGGTTTGGAATATTATGAACCAATTTAGAACAATTTTCAGGGCTATCAAGATGCACATGCTAGCCCTATGACTCCAGGAATTCCAATATGCATTGGAAGTTGGATGATTGGCAGGGACAAGCTGGAACCAGTTTGCTCCTGGGCCACCCTGTATGGGTCACTGTATTATCATAAAGCTATGCATAAACAATAGGTGGATTTGATTTTTCATGAAATGGGTTCCCAGTAAGTCTATGAGGTGGTTATGACGTTATCTTTCACTGTAACATTAAACAGAAACAAAATACACATCCTTCCACGTAAAAGCAGTGGTCCCTGGGCAAGTCTCTTTGTGTTGGAAGGATAATGGGAGCCTTCAAAATTTTAGACACTCACCTGAAATAAGCATGTCGAAAGCTTTGTGTGTTGTAATTATGAAGGGAAGGTATTCTTCCCAGTAGCATATTACCTGTTTGAGAGAAAGAGAAATTACAAAGAATGTGGAGTGTAAAATGAGTCTTGATGTTTTAAACAGTATTGACTAGGGTCTCTAAAGAATTCCATGGGCTGCTTGATAAAGTAGAAAGAGACAAGAGAGAATTTTCTACATACTGGCTTTGCAGAAACATGTTCTATATTTGATTGTTTCATTCAGTGCAGCAACAGAGTATACAAAACATTTGGGATCAAAAATGTTTATGTACATCTTTCTTCTGAAGATTCCAAGCTATTCTACAGGCATTGAGCATCAATAGGAGGACCTCATATCTAGGAACTAGGTACCCTTTTCCCTTTAAAGAAAGAGAAACAGGTGACCAGAAACACTGTTTAGCTACATCAGCATGATATGCTAAGTCAGGTACTAAGATGCATATAAAATCCCCAACTAGCTCATGTCATCTCATCTCCTGGTCCTTCATACAAGTCCTGATAAATGTTTGTTCTGGATTCATTTCCCTGCTAAATTATTTAGGTACAATGTTAAGGCCTCATGAAGTCCATTCAGTCAAATCTAAGAAGCTATCAATCTGCAGCAGAAACTATACAGGTTCTTCTCTAAACTCCCTTATATGCCACAAATGAAGAGCAGGGTGAGTATATTCTGGGTTATTTCTTTTGGCCAGTTGCTTTTAAATATGAGAGGTTGCACTGAACTAATCTTCTGGCCTCTCCTGGGCTGAGAATTACATTAATCACCTTAAGATGGAAAATGTATGTGCTGCACCAACCAAGCGTTTTCATGGCTGCCAATTTCCCAAAGCCCTTCAACATTTAAAATATAATTACCTATGTGGACATGAGATGGTTGACTGAATAGGTTTTGTCATCAACTTAATTATAATGCTAGTACTCTGTAGGTGTTATGGAGGCCAGAATTTCACACATTTCATTCCTGGCTATGCACAGGAGAATCCTCAAGAGTCACACCATGTGTCTGAGAGTATCATCCAAAGGCTTCTTGAACTCTGTCAGGCTTGGTGCTGTGACCACTTCCCTGGGGAGCCTGTTCCAGTGCCCAACCACCCTCTGGGTGAAGAACCTGTTTCTAATATCCAACCTAACCCTCCCTGACACAACTTCAGGCCCTTGGGTCCTGTCACTGGTCACCACAGAGAAGGGATCAGTGCCTTCCCCTCCTCTTCCCCTCACAAATTGTAACTGCGATGTCTCCCCTCAGTCTCCTCTTCTCCAGGCTGAAGAGACCAAGTGCCCTCAGCCACCCCTCACACGGCTTCCCCTAAGGCCCCTTGCCATCTCCGTTGCCCTCCTTTGGACACTTTCTAATAGCTTAATATCTTTCCTTTCCAAAACTATACACAGTATTCAAGATGAGGCCACACCAGTGCAGAGCAGAGGGACAATCCCCTCCCTCGACCAGCTGTCGATGCTGTGCCAGGACATGGTTGTCCCTCCTGGCTGCCAGGGCACATCATGTGCAAAGCAGTGTGGGCTGCAGGAAGGCCAGGGGGTTGTGAGGCCTGGGGTGGCACTGGGAGATGACAGACTGTGTGCTCATTCAGACAGCTGTGGGGCTCTGCAGGTCCCAGGAGGAATGATCTGAACGATTGCAGCGAAACAGTTAGGAATTTGTTGTTCAAGGGAAATTTTTTTTTAATACACAGAAGAAATCCTCTTCATGTGTGATACAGTTTCCACTTAGCTCCACCTACAAGTCCATAAAGGCACTTGAAACTTCCCAGCTTAGGCCCCATAAACACCCACTGGACCTACACCACAGCTCTGGCTGAGAGACTGCCAAAGCTTTTAAAACTTTATAAAGTTATAAACATATATAAACTATATACGTACACTGGAAACAATCCAGATTTGAGAAGCATCTGAGAAGGCATGTGGTAAACATAAAGTCAGTAACTTTTATATAACATAAAAGCTACTGGTTTGCCTCAGAACTGCAGAGATCTGACCACAGTGGATATGGAAAGCTGGCTGGCGTGGCTTAAGGCAGACCTATTTCTGTGCTGGAGAAGTGATTTCACAGGGATTTGAGGGATTTGAAGGAGAAGTAGTATTCCTCTTTAGCTAAAAGTGTCTCTATGTCTCTGATTGCCTTATGGAGCCAACTACACTAAGTGCACAAAATATGCAGTTTTCAGCCAGGGCGCAACTGAATCTGAGCATAGTCAATAGATTGCCGTTTTCTCCTGCCATGCTAAATCTCTTCAGTTTATAATATCTTTTTCCTTATACTTTCATGTTCTGCAGCTGCTCGTAAACCTACGAGCTGTACCCAGTTCAAGCCTCCTTCTCCACAAAGACCATTCACAAAAATGTAGCTGTGGGCTTTTGTCCACATAAAGACATTTCAGTCCTGGGTGCCTCTGTTGTTGTTGAACTATTTGCCGGCCTTTGAGCCTTCTGTGCCCCATTTCAGACAAGTGGTGTGTTTATTTAAAAAATCTTCACACATATTCAGGGCTTACAGCCAGGATTTACAGCCACTTACAACTACAGCCATTTTCAGCCACTTTGTGACAACAAAGAAGAGGAACTTTGCTACTAAGTGGGTAAGAAAGGAGCTAAAAACTGTTTTCAAAACAAAGCCAACCTTTAAGTAAGGGAGTTCTCATTGTTCCATCAGAAAGAAGATAGCTCAATGTTAGGTTGACCCAAGGCCTGCGGTCAGACTGCAGTCCCCCTGGATATCTCCAGGAGCCTCCCACAGTTCACTTATCATTTTTGGCAGTTTGTTTTTAAAAGAATATTTGTGCCCTCACACTTCTCATCTTCTTGCTTCTTCACTGCATTACCTCTGAAATAGTTAACAGGGGAATGAGCTACAGAGCCAGGAGACTGATGAAGAAAGGGGACCTGGAGGCTGAGAAGGGCTGTGGCCCGTGATGAGGGGCTGGACTGAGTATGGGCACTGCCAACTGGATCAATCATCTGGGAATACAGTTTCAGAGGCGTGGAGCCTGAAAGAGTACCAATGGCTCATCACACTCCCTGCTTTTAGGCTTTTTTTTAGGCAGGGTTAGGAAGGAGCCTCTTGAAATGTTTGAGGGGTGTTGATTCAGAAGTGAGTGGGCTGAGCAACGTGCCATGGGAGGGCAGCATTGACCAGAAACACAGCCCGATGCCTTCCAGCCTTGTCCTGCACACATCCACGGAAAGGCTTTTCCTGCTCTGAGGACACCTGCATGCTCATGGGGCCCACTGTCCCAGTCATCGGCCCGGGACGCTGCAGGGAGCAAGGCTTACAGGGGAACCGTGGTCAGTCTTAGCTGCTCACCCGTCCCTCTGCAAACTCTGCTGTTCTTGAGCTAGTTTGGTGTTTTTTTCCCTTTTGTCTTCGAGTGTCTTCAAAAGATAATTACACAGAGCTGGGGCCGTTTGCTCAAGTTACTTTTAATTCCCATGGTGGTTGTAATGAAGTGTGTACTGCACATTCATTTTACTAAAGTAGTGTATAAGGACACACTTGACTTGCTTTTCCTCTGCAGATGAGAAAGGACAGATCATTAAGAAAACAGGATTGCTACCTTATTGGAGTCTTCAAACACATCCCCCAGCCTGGCTCCTTTGGAGGAGATGCAGACTGAGTCTCTGAGACCTACCGAGGTCTTTGGTAAAGGGCTTTAAAATGCTTCCCTTCGCCCTCCAGGTCGGTGCTGCTCCAAGCCTCATTTCAAGTTTTATCTCAAAGCAGTCATTCTTGCTTGTGAATGGGAGGAACATCCATGAGAAGAAATAAGGTGTAAACACCCTGTACCAATGAACAAAACAATTTCTGAAGGTTTCCATTCTGCAATAATGCTGGCAGGTGCCGCTCCCACATGGTTCAGGCAGGGATTGGAGATTCAGGTGTTTAGGTGCTGGCTGGTCTACCTCATGCTGAGTGTGCAAGGTGCTCGTAGAGAACAGACATTTTCTCACTCAGTTCCTCCTTTCCCAATTCTTGACTGCACAGAAGTTGCAGTATATATGTAGATGCATGTTCATTTATTATTTTCTAAAAAATTGCCTCCTTGGAGGTGTTCTCCATGGAAGCACTATCCTGTAGTCACTAACAGAGGAACTGACAAAAGGGATTTAAAACAAGCCCTTCCTGTATGTCCAAAGAGTACTATCTCCAGCCAGAGTGCATTTTGAAACTGAGATTACATTGGAGCTTTCAAGATATATATATTTTATATAAAGTAATTGCACAGTTTTGTGTTTAAGATATCCATTCAAGATTCTGTCTTTGATCTAAGAAATGCGTATTTCCCAAAGTGGAACAGTGTCAATAGGAGATATTCGTACCTCAAATACCTTTATTGCTGCAGGGCTGGGGTGCTGTCCTGAGAGACTGAAAATAAGGCTGTTCTGTTCCAAGTGATCTACCTAAGCATTGCAATTTGTGGATAAAAGTCAGAGGTGAAAGGGAAAGTTAGCATCAGCAGTTTAATAAGGATTTAGATTTTCATTTTCTCTGTGGTTTTTTCCTTTTTTTTTTAACAAACAAACAAACAAACAAACAAACCAACCAACCAACCAACCACAGAAGCTTTCCCAATAATTCTTTTCAATTCAAAGAAAATAAAAGGGTTTTATTCTTGTCACAGAAAACACAAAAATATATTTAGGCTGGATCAATTTTATTTTCTTCTTCTATTTTGGTAAATAATATTCTTAAATATTATTCTTAAATAGGCTTATAGGGGTTTATGCAAAGATTTATTGAACAGAAATCTGTCCATAATTTTACAATGCTTTGGTCACTGGGCTTGGCATGGTATGTCAGAGCTTTGATTAACATGACAATGTTATGACAAAATTTTTTCTATGGTGAGCAACCCAACATCCTTTGCTAGGAGGAAAGGGATTTATATTGTTTTTTTCATATCTGCAGAGGGATACAGGCACCAGGAAGGAATAGAGATAAATTCCCAATACTTGTTGATAATTTGCCTTTGTGTTATCCTGCTGCCCTTCATTTCTTCCCCCAGATTTTCTAATGTCAGAACTCACTAGGTTGAAAGTATTAGGTTAGAGGTAACTGGGGACTGAAGCTCTTGCTTCTAGGAACAGGGACATCACTTGACACTGAAATGTCCCACCACTGATAAGGTTTTGCTTCACTGTTCTGCAATTCAGTGGAACTTTGAAGTCCACATACGTAAATGACCAGTGTAAATTCTGAATAACCACAAAAAAAAAATCCATTTGCTATTTATTATTTTATAGCACTGCTGAATACGTTAGTTACTTCAGAGTTGTGAAAAGAGAAGACCTCATCCTTGGTTGTCTCTGCAAAGCATTTGCAGATGAAGGAGTCAGCAGGCATTGCTAGGGTATTTGTAATCATGCTGTACTCTGCTACATTTTCATGGTAATGAAAATATATTCTCCTTTGGGAATTACTGTATTCAATCCTTTGCCCTATGTTAAACAGATAGTAGCTCAGATTTTAGTGGGCTTTCAGCCCTTAAAGAATGTCAGTAAATCTACTACTCTGAATTAAAAAGTTGCCATTGCTGTATTAAAGTGTTAGAGTGTTTCACAAAAAAAACTTTTGAACTCTTGATTATAATGAAGAGATCATATAGAAAAGAAACAAACAGTTAATTTTGCAGTGAGAGTAAAACACAGTCTCTGAACTCCCCAAAGAAGGTTTTCCTGTGGTGAGGTCTCAGGAGGAACTGTAAGCAGAAAGTGATTCCTGTGATGTTTAGGCTTGTGGTTTGCTCCTTTACAACGTGATACATAAATTGGCTGACAAAAATGTTTATTTTCAGCTGATGAAGCATCCGTACTTCTTTGAGAGCTTACAGTGCACTCCAATGCTGCATTGTTTTGTTCTGCCATTGATAGCTGATTTCTTCTCCACATTCCCCTATGGCAGCCTTAAATGCCTTTATTTTGCCATGATGCAAGATAGATATCAGTCTACTTTCTTTCCTTTCTCACTGTATCTCAACTTGAACCGAGCTTTTGGTGGGCTCACCCCATGCTTCCCTTAGTATCACATTTAAGGCGTCCAGATGGGGTGACAGAATGGAATAAGACACCAGCCCTCCATCTGTTAAAAAAAAAAAGAAGAAAGGGGAAAAAAAAAAAAAGAAATACAAGGTTTTATTGTTCTTTAAGTAAGAACAGATACAGTCTGTATGTCAAGGCCAAACTATATGCTATTAAATCTATCCTTTGAAGACTTCCATTGGGCTGGCCAAGGACAGATGGTAAACTGTTATCATTTGATATGGGATTAGGTCAAGTCGAAGTTGAAGTTTGGAGGTAACAGAGAGAGTCTCAGTTCAGCTGTCAAATATATTAGTTTATTTAATGAATAGCACATAGTCAGCATCTTTGCTACCGTTCTGCGAGTTTAAAAATTGGGAAATTTATTTAGCCATGGCTCTCCACACTCTTTAAAAGTATTAAATGGCAAATCTCTACAATTTTTATTCTTTTGAAGAAAAGAGTTTAGGTCTAGGATGTACCAGCTTAAAATGTACTGCAATTTTTATTTTTCTTTTTTTTTTTTTTTTTATTTTTACCTGGCCCATACATTTCTGTCATTTGCCTTTTTGTTTCCATTTTCTTTGCATATGCACTAAACCCACAATATTCTCATTGGAAACATTGATTACTAGTTTCAGATGTAGGGAAGGCTGTAGCAGCATTTCATTTCTTACACTTTATTTTCACACCCAAATAATGAATGAAGACCATTGACTGTGAAGCTGAAATGCTGCATACATGTCAGGCTGTCTATACTTTAAATTTGGCAGAGAAAATGAACTTGACTTGAAAACAATCTAACCAAAACATGTTTAGAAACAGCTTTCGCAGAACTGGCTGATGTTTGCCATATGACACATGCAATGGACATTAGACATAATTTGGAAGCAAGCAAAACAGTTAAGCATATGCCAGTTGAGGAGCTGAGACAAAATGAACTTTCAAGATCTGGTCATAATTTTACACAATAATCTTGTGTCAGCTTCATGGTTTAATAATGTGCAGGGCTTATATAAGTTAAAGACTGATGGGATGAGCCTTTTCTGGTGAAATTAGAGATAAAAATGCTCAAAATAATTTCCTACAGAACAGCTTTTCTTTATAGCTCTATATCTTTCTTTTTTTTTTTTTTTTTCTTCCCCATAACTCCTTTAGAAATTCAGTGAAAAGAAACTCTCCCCTGTAAGGTGTGTTGAGGCAGAAAAGGGGAGCAAGTCATGAACCCTGATAATGCAAAGTACTCTACAGTCACAGGAGAGAAAAGTGAAATTGTAGCATAGAGACTATCTTTCAGATATATAAATCAAGAAAGTAAAACAATCTAAGGTTTTTCTAATATTGTTCACTACATTATGGGTACACATTGACTTCTCCATATGACATTTGTTCTTTTATGTACTTAATACATATGTTAATGTGTCATGTGAATAAGTAAATATTGCCAGAGAAACAGGACTTTTGAAGTTGTGACACTTTGTGCTTCATCACTTGACATTCAACAGCTCTTCTTAATTTTTACAGTTGGGATGATGTGTAGCTGACTGTAGCGTTATACTGTGTTAGTAACACATCCAAACTAAAAAAAGAGACAACCCTAGAACTGCTTCTGGTTCACTCTCATCTCAAAGAGGTTTCTGTCTAAAGGCTCAGGACTCAATTCCCATTTAAACAGAATTTTAAGCTTGTCTGGAGGTGGTGGGAAAATCATACCATTTTTCCTGTTCCCTGGAGTTGGTCTGACTGAGACTACTGTTGTAATAAGGCTTCTTCCTGTCACAAGGAATGCTGTAGCTCCCTTAGTACTGCTGAACTTTGGGACTCAAATGTGGCACTATCTAGCTTGTGGAGTCCTTTGCTATGCTCCTTTCTCCCCCTGCTGCGTTCTGTGCTGAGCTGACATCGGGCAGAGTGAGTGTGAGATCCAGTGGCAGACAGGTACCGGACAGGCGACAGACGAGGTGGAGCATCGGCCCACAGGCCTGCTCCTTCTTTAGAGGTCCACAATGCCCTGCACTGTATTTGACTGTTCTTCTGCCTTGTACAACACAAATTTTTTTACTTCAATATCAGCTTCAAGACTGGTAAATCTCCAAAAAATGTCAGCTATGCAGACTGGACTTTTCCTTATCCACCTCTTCTGGGAAGCTGCATCCACGTCAGAGAATGGAGATGGAGTGAATGCAGCAGTATCACTAGGAGACATATCCATTAGAAACCTGTTGAGCATTTCTTGAGCCTTTTCTCACCTCAGTGTAAGCTTTACACAATTTCCATAGACTGCATAAATGGAAAAACTACAACATCAGGTGGAAAGAGGCTAGGATCTACTTTCCAGACATGTTTTAAAGTCACTCAGCAAAAGCAAAACATTTTCATTTCAGAATGTTGGTCTTTTCCACCTTCTTTTTCATTAGCTATTTATAGTGCTTACCTTAATTTATGCCTGTTTTCCCTACTCAGACAGGAAGAAAGCTTCCATTATGCCCTGCAACACAAAGGAATGTTCAAAAATCAAAACCAAACTGCATTTGCTGAGTATATTTTGGTATCCAAATGTATTCAAAATATGCTAATCTCTACACACTTTGAGGTCCTGCATGCACACTCCTGCTGTCATTTCTCACGCTTTCCTCCCCACTCATTCCTTTGAGAAGAGATCTACAGTCTCCTTGGTTTCAAAATTCTCTGGCTACTGTAGCCTCATTTATTTGAGTCCAATTAGGTCCCTGAGGCTTTGATTAGTATTGTTTTTTTAGGTACGTGGTGAGCAGACTGAATCCCTACAAGCACTTGGCCTCCCACATCTAGTGTTAATGTTTCTCTTTGGGGATCCACCAGGGCCTTTAGTCTTGAAGCTGGAAAGGTCTGGGGAAGATCCCTAACTTGCCTTCCTTTCCTTTCTGAAACCAAGCTGAGCTGCCCTCAGATCTGCATATAAACCTATTTGGGCGTGCTTCCTATGTCCACTTGTGCATACAACATTTCTCTTGGCCATTAATGTGACTTCTCAAGAGACCTGGACAATTCCCAGAGCCTGATGTGCTTCCTGTGACCCAGAGGAAAGTATTGTCTCCTTAGGGTGAGAGGTGCTCAGGTCAGAAGGGTGTAACATCCTGAAACTTGTGAGTCTCTGCATGCCTTTGGGCATGTTCCCATACTCTGTTCCACTCACCATGGACTGCCCCTTGTATGTTTGCTCTGGGACAGGCCTAGTGCAAACAACAATGACTACATACGAAAGCAGATTAGAGTTCATGGGTGCAAACTGACAATTAGGCTTGTTGTCATAATTTTTCTCCATAAATAGCAGCAGCAATTGCTTTGTAAAAGGCTTTGATATAATAAGTGTAAATGGTACTATCTAAAAAAACAAAAAAATCCTGTTCTGCAATATCCAAAGGCCATGGCTGTCAAGGGCCAACACAGCCATCAAGAAAGTCTAAAATTAAAACAGACAAGTTGCCAATGCATAAAACTGCCATCATCATGTTCGCTTCCCAGTTTGTTTCAATGACCATCCCATCTGTGAAACATATTTCTGTGGGACAGTTAAGGGTTGCAAGCATAAACCAGCCCATTCGAGTGAATGCCACAACTCAGGTTGTTTTAAAAATGCCTGGGTGGCCCCACTGCCAAGGATACAACCGCAGATAATACAATCCAGAAATCCCTTCCCAAAGCAGTGAGTAATTGAAATTTATGTACTTGCATATCTCATTTATTGCCGTGAAAGTGACGAATCCAAGGTTGTCAGCTCCAGCCATAGGGGTTGTTCCCTGATCCAAGAGGCCTGTGACTTTATTGTTTGAATGGGAGAGTTGAGACTGGTGATTGGCACTGCTATTTAGAGGCTGGAATGTATGGCTGGGGACATGCTGGATGAGAGGTAAGGGCACAGACTGCTTGCCTTGGCAGGAAGAAAAATACCTCAGTGGGAGTGATTTAAGTGGGTAAGGGTTTGAATCTGAGACCTCAGGCCAATCTGATAGGCTCTGTTTTCTAGAATGGAGAGTCTCTGATTTGTCTCATTCCTAACAATGTGGTAGCATCCACTGATTCTTTTCTATTTCAAATCCAAACATGAAGGCTTTCAAGGTCAGTTCCGGGTTTATGCATTATTTGGATTGAGGTTTGGGAAACAAGTTCAGGATATCCAGAAGAGTATCATGCTGGAAAAAATCCTTACATCTGGGAGATCTGTTTTCCATATTGCTGTTCTGTCATGGATTGAGCTGAGTCTGTAACTTCCCTGGAGCTTATGAAGATGTATATCTAGTAGAAAAATGGAAATATTTTTTTCTGAGATGGGTCTGTGAAGCTCTGAAATGGCAGGTGCTATAGAAATACTAGATATTACTGTGATTAATAAAATGATTTGGCACAAAGGTTTGTTTTAACAAGCTGGTGCTCCAGTGTCAGGCATTTAAGCAGGGACACACAGTCTCAGCTTCAGGACTTTGGAGCTGACCTTATTTTATCTTTTCCAAAGCACCCACCCTTCTATTTTACTGTCTGTCACGATAGCTTTTTCCCTCTTTCGGAGAGATAAGTGAGTTTTGTTCAGGAGAAGATGCTCCTAATGTTCCATAGACTGGACAAAAGATACAACATGCTATCACCAACCAGCTTATATCAATGGTAGTATCTTCTGGGAATAACACTTGAGTTTTCTGAATATTGGGACAACTAGAACAACCACAATATTGCTGGTACCTCTTCATTTTTTTAAAACAAAGCAAGACAGTAATTTTTTTTAGGGGAGAAGGGAAAGAGAATTTTGCTTTCATTTTTAGAAAAAAACGAGAGTGTTTTTTCTCCCCTCTGACATGGGAGAAAGTCACTGACTGCTATTGCTTATGTTGACAAACTTGTCATACATTGAAATTAATAACAAGAGGCTTTGCACTCTGAATTATGGCTATTCTTGGCCCCAGAAGCTCTGTTTGCTCTACAGATGGTGGAGAAATTAAATTTCATGGCAACCTTTCCTAACCAAGGAAAATGGGGCATGGAAAGGTCAGTCAATCTGCTCTTTCTAATGGGGGGACTATAAGCTCTAGACATTTCTTTTTACCTAAGTTTTTTCTGCACAGACTGTCCTATATCTTGCCCTGGATTCTGGGTCAAACGGATCTATAGCACAAGGACTGCAATAAACTCTGTGACTACATCTTCTTATCTTCCTTCCCTGGCGGTGAGATACACTGGCTGAGCTGAATATATGACTTCCTATGTCCCTTTAGCCACAGGCCTGACCTTCTTCATAAAAGTTCCTATGTTATGATAGTCTTGTCAGGATTTAGCGGTTGTGCTTATTATTAATTAAGACATACTAAGTTTAATAAGTCATTAGAAATCAAATCACAAAGGATAAGTTAAAAACCTTTCTGTGAACTTTGACACGCCCCTGTATTACCTCTAAACCCACACCAGCAAAAAGAGACATTAATAAAATCATTATATATTTGAAGAGTAACATCTTGCCCATGTAAAGTTTATGACTACAAATGAATACGTGTCAGGGAGCACCATCAAGTCCATTAGGCCAAAGATTTCTCTGTTGCTATTCATTTAGAGGGGATGGAACTTGAACGTTGCCATGATGGACAGTAGCATTAAAAATTTAAAAGAGGGATAAAAGACCCTTTTTTCCTTTGTCAACCTGGCCTTATAAGCCATACACACTTCTAGGGAAGTATGAATAAAAATAAAAATTACTACAATGATTTACTCATTCATAAATCTTTTTTTTTTTTTTTTTAATCACTAGAAATCTATTCCAGTGCATGTAAAGTCTTAATGAGACCTAGCAACATTATGAGTGCTGGGAGCAGTCGCCCTTCAGCCCCACGCCTGCAAATGCTCTTGAGGCATGCATATATCTCATTATGGCCGAACGCCCTGTCATGTGTTATTCCTTACTTAGTGACAATTTGTCATTGTCACCCTTGACATGTCACTCTGCTGCAGAAGAATTTGACTTCAGTGCAAAATGTGACAATCAGATGAGAGAATTTTGTAATCTAAACTGAAATATGGGGCTGAAAGAGACTAATTTTATTCAAAAACAATCCTAATATAACATAATTGAGAAGAAATGTTTGCATTTAAGGATTTCTGTTAAGGTTCCCTTCCTTTGCCTTTTCTCAGCCCCTACTCCCCCACTTCAATTATTCCTTAGGATAATGCTTTTATTTTTGAAGGATGAAGCCTTATGTTTTAATACTATGAATTTTCAATTAAGTGCACTAAGATCCATGGATGTAACTACTACTTAAACTATAAGTAATGGTTACATGTAAAAATTAGGGAAACATATTGTGCTTTAGATAAATTACATTCAGATTACTTCTTATTATAAATGGGGTAGAAAATGGATTTTTAGCTCTGGCTGGCCAAAGAGCCAACATTTGTATCTACTTCATTTGTTTAAATATATTTCAAGCCAGATTGAAATCCATATTGCCTGACATTAATTGAGTACTGAAGCATCAGTGTACTCAAGTTTCATAAACCACTGATGAGTGAGTTTCTACAGGCTTGATTTAAAAATATACTATCCCTTTTATATGAAAATTATATTCCGTTTATAGTGTAATTCTTAAAGCCCAACATTAAATAGTATAAATCTTAATAAGATGAATGCAAATATGACATTTGCACTGTTGAATTGACATCTTGTTTGCTAGGAAAATTATATTCCCTACTTGGTATTTATTAGAATATTCTTCTGTAAAATATTCTAGGCAAACACTTTTATTTCTGTTCCAAAGCAGAAGAGTGGGGTGGGCCGTGAGATGGACTGTTCCTGAAGGTCACATATGGGGATTTGCTAAGACATCTCATCCTGGGCAGGCTATTCCATTCCTGGGCATCTTTTGACAATCAGTCCTGTCAGGTTGCCCAGTAATTTATTGGCTTTGTGGCACTAATAAATAGTCAATCATTTCACTGGTAGCCTATAGGAAGTAAGGCTTGGGCTCATGTTTCCATATTTCCAGAGGTGAAAGTCTAGGACAATTTAACCCATTTTTCACACTAGTAATTCTCAGAGAATTTGAAGTAGGCTCTGGATTCTGGATTTCACAAAGAAGGTGCAAGGCTATGATTTTTCCTTCAAGTTTCATGAAATTTTTCTGCATAAGATGAATGAATGAATAAGTTACTAACTAACTAAATAAAGATGCCCTCATCAAGCAGCTTTTACTGGCTGAAGCAAGTGTCCTATGGCCTTCATCAAGCTGCGCTTTCTCCGAGGTAGGGAATGACTGCTTTTAAGTGAATGCATTATGAAGTGCCATCTGCAATGTGCCGTCCTCCTGGATATTTTTATCAGGACTAACATAGCTGTCAGGATGTCATGCAATGAATGTCGGATAATTTGTACACTTGATTTTTTTTTTCCTAAAGCTCTTTCATGCTATTATTATGATAAAGGCAGCTTTCTGCTTGAAGTGCACTTGCTGCTTTCTCAATGTACTTACTGAAGTTTCTTTCTTTAAAATCTTTAACATTACAAATTTTGTTTAATAATACAAACATTGTGAAGGAACACAATATGCACTGAATAATCAAATATGGGTTTTTGATGTACGTTCTATCATCTGCCTCTTTCATTTATTGCTTCATTGTGGTCTTCAGAACAAGGAGCAACTTGTTCTTATTTTTCCACACTAGAGAACATTCCAGGAAGATCCCTATTTTTTATTTGAGTGTCCTTGGTTTTAATTCACCATCTACAAGACATGGATAATCTTAATTACCACACAGAGAAGTTAATGGAAATGCACTGAGATGGCTGCAGACATTCAGGTAAGAGGAGGGTGAGCATGCAAAACACCAGTGAACTTATAAACCATGAGCAGCAACTTTTGCCTATTCTTTTTATGCTAATTTTTATGCTGTACTCTCTGGTCCTCTCTCATGGACTAGCTTGACAATTATTCTATATTTTTTTGTGCTAAGTCATCTCTTTAAGCCAGTTAAAAACATTTTTTTCCTCTTATGGTTTGATCCCTGTTGATTCAGCAATTTAGTTGGCTTAGTGGAACCTCCTTTTTTTGGTAATGATGAGATGTAACTTCACCAAAATTGTCACTGGAATTAACTTGGAGTCATTTCAGTTTTCTATGTCCCAAGGCATTTTTTCAGGACCATCTGAGCCAAAGTATCAGATCATCACTGTCAAGGAGTGGAGCATAACTCTCCTGTACTTTAACTCCTGGCCAGTCCCAGCACTGCACATCTGTTATTTACTGTGTGATGAGTCTGACTTCTGTTGGATGCTTCAGTTAGTCAATTTAACTCACTCACCTACAGAAACTAGGCCAGGAATGAAAACAACAACAAAAGTAAGGTATTTCTCCACTGAGTTGTAACTGAGTCATACTGACACCAGAGCCACTGACCCAAGAGAGGGAGCAAGTCCACCTTCTTTCAACAGAAGCGAGCTGTTAGGCATTGTTTTGTGTGTCATCATGGGCTAGACTTACAGTTTACCATGGTTGATTCTTGGAGGCCCCTTCCTCCCCTTCTGGCTGTATGCCTCTGCTGTTCACCTCATGTGATTATGTGGGAAGTAGATCCAACAGGGAAAACATAAGAAAAATAAAAACTTTTCTGCAAAAAGGAGGAGATTATGGAATCCTAAAATGGTTAAAGATCATCTAGTTCCTATTCCCACGCCACAGGCAGGAACACCTTCCACCAGACCAGGTTGTTCAAAGCCCCATCCAACTTGGCCTTGAACACTTCCAAGGATGGGGCACCCACAGTTTCTATGGGCAACATCTTTCTGTACCTCACCACCTTCACAGTAAAGAATTTCTTGCTAATATCTAATATAAACTTGCCTTCTTTCAGTTTGAAGCCGTTACCCCTTTTCCTGTCATTATATGTCTTTGTAAAAAGTCAGTCCCTCTTCATCTTTCTTGTAGGCCCTCTTTAGGTACTGTGAGGCTGCTACAAGGGGTCCCTGGAATCTTCCCTTCTCCAGCTTAACAATCCCAACTTTCTCAGCCTGTCTTCATAGGAGAGGTGCTCCAGCCCGCTGAGTATCTTCATCTGCTCTGGACTCACTCCAACAGCTCCACATCCCTCTTATGTTGTGGCCACAGAGATGGACACAGTATTGCAGCTGGGGTCTCAAGAGTGGAATGGAGGGAGGGAATCAGCTTTTTTTAACCATTAACTTGTGTTGATGCAGCCCAAAACACATTTGACTTTCTGGGCTGCAAGTTCACGTTGCCGGATCATGTCCAGCCTCTCATCCACCAGCACCGCCAAGTCCTTCTCCTCGGGACTGCTCTCAATCCATTGCTGCCCAGCCTGTATTTGTGCTTGGGATTGCCCTAACCCTGGTGCAAGATCTTGCACTTGGCCTTGTTAAACTTCGTCAGATTAGCACAGGCCCAACTCTCAAGCCTGTCCAGCTCCCTCTGGATGGAATCTCTTCCCTCCACTGGCACAGCTTGGTTTCTTGGCAAACTTGCTGGGGGTGCATTTGATCCTACTGTTCATGTCACCAACAAAGATGTTAAAGAGCACATCTCCTTGCCAGGTTGATTACTTAATTCAGCAAGCTGTAAACATATATAAAAGTATTAGATAACATGTAGCAGAAAGAGGGGCAAAAGAGGAAAAGAAAGAGGACAGTGGAGGGAAATGGGGCAAGGGCAAAGCAGAAACACACACCATGTTTCCTGATGTCCCCTGGGGAGGCAACACCAGGGATCCCATTTGCCTTCCCCTCTTTCTGCATTCTTAGGATTCTGGAGATATTGATAACTTTTACCTGTATTCCCCTTCTTATTAAGAGGCACTTTCCAGCCATCAGTGATGAGTAACGTTCCATTCTGTATGGTTAGCCTAGGTTTTTCCTTCTCTAGAACAAATTATACCTCTCTGCACTCAGCTGGACCTTATTTATGGGAAAGGACCTCACATTAGCCTTATCATCTGTTAAAGCTTTGGGATGATGAATCAGAACTCAAAAGCTATTGGCTGGAAGGAGTTATTTAGTGAAATGAATTTCAAAGTTGATCTATTCATAGAAACGTACCAGATCCCAGCTCAGAACTAATATAATTTCTGCTCCCTCTCACCCCCAATATCTGCTTCCCTTAGCATACTTCTTCAAAGTTATACTTTATTAACAAGAACTAAATTTATATTTTTAAGGAAATCAAAGTTTCTAGTCCTTATGTTCTTCTAGCAGCTGGTGTTTTTGGCACTGGGCTCACACAAGAAATCTATTGCTCTGAACTGGTATCTCCAGACACTCACTACAGCGCCCAGGCCACTAGGCCTGTCTCTCCCTTGACAGGGTACTTGGTAGCTGTTTTTCTTTTGCTAAAAACCTATCTGAAAACAAATTGTATTCCCACAGGATAATTTCCATGGGGTTTTTTTTGTTTGTTTATTTTTTACTAAAACTTTCACTTTTTTATTTTTTTTTCCTTTGATCTTTGAAAGCTCAGAGGAAGCTTTTCAGCAGTGGGTAAAAAAAAAGCCCAGGTGCTTGTGAATGATGGGGATGTGGGTAAAGCATGGACACACTGTTTGCTTTCATGTCCTAATTTTTTTCTTTGTAGGTTTTTTTTTCCCTCTCCCATAACTTTGTAAATGTTACTCTATTCTGCTATTTTTTTTTTTGAGGAACCATATTTTTCTTCCCACTGATATGGTTTTCCAGTTGAAGTGGAGAATCATCCAGCAAGGAAGGCATCCTAGGAGCATCTTAGGACCATGTTAGGAGCCCAAAACTCAGAAATTCAGGTAAGAAACAAGGGAACACTTTTAATTTCCTCTACTAGACACGTGCAAATATATATCTGGTGCTGAGCCATTTACTTCAAACCCCTGCAGATCTTATGTACGTTATCTCTGCTCACTTGGGTAAATTCAGAGGATTAGCAGCTAAATACACTTCTTTGTGGCTTTTTGAAACTGCGGGTGGAGCAAGTGTACTAGGAAGGTTAGAAAATACCTTTTTTGAGCATGTAAAAATAATAACAGCTTGCATAAGTTTCCTTACTAAAATCCTAATTTTACCTTGGCAAGCTGACTTTATAGTACAGTTATATACTATAACTATAGTATAGAATAGTATAGTATAGTATAGCCTTTTGTGTTTAAATAATTGGCTTTCTTTTGTAAAATTTGTCTTGTCACAGGTGCTTCAGAAAGGTGATAGAGTGCACTTTCCTGAGAATGGAAACATGTCAACACACTCTTTCCACACTGCTGTTGAAATTAGTGAATTTGTCATCTTCTTTTTCATATACACCCTCCTGACTTCACAGAAAGAGCTGTGACATATAATTCCTGCAGTGGCTTAAACTTCATAGTTCATAGGAACTCATGCTTACTCCTTAAACCTGCAGATACTGTGAACTCTGAGATACAATCAAGGTTAATTTCAGTATCTTAATGCCTTGAAACTGATACTTATGGATACAGAAATCGGTTAGCCTGGTCACAATAAGAGCATAAGTCAACTATTAGTGTCACATGCAAGCTGGTCTTTGCATATGGACAGAATTGCATTAGGGGACAATTAAATGCTATCAGTTTAGACCAGGGACTTTGCAAAGCAGATAGCCTTTAGAGCTATTGTGGTTTTTAAACGTCAGGTTAATTGAGAACTGCTGTATATTTAATAGGGGGGCCTTTGGGATATGACTACAAGGACTCTTTGTTGTTCAGCAGTACATTAGGCAGAAACTGCAATTCTGAAATGGTCATAAAAATCCCAGGAGGCATAATCATTAATGGGACACTAAGCTCCAATTAAGGGCATGGCCCAAAAGACCAAGGTGAAAAACATGGTTCTTAGCACCCGTCTCAGAGGATCTCTCTGATCCATCTTCTTGATTTCATCTGCAGAAACATAATTGCAAATAACAAAATATTTACACTGAAAAAAGCACCATACTTCTTGCTCTCTGGAATGTAAATAGGGAAAAAACTCTCTTAAAACAAAGAGTCTTTCAAAGTAAATTCACCAACTCCTCTAAAATAAGACTAGAAAGACAAAATAGCTGCATATCATAGCTAAAAGTCCTGATGCCTTCACCTTCGCAGGGTTTCATAACTCTTGCAGTCCAGCCCTCTAAACTTCGCCTTATGTCTCTTTGATGTTAAATCAAGCACCTCCATGAGTTTATATACAGAAACTGTGAAGGACTTTCCCCTATGACTCTGTTTAAGTTTTATTCCTGGATTTTTCAATTCTCTGAGTTCTATAAGACAAGCTACTCAGTTTAGTCAGTGTGCTAGTTACTTTATAACTGAGTTTATGGGTCTTATGGCCTGCTTCTGGTCAAAGACTGCAATTCTGCATTACATAGACACGGATTTTCTGAAATGCCATAAATACACATTTTTGGAAAATGTTGGGTCCTGAAAGTCCAGCTAACAATCCATCACGACTGGTGTCTTTTTGAAATTTTAACCTTGATTATTTCAAAGAGCCTTTGCAATTAAATTAGTAAGTAAATAATTTGTGGCTACATGTGAATGTCTTCCACTGTTTTAATCTGTTTAAAAACAAACCTTGCACTGACAGTGCCAGAGATAACCTAGTTGTTTTCCATCTATGCAGATCATTTGAGTAGGATGTTAATTAATATGACACTATGGAATTCAGTTCAGTGAAGTACCACAAAAAAGGAAATTAATTTCAATCATTGACAAACTTGTCAATTTAGTTATATTGATTTTTTGATACCTCTACAGCACATGGCAAAGTTCATACATTATAAAATACATCATTTTTATTGGTTCACTCAGCTGGCTGTAAGTGGACTGTTATTTTTTTCAATAAATTGGCATTCTTTAACTGTATGAAAATGCAAAATTATGTGACTTTTATTACTAGTTTTAATACAATATCAATTTATTATCTTTAATGGTGATTTCTCAGTTGTTTCTAAGTGCCTTAAAGACATCTGGTCTCAGATCAACCTGAAAACAACAGTTTCTTGGGTTGGCAAAATTTAGCAGAAGATAAGCAGATGAATCTGGTCATTAGAAGTCATTGGCCTTGAGCTTGCTGGTGGGAGCTGGTATTCTATAGAAGCTCTAGGTCCTTCTGGGGTTGGTGTGACTGTGGGCTCTGGAATGAGAGATGCTGCTAGAACAGGCAGTATGGATCCCTCTCCTGTCAATTCAGGCAGGGCTGTGGTGTCAAGCTGAACACAAAACAAAGCCCTCTTTGAAAGAGCACAGATCAATTGCAGAATGCTCAGTCTCTACAGTGTTTAAGAACTCAGTGTCCAACACCGTACTTTGCTTTTGTCAGACTTTTGTGATAGAAAATCAAAAAGCAATTGTTGTTCTGATGAGTCCAACTCCAGCAAAAATAAATTGAAGGTGTTCTAATTCAGTTTCTGATTTTGGTCTCTCTCTTCAGAGGATGTAGAGCAGCAGAAAACTTACATTTCGCTTCTGCCTGTAAGTTTCCCACTTTTTAAATGCAATACTCTCATATTCCCACCTGAGGTCATTAGCCACAAGGTAGGTTAAAAAAAGTTTGAAGGATGGATGTAGCTGCACACAAACTGCAGCAATCTGCACTCATGTTTATGCTGATGTATCTGAAATTCATTGCGTTACTCTGTTAAAACTCAGGACTACAGAATGTAGTGCTTGTCTAAATTTTCAAATAGAATTTTTATTCTGAGGACTGCCTGTAATAGAGGAGGAAAAGCATGTATTTCTGATGAAATGCAATTGCTTTGCATTTCAGCATATGAGACAGATAATAATATCTGAGGTTTGGGTTTGGTTTTTGCTTTTTTTTCCCTTTCTTTGAAGTGTCCATAAACATTTTTTCAAAGCCTGCGAAATACACATGAACTTTTGAGACAGCAGTAATAAGTGAGGAAGGAAGGGAAAATAATTAGAAAACTAAATTCTAAATATGTGAAGCTGAAAAAATTTTTTCAAACATTAAGTGTATAGCAGTGAAACCAATATTCCCTATAGGAGAATGCATTTAATTATTGTC
The DNA here is from genome assembly GCA_035041135.1 of Platyrinchus mystaceus. Classification (NCBI taxonomy): domain Eukaryota; kingdom Metazoa; phylum Chordata; class Aves; order Passeriformes; family Tyrannidae; genus Platyrinchus; species Platyrinchus mystaceus. The sequence continues at coordinate 50,384,316 of JAWWLV010000179.1, forward strand.
AAGAACTATTTGGTGAATTTTAGTCCTTCAGGTAATTGCAGTCTTTGTTCACATGACACAATGGTTCAAAAAAATCAAAATACAAGTTTATGTGGAATTCAATTTAAGAAACTTCTCATTTAGTCAAAATTTAAATTTGCTGACATTTGCCATGAAAATACTCGAGATTTTGCATTGATAAACTTCATAAACAATAACAGCAAAGAAATAAACTCTGTCAGAATCCCTAAATTAAAATCCCTTTATCTCAGCTGAAATTATTTAGACCAGTTATAGCATGATAGTGAAGTGTCCTCTTTTCCCCCAGAAATTGACTTCCAGGCTGGAATTTCAAAGCTGTTTTGTATGATCAGCCAATGATCAAGCCATCAACTCAAGGTGGAGTTGAACACTTAGTTGCTCATTAAAGTCCTGTTCTAACAATTTCTTCAATAAAGAGGAAAATGAGGCAGAAATGGTCAGTGACTTATTCCATCTTCTTGCACATGCTGAAGGTAACATATTATCCATTTTCAGTCTTGGACTTATAGCGGTTTTCCAAGATAATGTGCAGTGCTATATTTTATCTGTAATAAGGGAGAATATTTGCTGTCTCATTCCTTAATAGGGGTGTTCATATTTAGGTCTGACAGGTGTAGCAGCAGCAGTTTCTTTAGTTGTCACAGTTAAATTTGACGGGGATTGTGAATCAGAGCCCTGAGGTGACGTAATTTTCCAAGAGAGAAACACTGCTGGGTGATCACTTCTTTGCCACTGAGTGAATTGGCTGCTTTTGTGTGTTAATACAATTAGGTGGCTACAATTAGTCAGTCCAAGGACATTATCTACTGACCCAGACAGCAGACTGGGCTCCAGGTCATCTGATGTTACTTCATTACAAGGCTCTAATTATCTCCTTAATTTTCCCTTCAGGACCATAGCGGTAGGGATACCTCTCAGGAATATTGTAAGGAATAATTAACGTTTGCAAGGAGCCTTGAAGAAAAAATGCTGGGAGAGCACATGGGTTTGGACTGCTGGTGACTCTGAGCACCTGACTCTCACTGAAACAACTGCTGAGCACATGTACGTCTCTGGGGCTCTCAACATTAGTATTAGTCACCAGCTAAGGATGGGAAAAAGGGAAGTGATTCAGCCTGCTTCTGTGGATCTCTTATGTCAGACCTTCAGGTAGGATGCAGCTTTCTGGAACGGCAAAAAGAAGTAGCACTTTTTTCCTTTTCTTCATGAAGAGTGGCGAGAGAAGGAGAAGAAGGACAGCAAATTGAGTTCTCTTGTGTGATTGCTGATGTAAGAACCAGGGCAGAGTTTGACCTGTAGGATTTAGACACAACTTTTAAAATCTGCCCCCAAAATTTCACTAGCTAGTTCTGCGGCCATGGTGCTGCAGTGAATGCAAGCCTGAGAAGGCACCCTGGCAAACTTTCCAGATGAAATCTTCACTACTAAATTAGGGACCCATGCAGAGTGAGGGTGAAGTCTGCGGGCAGGATCAGGGGCAAGACAGTTAAAAAAACCTGGGAAACAAGAGTGTCTATAAGGGTGCAATCAGCTGTTCGTGACTGAAGTGTGTTTCATGATGTGAAACTGTACTCAGTATCTAAGGCATATTTAAAGTGAATGTCAGGTACTGCATTTGGCCTTCCAGCTATTAAACATCACCACAAAACAGTCAGCAGAGCAATGTCATCTAGAACACTTTGACACAATTGCAATACACAATTAACAGGCAATGAAGGACTTCCTAAAAGCCCATGTTCGACACCCTGCTTTGTCATGGGTTTTTGTACTGTTGCAGGGATTAAAAAAAATTAAATTAACTTTGTGCCGATGCATATTATATTTGGACAAGGGACTAGATGAAATGATTAGAATAATAGCCTTAGAAAAGATCACATTTCCCTACTGTGCCAGTGTATTTGACTGCATACGGCAACCCTTTTAGGCCACTGTTCACAGTGAATTGTAACAACTTCCTGCAAAGATCTAAGTTCTGTGCCTTTTGAATGGCAAATTATCAGAACTAGGTCAGGTCTAAGAAGAAATAACCATCTTTATTAACCAGAAATAACCAGCTTTATTAATATGAACTCCACTTTTAGGGTAGTTCACGTGAATAAAGCTCTGCAAGCAAAATACAAATTCACCTGATCCTAATTACCATCCCTCAACAAAGAAGAAATGCATCCTTTATCATTGCTAAACAGTACAGATAAAGTGTCACCTGGCTTAAGGGAATCTCTTGGGGTTTTTCTGTGAGGTTCATCATTTGTCTCTATTTTGAAATGAACTGACCAATGAAAAGTAATAAAGCTTGAATAAAAAAAAAATTACCAGTATTTGCATATCAATTTTCTTAAGAAGTATTTTACAGAGGTGGGTAAGGTGTATCATTATGAGACTTAGAACAATTGAGGCAGAAAGTAATATACAAAATGTGTAGCTACATTATGCCAACAAGCATCTTCCTTGTTTGATTAAAGTATACCTGTAGTTCTCCAATGTGTTTTGTAATCTTAATACTAATATTTTCAGTATTTTAGGTAAAGAATTGTTTCACAGGGCAGGAGCTCTATGTAACACTCACATCAGACCATGGAGGCAAGTTGCTTATGGATGTCTTGTACTTATTCCCTGCTTTTTCACCCCCTTTGCCCCAGCAAATCTTTTCCTTATCTTCCTTTTCATTTGGACTCCCTGTATGTGTGTGTCTTTGTTCTGGCTTTTGTGTTATTTTACTTATACTCTACAATGTTCCTGAGTGTTTGATTTGTTAAAATAGAATGAGTTTTTCAAAAGACACCAAGAAAAATTAGAACTTCAGTTGTAGTTTTGTGGGATTAGGTTCCTAGCTCCCTTAGACTTTGAAAATTTAGCCCACATAAGAACTAAATTCACATGATAAGTATGTTCTCTTTCAACTCAGATGACTGTGAAAGGCCACCTATCATAGGCTGACTCCTAGTTAGAATAATGTTTGCTGGAACTATTGCTCACTATTAACTATCCATGTGGTTTGTTAGAAGCTCACAGTATCTTCCTTTAGAAAGTTAAGATAAAAAAACAGGATAAATGCACTGGCTGCTTTGGAGAGGAAGTATCATGTCATATTCTAAGGCTGCTCAAACTAACTACTTTTATAAGGCTGCCCATTTCTCCAAGCTGTATGCTCAGAGTATTTCACCAAAGTATCTTTATAGATGATCTTGGAGGTATTTTTCAACCTTAATGATTCTATGATTTCTTTTCTTTTTAAGAAATCAATTTTCACTAAATATCAACTGAAATCAACAGAATGCTTAGAAAATACTATATTTGTATAGAATTTCCAGTCAAGCAAAATTTTGAGATTTTACTGGAGTCCAGTAAATACACACACATTCACAGGCACACACACATTCACAGGCACACAACAAAAAAGATTTTTGTTTCAAAATAATCTTCATTACATGAGAATTATCATATTTGTCACTTCAATTGACTGATTTTAGTCTTTAAAAGAGGGTATAATAGCATTCACTGTCTGAGACTGAATTACTGTCATTATGTTAAAGGTGCACTTTATCACTTAGCTTTTCTCCGTTATAAATGCTCACAGACACACTTTGCTTTCTGCTGCTACAAAATCTTCAAAACATAGTATGACAAAGTTTTGTATCCAGACCCTTTGTTACTAAAACTTCAGAACAAAGGGTTACCAAAGGCAATCTGCCATTGCTAATACAATTGCAGTACCAAAAGATAGAGAGGATATTTTAGCAATAGCAAGTTTCAAATTCCTGCAGAAAAATGCAAACTGTTCATTGAGATAAAAAGGTATTTTGTGTATCTTTTGCCAGGAGGGAAGATGCAGAGTTGCTCTTCTGCTCAGAGCAAACTTATTAAGGTAAGAGCAGATCAAGCAAATATCAGCCCAAATGAGAGAAATAGCCATGCCATACTATCCCAGACTTGTCAAACTTTTCCCGGTGATGTTTAGTTGAAAATCCAGACATTGCCATGATATTAACCTGCCAGTGTATAAATGACATTTATCATTTCTGCAATCTCTTTTGATCTAGTATCTTAAGATTCTTCATATGTAAAAGTTTTCAACACATTGCCCTGTCATCTTAATACATATGGGATATCTTTTACTTCCGCAGGCACAGAAGAACCAAGTCTGGATATGTCACTACGGCACAACACTTGGGCAGAGCTCTGTTGAAGTAAATGTCACTGTGCCTGAAGTAAGAGGCTATAGAGAGGCATAAAGGTATAAACATCAGATCTAGTGAGATCAAGGACAAGAATTTGCCTGAGGAGCAAAGCTTTTTCTTTAGGGGAAGAAGGTAACCTCAATTCTGAGTTACTCAAAAAGGGACAATTTAAAGGATCTGATCCTTAGGGGTTGTGGTCAGCATAAGATGAACTAATTATACAGCGCTACTTGAACAATTAAGTCCCCCAAAATAATTTTAAAATCTTGGGCTAAATGCCAGAGCACTAAAGAACCTTGCAAGTTTTCTTGTAAGTGGCAGCACTTCAAAGGTTCTTCTGACCTGCCCTGGACTAGACAACTTTCAAAGGTGAACCAGATGACCTATATTTTTGGTGCTCTGCCTGTCTTTATTCAGGCACTCAAGCTTTGGGAAATAGATGCCTGTCCCTTGAAAATCAGAATATTGGGGAAGGTTTGAAACTTGTAGCTCTAATAATTTCTGAACATTTCAGCCTACATTCTTCCACCCCTTTATGTGATTTTTTTCATGTTGTAATGTTTTCTTCCTCCTTCACAGTGATTATTAACAGATTTTTCTAAAATGCCCAAAGCAGTATACTTAGGTCAGAAAACAGAAGCTAGCATGTTTTTGTCTGCCAGCTTCCTCTCTTACTTATCTTATAACATTTCCCTTATGTTTCCCCAGGTCATGCACAGGTCTGGTTGCCACATTGCTTTGTGGGGCAATGAGTAGGTCCTTGCCTAGAAACAGATTTACAGTACAAAGGTTTGAGAGTGAGATATTCCCTTATTTCATTACTTTTTTAAATCAAAGATCTTATATAGAAAAAAATCATAGGCATTTAGAAATTCCTATGCCATAAGATGAGTTTGTGGCATTATATAAAATGTTTCTCTAGTGATTTTTCTTTTTAATGTTCAATAATGTAACTATAAAAATATCAACCAAAAAAATGAATACTCTATATTTAAGACACTTACAGAAATAATACTGGAGTGGACTGAGGTGTTAGGTGGACAGGTAGGTATTTGCTTTAAATTATATAAATGAAATGAACAACAACAAAAGAGATATTACCCTTACTTTGTCAAGGTTTTTTACTGTATGCCACATTTAGCTCAGCTAACCTTGTGGTTAAACAAACATTGTCTGGTTAGGGGTTTGAATGCAGTCAGAAAAGTGTTCAGGTGTTGTCACACTGAACCAGGTTATGTTGTCTGAACTTGAAAAATTAGAATAGAAACCTTGCAAGTGGCTTTTTACACTGAGAGATGTTGCTGCCAGCATTTTTCCCCCCCCTTTTTTTTAGTTGAGGGTCAGGTGGGGGATGCATTCCAGGAAATCAGTTATAGGATAGGCAAGTATGGGCAAACCTCAGCTTAGATGAGACTTCTGAGGCTTCAGAAAGATACTTGAATCAAATGTAGTTGCAGGATCTGCAGAGGGAATTTTCCTTTTATCTAAATCTGATCCTCTACCAAACTACCAATTTTTTGACAATAAATGAAGCTTTCTTTCTAGAGGAACAACCAGATATTCTTTATTCTGTTTTTCAGAAGTTACCTTTTTCTATAATACTGGAACTGACCCTCAAATTTTCTGTATTTAGCCAGGGAAAAAATCATTTAATCTTCAATGACTAATGAGCTGGGACTTTTACTCTAAATGTAGATCTCAGCCTAGTAGGAAAAGTATGGGAATGCAAAAGCACATCTGGTAATTGGAAAGATGAAAAAGGTAATAATAAAGTGCTCATTTTGAGGCAACAGTGATGAAGATAATGGATGATAGCCAAGTAGGCCATATGCACTTGGCTAACAGAATTAATCATGGACTATGCAATGCAAAGCAAGAAAGACAAGTACAAAAAAACACTTAAAGACAAGAATGGATTTTAATTTTAGGAGCAGTATAAAACAATATGATAATAATGATAGCCAAGTTAGTCCTGTGATTGTACAATCCAAACAGGACACAAATTAAAGCAATAAATAATAGTTATCTGCTATATCAATATATGTTAAAAAGTAATAATGACTAAAAATTATTAGAATTAATCAAATGAGGAGTTCTGTGTCTAATATATTGAGGAGGGCTAAGGCAATTCTGAAACTGTCAGATGTGAAGTCAGGTTTAGAAATGGAGAAGGAATATTACAAGTTTCTAACAGACTTTAACAAAGAAAATGTCTGAAAAAGTGAGCTAGTGCTTAGATTTCGATTAATAAGGGAAGACTTATTATTAGAGCTTTGTGATTAGCAGTGTAAAATTCTCATAAAGCAATTTTGTAAATATCCCATCTTGAAGCCATTTTGCAGCATCATCTGTCACTAAGCCTGCAGCTACGGCACCTAAGGGATCATGTTTTCTGTCGCTTGCTGTTACATTTTTTCTGTTACATTTCTATATACTTGTATTTTAAATCATCCGAACAGTTTATGTCTAACAAGCCCTCACCCAAGTACAGGCACTGTCTGTTCAGTAATTTCAGGGGAATCTTCAAGGCTTTCTGCTGGGCCAGAAGCGACTGTAATGAGAGCTGGCTGAGCACCCTTGCCACCCCTTGAATCACAGTATCCTTTGGCCTTTACCAAACAGAAACAATAGTCATATTGATAGTAATAAAAAATGCAACAGAATTACAAGCACTCTCTGTTGGTAACACTAAAATGAGAGACTGCTGTATGTCTCTCTGAACTGCATGACAAGGTTTCTTATATCTTTAATACAAGGTACAAAAAAACCCCCCTTATGATCACAAATGAGTGATTATTAATTTGAACAATATCAGGTATGATTATGGCTGTGTTCTAAGCAGTCTGATGCATTTAAAAAAGAGAATGAGTACCTGAATAGGGACAGAGAATAGAATAGAATCATATGGGTTGGGAAGATCATTGAGTCCAACCATAAACCTAACATTTCCAAGCTGAACACCAAATTATGTCCCTAAGTGCCACATCTACATGTGTTTGAAATACTCCCAAGGATGACGATTCCACCACTTCCCTGGGCAGCCTGTTCCAGCACTTGACAACCCTTCCAGTGAACAAATGTTTCTTCATATTTGATCTAAACCTCTCCTGATGCAACTTGAGGCTGGTTCCTCTTGTCTTATTGCTTATCACCTGTGAGAAGAGACTGACCCCCTCCTCACTACAATCTCCTTTCATGTGGTTGTAGAGACCAATGTGGTTCCCCCAATTCTCCTTTTCTCCAGGCTGAACAACACCAGCTCCCTCAGTGGCTCCTCATCAGACCTGTGCTCCAGACCCTTCCCCAGCTTTGTTTCCCTTCTCCGGACACACTCCAACACCTCAATGTCTTTGTTGTAATGAGAGGCCCAAAACTGCACACAGGATTCCAGGTTTGACCTCACCAGTGCTGACTACAGAGGGAAAGGCGACTTCTCTGGTTCTGCTGGCCATACTACTTCTGATATAAGGCAGGATGCCATTGGCCTTCTTGGCCACCTGGGCACACTGATGACTCATGTTCAGCTGCTATCGACCAACACCCTCAGATCCTTTTCCACCAGGCAGCTTTCCAGCCACTCTGCCTCAAGCCTGTAGCACTGCATGACCCAGGTGTAAGACCCAGTACTTGTAGTTATTGAATCTCATACAATTGGCCTCAGCCCGTTGATCTAGCCTGTCCAGATCCTCTCTGCAAAGCCTTCCTATCCCCCAGCAGATCAATAGTCCCACCCAACTTGGCAGACTGACGGAGAGTGCCCTCAGTTGCATCATCCAGATAATTTATAAAGATGTTAAACAGGACTCGTCCCATTACTGAGCCCGGGGGAACACCACTGATGACTGGCCACCAGCTGGATGTAGCACCATTCCCCAGCAATTGCTGGGCCCAGCCATCCAGCCAGATTTTTATCCAGCGAATTGTGTACCTGTCCAAACCATGAGCAACCAGTTTCTCCAGGAGAATGATGTGGGAAAGGGTGTCAAAGGCTTTACTAAAGTCCAGGTAGACAATATTCACAGATTTTCCTTCATCCACTAAGCAGGTCACCTTGTTATAGGAGATCAGGTGGGTCAAACAGGACCTGTCTTTCACAAACCCCTGCTAGACCTGATCCCCTGGTTGTCCTGTACTCCTGTATGTCCACAGTGCTCTGTGATGGCAATGAAAATTATCTGCTCCTGGCACCAAGGTCAGATTTACAGACCCTGAATCCTCCTTCTGGGCCTTTTTGTAGATGTGTGTCACATTTGCCATCTTCCAGTCACCTTGGTCAACTTTCCCAGCTGACCAGGACTACTGGTCAGCACTTCCACCAGCTCCCTCAGTACCCTTGGGTGGATATTATCCTGCCCAATATCTTGTGTGTGTGTCTAAGCAGTGTGCAAGTCACTGATCATTTTTTCCCTGAATTTAAGTGCTTCATTCTGCTCCCCAGCTCAGGGGGCCTAGTACCCTCAGAACAACTGGTCTTACTATTAAAGACTGAGACAAAGAAACCATTATGTACCTGAGCCTTTTCATTGTCTTCACGTTTTCCACCAAATCCAATAAAGGATGGTGATTCTTCTTAGCTCTCCTTTTGTTTTTAATGTATTTATAAAAACATTTCTAATTGTCTTTTATGGTAGTAGGCAGATTAAGTTCTAGTTGGGCTTTGGCCTTTCTAATTTTCGTAATCTCACAACGTCCCTGTAGTCTTCCTGAGTGGCCTTTCCTTTCTAAAGGACATAAACTATCTTGTTTTTCCTGAGCTCCAGCCATAGGTCTCTGTACATTCAGGCTGGTCTTCCTCCTTGCCAGCTGGTCTTTTGGCACATGAGGATGTCCCACTACTGTGCCTTTGGGATATCCTTCTTGAAGAATGTCCAGCCTTCCTGGATCCTTTGCCCTTCAGGACTTACTCCTCGGGGACTCCCTTAACCAGTCAACTAAAGAGGCCAAAGTCTGTCCTCTGGAATTCCAAGATAGGAGTTCTACTGACCCCCTTCCTTGTCTCTCCAAGAATCAAAAATCTTATAATTTTGCAATCTCTATGTGCAAGATGGTCACATCACCCACCAGTCCTTCTCTGTTTGCAAACAACAGGTCCAGCTGTGAGCCTTCCCTAGCTGGCAAAGAAAGCAGAAAAAACTTGTAAGTTAGGAGTAGTTACTGATTTGAATAAAAATAATAGCAAAAAACCCCACAAAAAAACACGCCCTACGAACAATGAAAGGGGAGGTTGGCAGTCAAGCTACATCAATGTGTTTGCATGACAGGATAACACCATTTCAGATGCAAATAGAAGGATGGAACATAAATGTTTTTAGAAATATTGTTTCTATCTCTACAAACAGAATAATTCTCTACTAAATACAATGGTGGAACTCGATAGTAAAAAGGTATTTCTCTGGGCTTTTTATTTGTTTCCTGTGCTTTTTCTAATCATATTGTGCATGCATATCTCTAAGACCTACAATTTTAAACAGCACAAGTTTTTCAAATGCAAAGGACCATGCTAAATATCAGTGAGTTCTTCTTACCTAAAGAATCGTAATCTGAAGACTGTATTTGATGATAGCACTTTTTTTTTTAAGGTCAGGTTTATGTTAGAGGTGTGTGTGTTCATGTTTATGCAAGTTTGTGCTTATTCAACTGGTCAAATTGCTTTTTGCATCCCTGACTATCTCCTTTGCTTGCTGCGGACTCTCCGGATTATCATGAGGGCAAAGATGATCAGCTGGAGACAGCTCATAGTTGAACTTGGGCAGGAAGCCAACCATGTTGTCGGCAGATGTTTTGTGGAATGTGGGTCACTAGGAATAATCTAAGTACATTTTTCCCCCTTTTCAGCACTGTAAAGACCCTCAAGCTGACAACTAGAAGTACAGCTCTTCTACCCTAAAATATTTGTTATTTAAATACAGTAAATTGTTAGTCTCCTTTGGGATTTGTGTAGCAAGTTGAACAACTGTTGTGTCAGAAAGGTGCACATGGTGTGTGCGCTGCTCTGCCACAGTAGCAAACTGACCTGGATTGAAAACATTTACATTTCTTTGAGAGAGTTCTGGAGTTGTATAAACCCGAGTGGTAACCTGTCCATATGGACCTGAAATCTCTGCTTACCTTCTCACAGTCTCTTCCACTTGAAAGTAATTCCTCTGACTTTTTATCCAGGTCCTGTAGTAATGGCTTCCTAATGTGCTACAAGCATTTTGAGAAGCCGTCTTCTATCCTTTGTGCCCACCCTTTCTTATGCACCCATATCTGTCAGCAACATACATTCATATATATCTACATGAATACACACATGTATACCTATATATGTAGATCTTTTTCTGGTGTGTTACCTAGATGTGGTAATTGTGGGAAAGAGGACAGGAGTTCTCTTTGCAACTGGTGCCACAAGACTTTGCAGAGGATATTTTATGTCCTGATTCCAAATCACTAAGAGCGAAGACTGGTTGTAAAAAATCTAAACCATGCAGTCTTTGGCCACCCATAATCATAATTTGCTGATGTCCACTTCCCTATCCGCTCTCTAACTAGGACTTTTTCGGTCCCTATCTGTGTGCAGGCATAGTGGTGGAATAAGGAGAGCTAGACTGCAGCAGTAATTTGAGGGTTTTATTCTTTGTCCTCTTTGTCTCGCACGCAACAGGGTGAGGGGAAGTGGATAGCAGCAGTAGAAATGGCCAAAGAGCCAAATCTGGTATGTATTGTTTACATAAAGTACATTTATCACACCTAGCGCAGGGATATTACAAGCTACGGGAGAGGGACCATGCAGGGAACTACTTGTTACACAGTTGCACACTTTTTTAAAACTTATTCACTCTATTAAAACTTTTTTACACTATCATATGTTACTTTAGTGTTGCTATTTCTAAGTCCATATTTTTTTCTACAGGTAAAGCAAGGGTAAAGAGTTCTTTTTTCTCGGTTTTAACTTGGGCTGCAGGTGCCCACTGCATAATGTCCTTCTGCAGCAGTTCAGCAGCTTCTTCTCTCATCTTCACTGAGCACCCAAGGCCATTTGCTGGATTCCAGTCTTATCTCTGAGGCCTCCTGCTGAACAACTGCACCTGCTTTCCCAGGCCTAATGTCTGCCTGGTACCCAACAATAATTTTTATCTTGCACACTTGGATCTCTTCTGCCTTTTTTGGTGTGATGCCTGGGACAGAATCAGCCTGAGGCTTGAGCCTCTAATAAAGGGCCAAAAAATTGTGACAGTGACTTCACATTTCAGTGAATTACTGAAACCTTTTCTCATGTCAGTTTCTCTTGTGCAAATTATGACTAAAAGTAATAAACAATTGCAAATGAAAAGTATTATTAGGCCTAGGTGGAGTCTGAACTAGGATTTATTTTGTTCCTTGTAGGAGTAACTATTGGACAGTCCATTCTCCACACTCCAGCTACATTCCCCTGCAGCTGCTGTATGAACGGTGTACTAAGGTAGATTTTCACATCGTCACAAGCACTCCACTGTGTGCAAATTGTTTTTCTTTCCTGAAACTTCTTTCTGACTTTTTGGACAGGTAAATTGTCTCTCTCAACACAATCAGCAGTTTTTGAGTGGGTCTTTTCAACTCTTTACAATAGAGGAGAAAGAAATTTAGTTTCAAACGTCATCGTTTTCTTCCGTTGCAAAATGATTAAATGCATGTGCGTGAAGGAGGTGAAGAGTCAGTGATTGGTACTGAAGTGTTCTGGTAAAACAAGAAACCCACCCTGAAGCAAATTTTGTTTCTTTGCACAAGCTGATACCATACAAAATTGTTCCTCCTGAGGTTTCATCATCCTAAAATGCTGAGACTTACACTGCAGCCATTAGCTGAAAGGGAGGTTTTATTGTTAACAAGTGCACGATACTGCTTATCTGATGATCTGAAACAGAGAGAGATGACAGCTACTTTGGTAGCACCACATCATCAGGTTTTGGGATCTGGGGCGCTGCCCCAGCAGGTGCATGACTCAACCCAGGGTGTTAACAGTCATCATGAGGGGTGTGACACCACTACGTGTAACTGGGGATTGCTTTGTATGAACCTTGCCTTGCTACTAACTAGCAGGACTGGAAAATTAAACTTCACCATCCCTAGGAGGAAACAGAAAGTTTGTATTGGTAAGAACTTTAGCAGCTGTCCTGCTTGCTGAGCAGCATGAAGGTAGGCAATCACGTCAGACACAATTACTGCTCCTTTTGTAGTAACCCCCTTTTTTAACAGACAACCACTGAACTGAATTATCAGCCTGCTAAGCCAGATGTAACATGTTCAGACCTGGGCAACATTTTGCTTTCTGGGTCCCTTCCAGCTCTGTTGCCCCAGGAACAAGCTGCTGGAGAAGCCTGAAGCACTCCATGATGGTGTGCCGGTCATCCCTCTGTAGGGAGAGGCTGGGGAAGGAGACGGCAGGAATATATGGGGAAAACACACTTCTCTTGGCCATGCTAATGTGAAGAGTGAGAGGAGGGGGGAAGATATTGGAAGCAGATTTTTGTACTCTCCCTTCTCTCCCCTCTTCTCACTCTAAAGCACCATTCCTCCTTAGGCAAGTTGCACTTCCTGCTGATCAAAAAACAAAGCCCAGTGGTCGAGAGGGGTGTCCTTTCTGTCAGTTCAGAGGCAGTTGTCACCTCATCCTTCCCCTTTCTGAGTGTCAGGCTGTGAGAGTGAAATTTCAAATATTACGGTGCTGTAGCTGATCTGTATGTGCAGAGAAATTGGAGGATTAAGAGTAAGAATGACTGAATGGAAGACCCTTGTATAAAAATGACAGATGCCCTGGTTTAAAAGGTGACAATTTGCCTATGCAGTGAAATGGCTCTGTCAAGGCATCAGGAAATTTGGGACTTGAGTGTAGAGAAGGAAGCATTTGAAAACGCAGTCTGCCTTGAGCTTTTGAAGTAGCCTCCAAGCTCCAGAACTGATGTTTTGTAATTTTGCCTTATCATCTGCTTGGGTTTATCATGGTGGTAATAGGGATAATGACAGAGAGTCAGTCATTTCCACTTAGATGCCAGTTTTTAAGTAATAATAAGCTCACAGCGGGTTCGATTTGGTCTGTGCTGAGAGTACCTGGGGTTATTTTCCCTTTGCTTTCTCATGGTAAATTATCTCAGCCCACCAGGGCCAAGCTGATTTTCTAGCTGTAAAAACAGAGAAGACGAACATGCAGCTCTGCACTGTGCTGTACACTTAGCTGCTTCCTCCTTTGTTGTTTTCTTTATGTTATTTAGGAAGAGAAAATCCTCTGAGCCACCCATTATGGTTTGAATCTAGGTCATAAAAAACAGTGTAAACTAATAGTGGACTGTCTCTCCTAGCCCTCTCACCTCATGCATCTCTCCTCTGTATTGCAATCCCTAATGGGAACATTTAAAACCAGTGCTTATGATAATGCCCTTGTTCCCATGGACACCACAGCGCTGCAGAACCAAGATTAATGGAGGACCATTGAGACTGGTCCTAAAAGATTGTCCCTCTTGTGTATTATGGTCTGTCATGCTGCATCCATTAGCAGAGGAGCGGAGGGTCCTCATCGTGTTGGTATCACTGGGACCAAATCGAGCTACTGCAAGATGGCATTTCCATAGCACATCAACAGATCATTTCACCACTGCTTAAGGCATCGTAAATTGGACTTATAGCTCAGCTGCTGGCATAAATAAGTCCCTTTGATAGTTAGTGGAAGACGTTATGACACTCCAGGGTACAGGAGGGGACATTGGCACTGTCATTTTTTTTCTCCAGCCCTGGCACCCTGGTGCCTCTGATCTTTCTGAAGATTCAGGGCACGCGCTCTTCATTACGGTTTGGGCACCAGGGACTTGTTTTTTTTGCAAGATTAATGAGCGCCACGGAAATTCTCCAGCGCATCTCGATAATTAAGTCTTTGTTTATCAAAAAACAAGTTATATTAGGAGCAGAAAATTCGCAGTAATTATTCATAATTCTAACAATTCAAGTATAGCTACCTCATTTGCCTGGGTAATTCTGCTTTTTAATTTCTTGCATACATTTGCATATTAATTTTGCCCGTCGGCTGCAGCAGGCTTTGACAGTTTGTTACTATGTGATGGTTTTCACAGGGGTGCGACTCAGTTGGGTGGCATTTCGACTGGGTGCAATGATAAATTATGAATTTTCTAATTTGCTGCATAATGAAGTAACCCCTTCCAACCCAATTAAAAAAAAACCCAAAACCCAAAGATGGTGTCTTTTAAATAATATTTCCCAGGTATTTCATCTCTCCAGTTTTTTTGTTGTTTTTGTTTTGCAAGCATTTTTTTTTCACTTAAAAAGCAGATGACTGCATTTGCAGCCTTTCAGAATGACTGTGCCTTTCCATACATCAAACATGATTCATGATTCATGTATCCCCAGACTATATTCATGCTGTAAATTGGCCACTCCTCAACCCTCAGGGCAATCATGGATGATAGCAAAGAAGTCCTAGTTTCTTCTCTGATGTCCAATTTGGGCTGTAGTGATCTGTGTGTATGAGTCTGTCTGTCTGTGTGTCAGGGAGCAGGGATTTCAAATGAGGGAAATAAATGATGTGTGTTTGTTTTACATACTTCCTCAAGAGGCTGTGCTGCTGTAAATTAACTGCTAAACTACTGTGTGGGTTTCCTTCTAATTTCTTAAAATGGTTGTAGAAATAAATATATATGTATTTATCACTTCACCGTTGTAAAAAAAGGATCTGTGGAGACTTAATTTGTTGGTGAGAGAGAAGGGATTTTAGTTCAGTGTTGGTAAGTGTGTTCAGTACATTTGGTAATTTTATGCTCATAATGCAGCACTTAGGAAGCACAAGTATTGCTGGGTAAAATTTGTGGCATTTCATTATACAACTGCAGACGGGCAAAACAGTTTAGAAATACTGTAGGCCTGATGCCATCCTGACTTTAAAGAATCTGAAACAACCCAGCCAATCTGTTTAGCATGATGCAAATATTGTAATTATACATTTATGCTGCATTTTTAATATAAAACAATTCCTATACATTTTGTTGTCTCTTAAAATTCTGTGTTATTAAGGAAAGCCATGATTTTATTGGAGGCTACACATGGCAGTAGATCACGGAAGATTTTGACATTAATACTCCACAACGAAGCAGCAGAGAGCACACAGCATTAATGCAGGAAAACCACAAAGTGCAGATTACATAACATTATTTCTGCACATCCCCATAAGGTGGGCGAGGAGCCCTCCATGCTCCTTCGCCCAGCCTGGCAACGCAGCTCACAAAGCCCCGACACCATCTTACATGAACACAGGAGAGCTGCAAAGTGCCATTCAGTGCTGTCAGCATTATTATAATACACAGCACACAATGTAAGCCTGGCACAACTGGGCAACGCGGAGAACAGTGATATTATAGCATAATCACACAGCTAAATTCATGCCTACAGTACAGAGAGAGCAGCAATAACACTGAGCACAATGCAGCGTTGTCATAACATATATTAAGGCCGTTCAGCACAGCCACAAAGTGTGGTGGCATGTTGCATGCTTATACATAAAGGCAGAAGCAGGCTGTTCTCAGCCCACAGATGGTGCAATGCTGGCGCTGCTCACCACAGCTGGGTGCCCACCCCACACCAGACACGAGCACCTACAGCCACACAACCACAGTGAAACATACGCAGCAGCACTGAAACACAGCTTGCACTCCTCTGGTACAAAACACTGACCAACAGCACAAGTCTATAACAAAACCCAAATAAACGCCTGGCATACGCACTCATTAGTGAATGGTTTAATTGTGCTGAGTGATACCATAACACAGTTGTAGAACACTTTACCTCATACTGCCCTAAAAGAAATAAAACTTTTTTCAAGTGTACCACAGTAACCTGAAAAAGAACACCTTGTTATTGATTATATTAATCATGAGAAAGATTCCCAAGATGATCTTTTATACGTGAAAAATGGCAGTTTTGTCAAAATCAGGCTTTTCCATAGAAATGTCTTGCTTTAATGACATTTTAACAGAAGGGGAGGGGAGGTTCCTTGTGGTTTCTTCAATGTTAACTAATCCATTGAGAGTTTTTTTCAGTTTTGCATATCTTCTTTTCTTTGAATTTTTGTATGATTAAGAAGAGTTTTTAACACATCAAAATTGCCCAAGTCAATATTATTTTAACATTGATGGTTAACCTCAAATCTCTCTCTAATTTTACGTGGTGGTGAATGCAGTTGTTGTTTGATTCTGAATAGGAAAGATTTTTTTATTAATACTTTCTACATATATGAGAAAGGAAGTCCTGTCTCTGTCTTTTCATGAAGGTGAATGCAAAACCCAGCAAGTGCCTAGGTGAAGCTACCAGTGATCCAATAAAGTCATACATTTTCTCAACACCACAGTTAGAGCAGCAAGAACAAGATGCCTAATGTTTAGCTGCTGTGATATTACTGAAATGATGTGGTGCATCCTCAAAAACAAGTTCCCCCCCCCATAGTTTTTGATTGAGAAATGTCAGTCTGGAGGGTGTGTGTAGCATGGGCTGCCCCATGGAAAAGCACAGTGGGGCCCCACAGTGTGAGACTAACCTGGTGCAGCACTGGGGAAAGCTGGAGTGAACCCGTATGCTGCTGTAAGGCAGCATCACAGTACACTGTCACAGTCTTGTTTTCTGGTGTCTGCTTGACAAAACATTAAAACTGTTTAAAGGGAAGTGACTGATCATTAAATGTATGCTAATATCGTGAGCCTTTGACTGAAGACATCAATATACTCCAGTAAAGTGCACAGTTAGTACATGGCAATTAATATTTATCTAATCTGATTTATATTAGGGCTTTCTATAATGCCCACTGCTGTATCATCTGTGCTGTGATCAAATGCAGCAGACATACATAGCAAAGCATCTTCCCAGACTTCAGTCTTCTCCCTTCCCTCATTCTCTTTCACTTTGTTATTTATTATTATTCAAATTTATACATCACTAAACAAAAGAGCACTCATCCCAAGCCACTGATAAACTCTTAAAAATACATCTCATAAAATGAGCAGGCTCCATAATTATCCATGGATAAAAATGCAACAGCAACCATGTGACTATACTAAATTTAATCAAAATTACTAACAAATCACCACCAGAGTTCCTTCCAACCATTTCTTTGCTTGTCTTTTGCCAATGAGCTATACAGAAAAGACTGGTTTTGCACTGACACCTGAAGGTTGTTTTTTTTGAATCAAAAATCAAGAGCATTTGAATGGTTAGATCCTACCTGGGAAATACCCTTTTCCTTTTAGTACCTCTACTGATTTCTTAGGGAAACAGTAGTGATACCACAGATGTATTGAACTACTGCATTTATCAATTTGTGTGTAATGAGGCAGTATGGCAATGCTACTGTGTGAGTATGAGTGACTCTAGGAAAATAAATAAAATTTAAGAAGTTTTATCTCTTGAGTGAAGACACAGCCCTAAAAGCAATGGTCATTTAAGATAAGAGAGCAATTTAAAACCAAACTCATTCACCTTCTTCAGCTGGACAGTAAAAAATTTCTGATGGAAACTGTGAGTCTGCTCTGTTTCTTGGTTGTCTTGACAGCTGTAGTAACCCAAGGCTTTCTTCTGAGGGACACTTACAAAGGCCTGAGACACTCTCCTCTGGACAGGGGGCACTTGCACGCATGGACTGACCTCCAGCCATTGTGACAGAGGTTAAGAATTATTTTTATTGATTATCTTCAGGAAAGAGCAGTAGACCAGCAAGGAGAGGTCTCTATGTGCTTGTGGTGGAGGAGGAATGGTACAACTAAACTACATAAAGAGTCTTTTGAGTTGTGAATGTTCCTGGAATGGTTCTGTGGTGGACAGAGAATGTTGAACTTGGGATGATCTTGTACATACCACACTTTGGGATTATCCTTAGACCGAGGCCATGGTTGCTACCTGAAACATGAGCTGAGGGTCTAAAACAAAACCCAAAGGTGAGATAATTATCAGTGAGTGTGGACTATTAGGGTTCCAGTGGCCAAGGGCACTTTCTGAACTGATTTTCTTTAGCTGTGTAGAGGTACCCAAATTGCCTTAATCCTTTGCTGATTTCACGAATTAGTTTTTCTCCTCTTGTGGGGAAGGGTTAGTAGGTTTGACATTCATTTAAACTGACCTGAAATTTGTTTTCAAAATTGGCTGCGAGGTGAGCCCAGTTTAGGGATTTAACTCTGTAGACCACTCTTTCATGGACCATTTCCTTTCCGTACACCTTAAGCCTCTGTGTTTGACTATTACAAATGCTTCACAGTGTGGCTCACTGTAGGTGTTCCAAATAAGCCAGACTTTTTGTGGGAAGTTAAATACATTATGTTCCCTTTATATATTCCCATTATTTGGGAGGTGACAGAGATTGTTCCGCTAGTGTTCCTTCCTTCAGAATTCTGTACTGCACTTCAGAATTGCACTACATTTGAGGGATTGAGGACAAACACCAGGGCACCAGGGCTGCTGGCTTGCAAACAGTGTGAAAGGGCTTCTGTGTATTCTTTCATGAAACTCATCCCTTACTCATCTACTAGGTTTTCTTAAAAGTGGGGAATATTTTGCCTGGAAAAAAAAATATATCTGTACACCATTCATATATAAAAGATTTAGAATGATTTGCCACTCAAAACTGACTCTGACTCCAAAATTGTTAATAATAGTAAAGAAGATCAGTAGGATATGTAACCCATCCATTTATCTTTGTTATGTTGCTCCTGTATTCACCTGCACAGATATATGTACAAAAATTGCTCCTCTACTAAAACCAGCTAGAGAAACTTGTTGCTAGGATATTACAAGCAGAATGTAATCTATTTAGTACAGCAAGATATAGAAATAAATACTGAAAACTTGATGCATAAATGTACTTCTATAACAATACTACTTCTTTAGGATAGTTTTAAAACTATTTTACAGTTACTAATTAAGTATTTAATTTAGATTTTAAAGGTTCTGTCTCAAATGGAAATGTGGATGAGGGGAGAAACCAAGATTTTTTTGTTGATGTAGAAAACCTCAAACTTATTATATACTTCCTAAAGTCAAAAGGCCCACAAGCCAGTGCCTTTTCAAACATTTCAGACAGTCTTTGCCTAAAGAAACAAAACTTTGTACGTTATTCCCCAGGTATTGCCATATCTATGAAGTTTCAGCCTGGAGGAACTGCTTGTTACATTCCCTTATGTAGGCAACTATTGCTTACTGGTTTTATTTGCTATTCTTCTAGCTGTAATAGTCAGGGTACAGAAATGATAGAATGGCTTGGGTTGGACAGGACCTTAAAGATCATCTAGTTCCAACCTCCCTGCTGTGGGAAGGGACACCTTTCACTGGGCCACATTGCTCAGAGCTCCATCCAATCTGTCCTTGAACACTTCCTGGGAGGAGGCATTTGCAATTTCCAGCTTCTGTGGAAAAGGTGTCCCAGTGCCTCATCACCCTTGGAGTAAAGAATGTCTTCCTAATTCTAACCTGCCCTCTTTCATTTTGAAGCTGTTCCTGTAGGCTCTCTTCAGGTACTAAGAGGCTGCAATTAGGTCACCCTGAAGCCTTCTCTTTTCCAGGCAAAACAACCCCTGTTCCTGCAGCCTTTTCTTATAGGAGAAGTGCTCCTTCCCTCTAATCAACTTTGATGGTCTCCTCTGGACTTGCTCCAACAGATCCATGTCCTTCCCATGCTGGGGATCCCAGAAAAGGACGCAGTACTCCTTAATAAACTCGGACAAAGGTCAGTGACATTTTGTATTCAATTACACGTGGTGGACTATGAAAACACTTCATGTTGATACTGGAACTCCTTATTTGCTCTTCAGCAGTGCTTATGAGATACTATGTGCCAGGAACGGAAATTCATTCTCTCCCAGGTGATTCTCTAGACCTTCAGTAATTAGATCAATCAGCTTGCTTGACACACAGAAATAGCTTTCACTGTGAACCAGAGGCAAATTCTGAGTCCAGCCAGCCAGGGCTTGGACACAAAACCCACAATGGAGTTCCCCTCTGATATCCTCTGCTGCCTTCAGCAGTGGTGGCCAGCTGTTGGCTTTGGAGCTGTATCCACCTTGCAAATAACAATCCATTTTTCTGTGGACTGTAATAAGTTTGCCAGGCTTAACTTTGGAAATGCTGACTACTACTTTATGCTGCTGTGTGTCTGTGTTGTTAGGTGTACCATTCATCTCCATAAAATATTTGTATTCCCTAAAAAATTTGTCTCAGAATTGTCCAAATAAAAAGGATAGCAACCACTAACAAACGTGTCGTAAAATGTAATTGGCAAAACAGACTGGAATAATATCTTTCCTCAT
The DNA here is from genome assembly GCA_035041135.1 of Platyrinchus mystaceus. Lineage (NCBI taxonomy): Eukaryota > Metazoa > Chordata > Aves > Passeriformes > Tyrannidae > Platyrinchus > Platyrinchus mystaceus. The sequence goes on from JAWWLV010000179.1 coordinate 50,404,816, forward strand.
TTTGATGCAAATAGTTTTAATTTAACTTTTTGTTTCTAAATTAAGCATGTGTATTTAGAAAATAGAAAAACCTAAAAAAAAGAAAAAAAAATAGAATTGAATTGCCAAAAGAAACCATTCAGTTGAAAAAATATTTACCATACAAGTGTCTTAAAAGAATAAACCATTCCACCACATTTATTAACAAAACAATATTTGTAAATCATCTTCAGTGTGACAAAATTAATTGTATGTTAATTATTATTAATAATAAAGTATCAGCGAAGGGACTGAAAACTTATTTTAAAATGACTGTGTGAAAAATATGCAAGACAGCAAGTTCAGAACCTAAAGCTATAAATACACAAGGGAATAGTTATTTAACATGTGCTGTAATTTGCACTATTTAAATCTAATATTAGAGCTGCGGCTTTTCTATGTCAAATCTGGAATGCTTGAGTGATGTTAGATAAAAATGGTCATTTCTGCATTTGCTGAAATAGATTGTGCTGTATTTTATAAGAATGCCATGTAGATTTAATCCCTGTTAACTGACATCTTTCTCATTATATGAGTAGGACATAGAAAAAAATGTTTTCATTTTCTTACATGCAGTAAAGGCAAACTATGTTTAAATTTCTGTAATGATCTGCAAAAACTGGCAACATGCAGTAAAGTTTGTCAAAAAAGATGACGTGCATTGACTTAACTCTCCTGGTTAATGGGTTCAGTCCAGTCTATTTTTTTGGGCATGGGAGGAAAAATTCAATGTATAATTTTGTGTCACTTAGGGGAACCATGAATGTAGAATCAAGTGAGAGAAAAGGGGAAAAATAATAACTGTTCAAATAATTTTAGCCCGAGAAGCAAATAGATTTGACTGCAGTGCCCAACCCTCCCAACTGTATTTGTGTACACTGGTTCAGAGTTTAAGATTCAGATAACACTCGGTATTCAAATTTGTCGTAAGCCATATGTGCAGGTGAGAAATTGCAACGTTTTGAACTGTTTAAAATTCATTTTATTTGAAACTGTGCTTCAAAACCAGAACAGTCCTGCTAACATTCTAAACGTCACTTGACTCTTTAATAGAATTGCTCAAGATATTTTGAGCAGAGCTAATTTTAAAGTAGAGGTAGTTACCTAGAGTTTAGACCCCTTACCAACCAAGCAAGCTGTGTCACGTTTACATCAAACTTGGTGATGCTATTTGCTTTTAGTAGGAGATCATGTGCATATCATAGCTTCATTTTATTTCGCTTATAATTAGCATGGCACGCACAGCACTCAAAAAGAGAAAAAAAGCAACATTTTAAGTGTGTGCTTCTGTAACACTGCTTCGTATTGATGTATTAGTGTATAAAAAAAATTGAGTACAACGTGGGAATGGACAATACTATTCTGTTGTTTTTATATAAGATATAAACCTAAGCCCATATTTCAGCACCCTGGGGCTTGCTTATTTCACTGTCTCGTATTCTTGATGGCCAATTCTGGAGGTATTTGTGAAGCAAGAAACTTTCGTGTTGAGTTTAGGTCTCAATAGGAAGCAGGGCTGCTGAGGTCTAGATGATCTGCATCTTGTCTACCTTCAGTGTATTATCTTCTTTTCCCACCCAGCTTGCTAAAAGTTTTACAAGCTTATTGTTTCCTAGCCACCAGTGATGTATTTTGGAATAACCTTTAATTTAGCAGCCTGTCTTTATCAGCCCACAGTGCTTTTTGTTCTCCACAAAAGCAAACTAGTGTTACTTGTTCACTAACCCAAAAGCAGTAGCAATATTGAGGAGAGAAACCAAGAAAAACAAAACTGATTAGGGCAAGATTTGCTTTCAGAGAACCTATTTCTGTCACAGGGGGATGTATAAATAAAATAATGTTTCAATAATTTATGCAATGCACACAGGAAAAACATTGGAAATGTGAAACAAAAATGACATGTAAAGAACAATTGAAGTTGATAACCACTTTAATCAGCTCAGATGATAATTCTAAAATAAATGGAAATATTGTTCCTGTTTTCAGCTCATGAATGGCAAAAGACTTTTGGATATGTGTCCTCCTCCCAGAAGTTCAATGCAATGTTCTTCTCACTGCAATGAGGGAGCAGTGAGATTTGGCCACAATACGGATGTGAGCTCTCTCCTTGTGACCAAGAGGCAGCATGGGCTAGTGGTCAGCACGGAGGAAAAAGGAGCCTAGCACTCCCTGACTTGTTTTGGAAACACAGTTAAGGTGGTGCCTTACTTTAACTGTGCCTTTGGTTACCTGCCTCTAAAAGAAGGGATTTATCTGTTTACTTGGGGAATCACGAAGTATAAGGAATACGGAGAACATGCTCTGGGAAATTTTAAACCATTAATTTCCCTAATGAGTGATGAGCACCTTTGCCTCCTTTTCTCTCCTTGAGCCTCTGCACATGCCTTTGGCTACAAAGTTTGTCCTCAGATTCCTGTGTCAGCTCAATAAGAAAAGGGAAGAAGTTGCTATGGCATCAACTCGGTTCTCACAGAGAAGGCAGAGAGGAGCAAGGAGTGCTGCCTAGGGCCTGGGAAATGGTGAGGCCAAAGTGGGAAGGTGGCCAGAAGAGCTCAGGGGTGGCACTGGGGGCTCTCGCACCTGCAGCTGTGCAGCTGCTCTGTGCAGGGGTTGGGGTCTGACAGTCCCTCAATACGAACCCTGGGTATTGGACTCTCGCAGGATTTATGTGGAGGCGTGCTATTGTTTTGCAGGAATTCTTTGTGCTGGCTGCTTGCTTTTCTTGGCCTGCTGGAGGCAGGGGCAGGTCACTTGTGTCACAACCCTGACACAGTGTGGGGGTGGGCAATAGTGGTGGCTACCATGGGAAATGAGGGGCCCCATATTGGCTCAGAAAGGTTGGGTCTCCAATGATTGGGACTGGGAAGTTGCTGGCGTGTCACTGAGTGAGACTGCTGAAGAAGTTGAAGCTTCTTTTTGTGTCTCTCCCTCTCCTTCTCTTTCCCCTCCATCTCTGCCTGCCCCCCCTTCCACCAGCCCTTTGTCGACACTTGATCATTTACATCAAGTTGACATTCGCAGAGTTTACTCAGGGGTCTGTAATTGTATTCTTTCACCGGTTCTGCATTACCAACCATGAAAATGGAATCTTATCATCCCTGACCAATTTTTAATGTACAAAATGATTTGGCCGAGGTTCAAAGGGAGTCACAATTGAAATCAGGTGAATGATACATGTAGGGTTTTTTTTTCAGTTTCTCCGTGCCTTGATTTGATTTTTCTCGTATGGCATACAGGGAGATGTAGCTTATTTTTATATGTATGTGTGTGTGTACAAGCTATATAAATGCATGTATATACTCTGCACATATATTGATGCATTATCCGCCTGTCTATATTTTGTGTACATATCACTCAAATTTACCCATTTGCAATGCAATGGATGACAATGAAGTTTGCTCTAATCCCTAAAAAGCAATCAAAGAATTGGAACAGGGTTAAAGCCTGCTGATAGTGCACCGCGATTAATAGGACATTATTAAATAGCCCCCCTCCTTCAGCTTCTCTTCCCTCCACCCCCCTCCTTCACTATCTTGCCAGATGAAAAGAGGCCTGGGAGACAAAATAAATAAATAACTGAGGTTACATTTACATTATAAAGAATAGGGAAGAAAACAATAGGGAATCCTCCTCACTGAAAAGCATACCATTTCCAAAGGGACAGAGTCCTTAAAGTACGAGGGGGCGAAGGGGAGTTCCTGCTTTCAAATATCATTAGAATGTTTTTTATCTTTTGGCAGTTTCATATTGTGAATAATACGGACATTTATAACTTAGTCAAGCCGCTTCTTTCAAGAGTGCAGTTCCTTAAGATCAAGGAATCTATCAACTTACATAGCTCCCTTAGCTATCTTATCTAAGTGCCTCACAAACAGGAATATATTTATTCACACAATCCCTGGACAGGAGGAAAATGTTCTTGTCTCCATTTTATAGGTCGAGGAGAATGACAAAGAGATTCAGGGCCTTAAAACAGCTTCTGTTTTTGGAGGGCCTGGCTTGAGGGACTCAGGACTTTCTACTCTCCCCTTCTATAGGAGTTGCCCCCTGTTCTCCTGCCCAGATGCTAGAGACCTTACCTGTATTGATGAATTAAATTAATGGTTTCTGAAAACTATACTGAAGAAGTGCCAGGTTTGACATTTCTGAGTCACTGGCCATTTTTAGAACAAATGACTTTCTTGAGGTAATGCAGTGAGCAGGTGGCTATGCTGGGAACTGAACCTGGCCTTTTCCAATCACAGGATGATGTTTCCTTAGACTATGTAGACTTAGAGAGAGTATGTGCTGGTAAGGGAGGGAATTTGTACTTGGAATATTGAAAGAATCAATAGGAAGGGCTTTTTGATAAAGGCTCAGAATGGACAAATGATTGTTTAATTGCTTTATCCATAACAAGTCTGGGTGTTGCTTTCAATGAAGGCAAGTTATGCAATGACAATAGAGCAAAGTCATTCCAAGTTAATATTGTCTGAGGGTTGGACAATATCACAACTGGTAAGAAAGAATATCTTTGGTGGGACTTTGTAGTGTTGAAGTGACTGGTAAAACAAACAGCTTTCCTGGATATTCTGCTGGTGACATCAAATTCAAAGCTCTGGGAAAAGAAAAACCAAACCTGGAAGCATGCTTAAGCCATATGTGCTATGAAGTAAATCTTGTGATTGAATTCTCACAAGATTCAGTGTGCTGTGTACAATATCCATTTGCCTTAATTAGCAAGTTGAGTTATTTGACATTCTTAAATACATTTGCAATTTTCATCACATTTGGATTCTAAAGAAACTCTCCCTGAAATATTTGACCACCATTAAAAAAAATAGCTTCTTTAAGCAGTCATCAGTTTCTCTAATTTTTGGTCGAACTCCAGAACTGGGAAGATTTCTGAAGTCAGTGTCCACATGCCTATTTTTTGCTGTGAAATAAGAAGTGTAAAACCTGTGTTTCTAAAATTAACTTTGATATAAAGTGTGGCCTTCTGATAAATAATGTTATGGGAAAAATGACAAATTTCCCTGTAATCTGTGTGTCTGTTAATGGTGATTATATTGGCAAAACATAGACACCTCTGAAAGTTCTCATTGAAGTGCTTTCTGCACATTGCATACTCTATTTCTCATCTCACTCATGTAGCTGTGATTTTTTACTAAAGACCAGAGATTAGCCTGACCAGAACGAAATTATTGTTCATCTCCCAGATGTATTCAGATAGTGTTTTGATGTTTTATGGTGAACAGTGTAACTAAAAAGGATTTGCATACTCCCTTTGGAGTTGTTCTGGCAGGGTGGTTTTCCAGACTGGAGTCAACACATTGCACACACAACAACTGAGAAAGCGCAGTTATTTCTGTACTTCAGAAGTATCCAGTGACACATCCAAAAATGTGACGATGGTTAAGCACTGGCTCAAAGATGACAAAAATCAAAAAAGCTTTTCTATACAAAGCTTTGTTTTTATTGTCTGTGTTCTTGAAAAAGTGAGTGTTGGTGACAAAAATAGTGGGCTAAGGTACTCCTCTCTTATATAAACCTTGTGATGAGAGAAATCAACAGAGCTGCAATTGTAAATAAGAGTTTCCTTAATGCAGAGAGAAAGGTAATGTTTTCTAAGGAATGGAAAACAAAATAACAAGCAATTCCTCCTTGGTTTCTTCCTTGACATAACTGGTGGTTATCCTGAGAAACATGTTTGAGAATAGCTCCTTTTTTCCAAAGGAAAGCTTTGGATCTTGTTTATTTGTGGGAGAAAAGAAGCTCAAAGAAACATGTTAGTGCAGCTATTTTAATGTAATTTTCATGACAATAAAATAATGCTGTTTCTGCCCAGAAAACAAAGATAGATACACTATGATACTGGGAAGGTGACAAGTGTTCATTTTCTGCATTCCTTAGCCTGGCACTATGTGTGCTATGTGACCTCATAATGTCCATATGTGCTGAAGTTTTGTTGAGCCTGTTCCAGACAAGAGACAAACTTTATACATCGGCAAACTGGCCGAGACTAACTTCAACAAAATCACTGTGAGTAACCTGGGAAACTGGAAAGACAGTGCTACTGGTGGCTGTCAGGATGATGATGGCTCTCATTCTGGCAAAGGTGAGATGGGTTGCAGATTGCCGAGGTATTTTTACAAATATTCAGTTAATTAACCCTTGTGTTCTGATATTTAATGTTCTAAGTATGATTAAAGACTTTAACTTTCTTTTGCCTTTGCTGTGGTACAAATCCTTGCAATGATGTAAAAAATATTAACATCTATTTTGCTGTTTTAGGTGTTATTTCAATATGATAACTTCTGCATTTACCTTTACTGTAAAAATGATGATGTATATAGCATATCATAACTCTTCTGCTTTTGGTCACAGTGACATAGAGGAGAGTAATATATAGCCTTTGTTAAATAAGAATGAGATGAAGATTTATAACAGGCTATAAGTATCATAATGAATACAATAAAGTCTGCTTTTAGCTGTTGATTTTTATTATTGTAGGATCACCTGTATCACAGGAGCATTCCTGACATTTACCAGAGTTAGAAAGATTTATCCTTGGGCTAAAGGGAAATGCCACAGGCAGAAACTGTGATAAATTGTGAGAGTTTTTCACTGTAGATTATTTAGAATTAATACTAAAAGAAAGGCAACCGAACAGAACCTCTACATCCTTCATGAAATCAGTTCTGCAATCAAAACATCATGACTAAAACTAACTACTTAACCACTTTTATTTTAGTTTGCTGGAGCTATGAGTGAAAAAGGGAGCCTGTTAACAAAATCTGAAAAAAAAAAAATAGCAGAATTGCAGGTAATTAAGTTATCTCTTTTGGGATACTATAATTTCATGGGAGATGTGTTAATCTTTGGAGAAAAGGAAGCTTGAGTGTTATCCAAAAAGAGGTGATAAAACTCAAAGTAAAAACTGAAGCAAAGATTCTGATGCAGCTGATGGAAAAAGATATTTTCACAAAAACTATTCTGTATAGAAGCTTAAATTTTTTGAATGCCATTCAGCATAGGAAAGTGTCTAGAAACCAAAACTGCTCAAAATTTGAGTTTTGATCTCAAAAAAGACATATCAGCTTAAAAATTCAAAATATAAAAGCATTGGGGAAATAAAACTTTCAGAGACATTGCCTTTACAACACATAAAGTGTATGATTTTTATATTTTCAATTATTTCATCTTTAAACTGCATCTGCTGTGATTCTTACTAGAATTCTAGTTTGCATGTGTGATGGCTCAGCTCCATATATTGGGTTCACAGCTGAGTTTCATTTTCTGTGTTGCAATTGCTTGGGGCTGTGCATGCTTGCTGTAGGGTTTTTGTAGAAGGATAAAAAAAGTGATTCTAATCCTGTTTCAGCTTATTTTCTAAATCAGAATTGGTGCACGGATTGACTACAAAGGCATGTTGGCAAAGCACCCCAGAAAAATGTGATCAAGGTAGGGACCTGAATCATACTTTTCCGTTTCTACAAGGGGAAAAACATCTACCTGTTAGTTAAAAGTTTATATACTTCCTAATTTTTCCTCTTTCCTTCATTCTTTTTACACTGAGCCTGTTTAGCTCTATGATACATAGCATTCTTCTTTGTCTGGGTTTACATAAAATATCTGTTACTGTAATTTCTTAGTATTTGGACAAATAAAAAATTGAGGAAATATTAGAATAATTTGTAGTTTAAAATTTGGAATTTGGAATTATTAATGAAGAAACTGAGAAGTAATTGAACATCTGTGAAATGGGAAGCAATTTTCTAGGACATGACAGAGTTGTATTAGAGAAAAGCTGTGGGCTGAGCAGTAAAATTTTTACACAAAAAAAAGTCTGACTAAACACCTTGTAAATATGTTCTTGGATTTTTGGATTTCTAATGTCTCTCAAAGCTTCTTATCAAATAGGCATATTTCCTAAATTAAATGACTTCATGAGTGCCCAAACCACTGCAGACCTGTGCCCCTGTGTCTAAGACCCAAGATGAGGTATTTTCTAGTCCTTTTCATATCTTAAAGTTTGTATGGTTTAGTTTAGCCTCTGTGCAAACACTCTGTCACCAAGAAATCAATGCAGAAGACATTGGATTTTTACCTCTGTGAAGCAGAAATGATAGTAGCTACAAGCAGTGAGTAGTGTGCACTTACTGGCTTTTCTGAGTAGAGACGTGTGACACACCCAAGAGGCCATAGTTATGTGGAAGGGAAGGACCTCTCTCTTTCCAACTTCCAGTCATGCTTGGGTCTGCATGCCAAGAGTATAATCTATTGTTGTTTTTATATTTTACTCTGTCAAGTCAATGTAATATTAAACCCAAGGTTTTGTGAATCAATGATGTATAAAGCCTGGCAGCAGTAGAAAAGCCTCCATGACATTAAAAAAAGTCTGGGGGATTCTTAATTTTAAAGAAGCAGCATTGCTCTGCATTGTTTGTTACTCAGACATCACTGTATATTCATGTGTGAAAAAGAGGCAGAGAACCTGATTAGAATGAGGTACAATCAATAAAATTGAGATTGATTCCCCCTTCCTTCAGTCTCTGAGTTACATATGAAAAGCAAATAGAATGTGTACATTGGGAGATGTGACTTTGTTGTAATAATCCTATGCCTTTTGAATACAACTATGGTATTTCCTTTTTTTTTCTTTATATAAATGAGATTACTAGCCTTTATTTTGTCATTGCTTTTTGTGCAAATATTTTCTACTCCTTGGGCATTTGCAAAATTCAAAACAATCTTAGGCTTCCAATACTTCGGATTATAGAAGGCACTATTTGGAAAAGGAAGGAACTGATCAGACCTTTTGTCTGCTGTTGAGCAAGAAGGTCTAGAGATCTTCCAGATGTGTTTGCTGTTTTGTCTTCATAATGTTGCTGCTCAGTTAATCCTGGAAGACCTTGCAAGTCAAAGCAGTAGCATCTAATAGATCAAGGTATGTGATGCTGGGGCCAAACCTTATGGATAAATTTGATAAATACCTAGTTAAAGTAACAACTCTGTTAAGTATCTGTATTTGGGTCTGGTAAGAACCTTAATGTACTTTAAAAGTGTTTGTAGAGAACTGGAGTTCAGATTTCTTATGGACAGCGTGAATTGCATCCTTGGTTTGAAATCCACAGGCTTCTGAGAACCCTTTCTCCAGATGGTTTCTTGGTAGTTAGCAAGTGTTTTCATTCTCCTACTATCTCTTTACTTCCATTCTATTTTCCCAATAAGCCATGTTTCTTTCCTTCTTACCCACTTTTGCTCTGATTTCTACTGTCACCTTGAAACTGCTCACTCTACCTCCTTTTGAGGGTCCAGGAAAGGTTGGGTTTTTTCTACTTTTGATCCCTTCAGGTGTATTGAAGCAGTTGAAAACACAATGTTAAAATGGAAGGTTGGCCAGCCAGAAAAATTACATTTAACCAAATTATATGGAGAAAGGAACTTGGTGAAATACAGTAGTCACTGAATCTAGAGGTTCAAATACTTCCAACAATGTTGCCTCTGCAGATACCTACTGCCTCCAAGGAGCTGTACTAAGCTAGCAATGATTTTATGGAATCCCATAAATTGGTTATTTTGCTGATATACAGTAAATTATCGGGATTTTACTGATATGCAATAAATTATCTGCATTCACCAAATGTTGGGAGAGTTAAAGACAAGGCAGGTAGTGCTTTATATTGTTCTTCCTGTTCTTGTCTCTATAAACTACCTCAGTGTTTATCCAGAAAATGGAGACCTCTGTGGACAGTTCTTTGGAGTTTTAGCATTCTCCTAAATAAACTCTTCCTATTAGTAGATCCTAGTGACATCAGACTGCTGTACCATGTTTAATTGAAAGTGGCAAGCAAACACTGTACAACTGCTTCTAAAATGCCTGGGAGCTATTTGAAAGCTTTAGCATGTTAGAGGGGAAAATGGCCTGGTTCTATCTCCCTTTCTTGAGGGAGCGAATTTGGTGTTGAGAAGGAGAGAAAATTAACCTTCCTGTGCTCCAGAATTGCTTTGTCTATGCCTCTCTAGCCTTTGGGATATTACTAATTTTTGGAATGATTGAATTTCTGTGGATACTCCTTCTGTGATGTGATTATCAAAGCAACCAACTACTTGCTAATTGACAGTGAGTTTGTTCAGGTCCTGTTTATTTTTAATTGGTTTTAAGAGAGTTTCCTTGTGCTAGTGCACTTGTTTGTGCTATAAAATAATGCACTATGTGAGAGACCAAGTTAATAGCCTTAGACATTTAAACAAATTTAGGAAGGGGCACTCCTTGTTCTATGTACTGAGTGCTAAATGGCAGCCTGGTGCCAACAGTAGGGAATGACATTTATTGCATCTAACAGAAAACCTTCAGATAAGCTACCCATACATTTCCTGGTAGGAGTCCTTCTGACAGGGAAGATCACCTTAAGTAGGCTGAGAAACTATTTCTTTTCAGTCTTTAATACAAAGTAAGCATGACTTTTATCACCTTTAAATATTTTTAAAATGATATTTAAACCTTTTATTTAGAATATTGTTGAAGAATGCATGCAATAAAGCAGAGTTTCTTTTTTTTTTTTTTTTCTCAAGAAAAAAACGTGGTGAATAGAATTGTAACCTACTCAAATTCATTGATCTCTTTTTTACATCACATCTTCTACTATTTTGAGGATTTACCCAACAGTTGATTAAATCTATTAGAGAGCTGCTCTTGCTTAGCTGCCAAAGTATTGTGGCTTTAGAATTTTGTGATGAGTCTGTAATTAATCCTGTAGTGCAAATTTGGCAATTTTCTCTACATTATTCCAAATGGTAAACAAGTTTACTGTATAGAACCATGGTTATTTAGCACTTTTTAGTACCTTGATACTGAAGGATGTGTAGCATCATTTAATACATAAATGATAGAGCTAAATATTCCTGTAGCCCTATTGACATCAAACTAAGGCCCCCCCCGCCCCCCTTTTTTTTTCCTGGGATATGGTTAGTTGATACCATATTGAAGTTCTTATTTATTTTGTAAGAAAAGCCTGTAATTGGACATTGTTTCCACCCAATACCGAAGAAATCACATGCAAAAGTGTTTTTGTTCCAGTAGTACATGCCTCTTCTCAGTGTAAGTCCAGCTGGCATTGGCTGCATCGAACACGGGGGAAGCACCTCACAGCTTCCAACAGAAGACACTCCTGTAGCCCCCCCACTACCAGAAACTTTCCAGACAAACCCAATATATGCTCTTTGGAATATGCCAGGCAATTTTCCTCATCTCATTACCTGCAGCCTCCAAATCCTCCTAGATATTTATTTTACTCTTTTCTGTCCAGCTGAGGAGGGCAGTCAGGTGGGCACCTGACATCCAGCCATGGTCAAACCACCACAGAGGGATTATCAGGAATGCTTTCAGGCTAGCAGAGTTGGATCTATTGAAAACCATATTTTGTTGTTGAACTCTACATATAGCTTAATGCTATATCTCTTTAGTCAGGTGAACATCCCACTGGCAACAGATAGACTTCTTTGAAAAGCTTTGTTTACACAAGTTTTGAGGTCTCTTAGACTGTAAAATACTCTTGATAGAAAGGAAAATGAGGTTCTGGTAAGGAAGACATTCAGGAATGATCTGGATGAAGTCCTGAGTAATTAACTTTGGAGGCAGATGACTTTCATGACTCTCTTTCTTAAACAGTAGATCTGAGGTTAGGACTAAATTGAAGGAACTGGAGTTGTCCTAATAGTGTAAAACCTCAGCCATGTTCTGACTCCGCATAATGGCAAGAAATAATTGTACCTTTCCTCCCCCTTCACTGTGGCTTCAATTACCAAGGAAATGTGAACCACGGGTGAAAAGTAGCATGCTCCAGCCAAGGTCTGGATCTGTACACAAGGGGCAGCAGGGCCTTGGCATGGGGTACAGTTCACATAGTCCATAAAACTATAAAGAAGGAATAGAAGACCAGAGATGTCTGATTCTCCTAATTAAATTACCTGTTGTTAGATTTTGTTACGTATTTGAATGAAATGTTTACAGATAGTAAGGTATTCTGAACTTGTGAAATAAGGAGAAACAATTCTCAACAATAAAAAATCTTATGAAGGCTTAAAGGCTAAATTCTTTCAGGTTAATTTTTTTCTCCCCGCCCCCTCCCCTTTCCCATTTCTTCCCCCCCCCCTCCTTTTTTTCCCCCTCTAATGGGCAATAATCGAAACTTTACTTTTCCCAGATTCACTTTGGACTAAATTCTTAAAAAAGGTAAGTTTTGTGAAAAGGACAAAAAAACCCCAAATAACCGAGTTTTATTTTGTTTTTCTTTATAGATAAAAGTTGAATGGGACATGTGGTGTTTCTTATTCTGATCCTCAGTCATTTTGTCCACATCATTAAACTGTCCAAAGATTTGCTTTTTGGTGCCACTGAAAAGTCATGAGCTTGAATACAGTTGCAGTTTTGTTTTGGGACTGGAAAGCATTACAGGAGCTATATTCAGAAACCTCTCTCTCTTCCTTTAGCCAGTACAATCATCCTCTCAAAGACCTGTGTCTGGGATTAATATTTTATGCATGAAATGTTTTGTGTACAGTAGTGACATAATAAGAAGAGGCATAGTATTAGTTTGTGCATGAAGAAGTGATTATAGAAACAGGAAGTGTGTAAGTGCCTTAAGATGCCATTTTTATTAACACCTAAGTTCATAATTTTAAAGCAAACATGGTTCAGGCTTTTTAGTTTTTTATTTTAAATTTGCCATGCCCTGTCTAAAGAGGTAGCACCCCATTTATTTGTGTTCTTCATGCATATCTTGCACAGAAAATAGCCCATGTGGAAAGACAGCAAACAGATAGCTGCAGCTGTTGCCACTTATGCTCCACAGCACAATTTTAGAAATTAATGGTTTCTAATCCCAAAAATAATATAGATACAAAATGGTGTTACATTCCAAACTGCCAGGCTGAAGTCCCTTGCTCTTATTTCATAAATATGTTTATGAGTCTGGCTCAATCTCTCAACTGCAAGAAAAGCTTTAGAGATCAGTTGGGTTTTGAAGCTAAAGTTATTGACCTTTGGCAACTCATTGGTAGCCAGGGAAATACACTGAGGTATCTCTTTGTTGAAATATTTACGACAATTGTAAGACACCAGAGCTATTGTTAGATAAAGCTCCTTCTGGTCTTGCCATCTACTTCACTGAGTGAAGATAAATGCAAGTGCTTTTGGCACTTTTGGGCTATTGTCAAAGTGAAGGAATGAAACATGCTTGTCTGACAATTGTAGGTTATTAAAGACTATTATATTGGTAATCCCCAGGAAATGGAGGTAAATCTCTCTTCAGTAGCAGCAATAGAATAACTTTTGTCTAAGATTTTGATTATGATTATTACTTATGGTTTAGTAAAACAATCTGCAAATTGTTCCTGACCTCAGATTTTCAAAAATCATGAGTCAAATCCCTTTACTCTCAAAACATGAAGCAAAATATTGTCCTGTCCCTTTTCAAAGGCTCTATTTTCAAACTCTTGTTTACAATTGGAGAATTTATGTTTCCTGAAAAAATGACAGCAGGCTATTAGCATGAGCTATACTGTAAAGAAAGCGGCCACAGTATCAATATAATGGTAAAATCATGAGTATTGGATTTGTTATTGCACAAATATTTTGTTTTAAAACATCTCAATGATGTTTTAAACATGATTCTAAAACATCTCAAATGAACAAAGTTATTGTCAACAAATGTACAAGTTATGGGAGAGAAAAAACAATAAATAACAACAACTTTTTTCCAGCACTTCTGATCTCCCACACTTCCAGATGAAAATGAAGAGACATGCTGGTGCATGGTGTTTTTGAAAATCAGACTGCTGTTCATATCTCATCTTGTTACCAAAGCTGGGTGACAGTGACGATGTATTGACAAATAAGATGCCTTCTATTCCATCCTTCTCTTCATGCTACATTAGTTTTACTCTCATCAGTAAGAGTGTTATTAAAATAAGTGATATCCAAGATGACAGAGAAGGAGCTACTGTAGGGAGCTTCATGTTGCCAGGGTCATGCCAGTCCACTTGTTATTGAAGACTTATATCCATCTTCCTAGTTTTATCTCCTTAGTGTCTTTTCCGTTGTTGTTGTTAACCTTTAAAAGTAAGTAGGTTACCTATTCTATGTGCAGAAATTTTGGTTAAGCTTTTATCACTTCAGCTATCTTTTCTCTCTCACTACAACAACTGGCCATTGGCAGCATAAGTACTGTATAGGCCCCCACTCCCCCTGCCCCCTTAGTTCTCAATAGTACCCAACATCTTGCTCTATACTGTCCTGGGAACTGGGAAGGAGAGAATAAAAATGTGTGACAAAGCATCCTGGAGCTTGAGACATGGTACTACAGTGAGGGGTATTGCCCTGCAGTCAGTAGAGTTGTCTTGTTCATTTAATCTGAATTTTTTTTTTAATATGTAGAACTTTGAAGAGGCCTGGACTCCTACTGCCTTCTAGTTCTTGAATCACATAAGGGAGTAATGTGCACTATCTACAGAGCAGGCAGTACAATGGGGCTTGAACCTCGGTTGAATTTTCAGACAAAACACAAAAAATTAATGAGAACACGAAGGAAACATTACATTCTCCACTCTCATTGAAGCCTCAAATGATTCTTCATTTTTTTGGGGGCAGGTGAGGAGATTGCCCTCTCCCAACTCAGGCTACACAACACATGGAGTTTAAACATGTCCCATGTAAACTGCACATAGCAGCATGGAGGGCCGAGTGGACTAATTCAAACTGTCTTGACATCTGTCAGTGTGTTCTTGCAATCTGTGATGCATTTCAAAATTGCATAATGCTTAAAGTCCATGGATTTTTTTAGAGGTTTTTTTCATAAAAAAGTATTTGTGAAGGAGATAGATACACTTCCAAGAAAAACTTTCAGGCTAAGTGCATTGCAGAGTCTCAAGCATTATGCATTTCCATCAGAACAGATGTGAGAGCAACTTTAGAAAATAATCAGATTGATGGGCTACTAATGAAATTCATCATGTAAGCTCTTATGCACAGGTTAACCAGCAGCTAGCTCAGATAACAGAAGCAGCAAGGTCAGGTCTTTGTTCTGACTGGCTAAGCCAAATATAGTAAAATCTTAAGAAGATTGGCCAGTTTGCCAGAGAAAATATAAGGTTGCATAATTTAAGGTTTTTGAAAATGCCAAGCTGGAAAAGTAAAAATATTTAGCAAACATCATAATGATTCTAAGAAAAGATGATGAAAGCAAAATCAGTTGTATCTATAATACAGAGCTGAAGTGCAAGAAGGAATAACAGAAGGCTGGCTAGTAATGAGATGGGGAGTGTGTGAAACAACAGAATCAACAGAAGAATGGAGAACTGAACTGTAGAGTACAAAATAAATCAATCCATGACTGTGATGAAGTTCCTGGAAAAAAATAATCGATTAGTAGTAGGTTAAGATCAGACAAGGGGATGTAAATAATGTATGGGTGAGGAGGGGACAGCAAGTTATTTGCAGAACACAGAATTTGCCTCAGAGAAGAGTTTAGAAAACCCCAAACGCTGGCTGGAATGCAGGCATGAAATGGTCCCACTGCATCACTTGACATAGCGACAGAAGGTTTTTACAGATCGTCATCTTGTCTCTCACTGCAGCTCTAGTGTTCAGCTCTGGGAGTGACTTGGGAAATTTGTCCTAGTGATGCTCTTGTCAGTGTTGCCTCCTCCTTGCTGAGCTTCTATTTGCCTGGTATTTATTTGTTCATGTTTCAGTGTGATGAAGATGAATTGCATGAAGATGTGACTCGTCAGAGCTAATGCAGGTTCTTAGGAGGCACATCTCAACACATCATCAAACCAAGGCTCAGTAGTGATTTCTGCTGTTGTCCTTGGCTTTGTCCACCATGTGTTTTCCAGTTTGGATTGTTTTATGAGCAAGACAGTTGCTTTACAACTTAATAACATGGACATACCTTGACAGGGAGCTGTCAGGCCTTTTTAAGTATTATTAAAACCTCGCCTCAAGGAATATTTTAAATCAGATCATATTATAATCAGCATGGACTTTGTGTTTGTTTGTGCACTAACTTTATATGCTCTTGCATTGGTTTATCTGAAAATACTTTTCTTAACTCTTGTGTTTCACTCTAGAGGTCACTTTCTCTGCAAAATTTTTTCCTTACCTCATACGTCTTTTTATATTTTTGTGACCTGGCCATATCTTTTGGTAACTCTAAAAATTGTATGTTATGTCATTCTCCCACAGAATAGCCATCAGGTGGAGGGATGAGGATAGTTTCTGTGATAATTCTGAATTCATAAAGAATCTAAGTCTGGGAGTGACTGTTGTGACAACTTAATCTAACACCCTACTGGTCATACATAGTACTATTTGCAGAATTTTCTTGGATGATTCCTGAGTCAAATAACATCGTTCAGCAAAACTGTCTGGTTAACCTTGATTTAAGAATTATAGATGAAGAGAAAACCTGCTACAAACAAGATACTTCAGTATTTAATTGCTTTCAAAATTTGTATCTCATTTCTGATTTCATTTATCAATGTAGATACACATTATGCCTGAAATCTGATACCTTTCTTTGTCTTCTGATTTAGGCTGCTTTCACAGTCTGAAGTCTTTTTCCTATATGCATACCTGTAATCTGACTGAAGCTCTCTATTGTCCTTCTCCTTGTTAAATTCAGTAAGTACTCATACCTTTGAGCTCTGGCAGTAACAGGCAAAGCAATTAAGTTTTTATTGAAAGAGGAATGACTGATGCTGACTATGGTTTTGATTTTGCCTGTGTAATCTACTATATAAGATACTTGTTCCATGCTTCCATGAGAGTTTTGCTGAAGTATGTTAATTGTCTTGTGATAAAATCACTACTTTTTGGCAGTGAAGGCGAGGGTGTAATCTTTGACATCTTCCTAATTACTGGAAGAAGGAGAAGTGAGGGAGTGTGTAGTAGCCCTGGATTGCAGTCCAGGTTGCTTCCCAGTCATCAGAGATACAGAAGGCATTTGTTTTGCTCTTGCAGAGGCAGATATCCATTACAATTTTTAATTTTCGTTTTTCATGCTGCTGCTGCTGTCTTTAAATAAAAAATCCATCTGCCCCAGGCCTATATTCTTCACTTTCTGTAGTGGCATATTATGAAGTTATATAAGAGACATACAGTTTCATTGAATTATAACTGCCAAATATGGATCTCCAGTCCTATTATTATCTTCCCGTTTGTCCTACCAGATATATTAAAGCATGTGGAGAGGTCTTAAACCTAGTGGGATTGTTAATTGCCCTACAACAGCCTTTTAATGCCTTTGGACATTGTGCTCTGAGGACTTTATCCTCTGAGTGTGATCCTAAATAATAGCATATGAAATTTAGGCAGGGAAACCTACTCTCAGTTAAATTGGAAGGGGACATGACACATGAAAGAAGAGGCCCTTGAAGTATAGCACTGACTTCCTTATACTTGATCTGACAGAATCTGAGTCTGTTGATCTAAAACTCATCCTTTTCCATACTGTGGAGGATGACAGATGTTCTGAGGGACCTAACATGATTAGTGTTTTTGCTCTGGGAGGCAGAAGATGTTATGATTTACTTATATTGTTGATTCAGTGTGCTTTGTTCAGAAGTTTGTAGCAAAGGCTGCAGTTGCTTTTCTGGACTAATGCCTGAATTCAATGTGCCTCTCCCCTCCCCACCCCCCTCCTCAGCAGCAGTGGTTTATTTTGGCTGAGTCTGAAGGGTTTCACACCTCAGCTCCCAGACTATGCCTCAAGATCATATTGCTACCATTGGGATTGCTTTTTTCACTGTCATTCATCTGTACTTCAGACAGTCATCTAGGACAGGCCTTGTACTTAAAAAAGCTCTGACTTCTTGTTATTTTCTATAATGATCCACAAGGCAGAGAACTTTATGGGGGCAGTAGAAATATAAATATCTTACCAATACGGGGCAGTTAGGTCTTTTGGTTCCATAGTAATTGTCTGAGGAGCAACTTGAATTTCAAGTAGGTTTTGTATTTCATTGTGAATATTTCACATACTTCTAAGAGACAGCCAGAATCCATAAAGGTCATGTACTATTGCTGATTCTGTGTCATTTGTCACAAAACAGCCAGCTGCTAAGATCCCCCTATGACCAACATTACCTGGCAGCTCAGATAGTTTTGGGAGGGCCATGTAAGAAGCAAAGGAGGATCAAGACGGAGATGACACTGATGCTGGCAGAGTGTCAAAAGGCCTGTTCAGAGACATCGCCGTTGTCTCTGTTCTCCACAGCACCTGTCCACAGCTCATATAAAGTTAACCATTGCATGATAGGAAAACTCTTGTGCCACAAGTCTGCAGCCCGAATACCACTACTCCATCAACTCCAAATGCCTGTTAAGCCTAAATCTCTACTTTCCTTTGTCACAAGTGTAAACTTACTTTTTTTCCTCTGCTGGAGTGGTTTTAAGTCTGAGGCAGTATAAAGAAAAAATTATCATCATCCTTAACATCTTACAAACAAATGAAAACACTCCAAAAATGATGACAAAATAAAAATAAATTGAAACAAATCCAATAAGCTCTGCTTAAGGTAGAATATACTGCCAAAAGTGCTCTCAACACACTGCAATTCCTGTATATGTTACAATAAGAAGATGCTCTTTACCTTGAAGGCAACATAAATTCAGTGTGTTAATACACAGGCTGCCAAAGCTAGTGCTGCTTTTATTTAAATATTGTCCTGAGCACAACATACAGCCACTGTATGTTAACGGCATGTAAATCACTGCTCTGCTATAGCTGCCTAAACCTATTTCCTACATTTCTTTTCCAACATTGTCAAACTTTTGTTTCATTTCTCCCTTTCTCTTGAATAAATGCTGTTTTCAGTGCACAGCTCCAAGCTACCTCTTTATTGCCAGTTCCAGACCTATGGTAGCTGGAGTTAATCACCCTTCAGCTACATATTGTTAACTGTGGTGTGCCTGCTACCCATAAAGAAGGAAAAGGCTTCTTTTTATACTGGAAAATAAGATATATTCTCCTGAATTGCTGGGGTGGGGGAAGCCTTTGTTGAAAGAAGGGGACTACAGCTATTTTTATTAGTATTATAAAGAAATCTGTACTCCATTGAGAGCACATGCTGCAGTATGAGGGAATGTAACATCTCCTGTGCTATGAAGACATTATTTGCAGCTTGTCTAATAAACTCAATTTCATTTTTATCTATACTTTGTATGTAGATAAAGAAACAAATAAAGGAATAAAAATAGATTTCTCTGGCAACATTTTTTGGAAAGGGGAAAAGTGATATAGCAGTCTCAACCACAGATATCTTGGTCACATTGTCAGAATGGACAGCTCAGTCTGTCATTCATTGCCCATGGTGCTGAATTGGGACATGAGCTGTTGATATGACACTAAACAGCGGAATTACATTTTTGTACACTGTATGGAAAACATAGATGTATTCTTGTTTTCTGTGCCTCTGAACAGGAGAACAATGCTGATAGGAGCCCACTACTTTAAATCGTTGTTGGCTTTTCACAGCACTGACAATAGAAGGCCGTTGTGAACTGGCAAAAAAAAAAAGAAAAAAAAAAAGAAAAAAATCCTACTGAAAATGACAGGAAACCATTTGGCATATGGTGAACAGAAGCAGGCTGGTTTTATTCAAATGATGGTTGAATTCTTAAGCAGCTGTCAGGTTTGTTTGGGGGCTTGAAGCATTAGCAGGGTGTCCTATTCTCTTTTCCCCCAGTTTGATTTAAGTTCATTGGATTCCAGAGTGATAAACTGAAAACTCCCAGTAATATTTAGAAAAGCAATGACTGCTTAGTATTACCCTTCAAACAGACAGAAACTCCTGACAAGGGTCCTCCCTCTGCACCAGGAATGGACATACAGAGATATCTGTGGGGATGGAGAGGTAGTTTGTTTTGTTTTTAGTTTCTTGTTCAAAGTAAACTCCATATCTGAGTAACCACCTGAGATTCTTCCTATAGCGGCATGTGACCTCAAGGTATGGAAACAGATGCTTCTCTCCATTTTCTGGATGCTCCAGAAAATAAGTGCAGTTTTACTGTGTTTACAGTGGTAAAAAGGACTTTTCAAAGTCCTGTTGTGGCTGAAATACTCAGTTGGAAGCTTTAAAACCCCAGTATATTCAGCTTCCACACTCTGTCTTTGGACCTTATAGGGGGATGCTCTGCCTCCTTACTTAGGCCTTAATTTCTTCAAGCAGATGTCCCTTATTTATTTATTATTTTATGCTCCCTTTAGCCTTTTGACTATTGCTCCTCTGATCACTAGTTGTGCAATGTAGAAACCTTCTGGGGAGCTCAGGCATGTTGGAGCAAGCATTGTATTAACGTGATTGCTGGCTGCAGCAAGGCTCAGCACGACTGAGTGTTTATCTGTGTTTCTGTTGCTGTAATTCTGCAGGTCCTGTAATATTCCATGAGCTTAGGTCATGAGGAAGAAAACTCCAAAAGCTGGGGCAAAGAAAAAACCACTTGATTTTAGTGATGGAGGCAAGACCAGAAAGGGGAAGAACCAGATCTTGTGATCCCTTGGCTTCAGGTCTCTAGAGAAACGTCTTAGGTGATTGTGGGCAGCTAACCACAAAATTGCCACCTTCCATAAAAATTTACCATGATCAGAGAAATGCAGTTTGGCATGCTCATCGTGTCCATCTCTCACTCCACATTTTTTGTGTTGCACATAGATTTAACATAAGGACATAGCCACTGCCTGTGTCAAAATTAGGGTGCAACACTACAAGGGACTTAATTTTGTTATTGTAAGGATTTTTCAGTTGGGAGTCCTGAGGCAGAACCTGTGGCCTCACAAGGGCCATGTGTGGTGAGGGTTCCCTTTCCTCAGTGACATTTCTTTTTTCTCCCTCACCTGAATTCTTAAGACAGTGTCAGAAATCGGCTTGCTAGTTTTATCACCCTATGCTGATGCAACCACACCTTTTCAAGCCTAGGAGCTAAGTTTGGGTCTAGACCCTTCGGTCCTATAGCAACAGAGGAACTGCTTTGCTGACTATTTTGTGCTGTAGAAAACTTGTGCAGGCTGTGGAGGAGGCTGTGATGGATGGCTGGGAATACATTTTCTTGGAGAGAGTGAGTCGAAGCAAGACAGAGTATTTGTTGATGTTGTTAAGTGTGCCAAGTGACCCTCTGCTTACGGGATATGGGAGAGATCCCTGTGTTGCTCTGCCTGCACAGCCAGTATATGGCTTCCCATCAAAGATTTACTGAAAGCTGAGAGACAGCCAGCTAGGAAAACTGATGGAGTTTTGCAATTGTTAAACATCTGGCAAAAGAAAAAGGAACCTCTAGTGATATCTCCGTATAACCAAAATAACATGACCTTAAGCAAAGCAAAACTACTGTCTATTAAAGCTGTCCTGCAAAGCCTGCCCTTGCAATACAGCTGTGCTGCTCAGCTTCCAGTCTGTATTATCCAGAAAGCTCCCAGAAAACATTGTGTCCTCAGAGATGAAACGTGTACATTTCCTTTCCTACACATCTAATAAGAAACTCCCCTTTTGGTCTTCTCTTTGAGGGTGCAGAAGTCCTTCTTCTGTTCATTTGCAAGGGACAAGCAGAGCTCTCTATCACCTTTGAAGTTTTTATCTATCCTTTCCCAAGTCACTATTTTTGCACTTCTGCAAATGCAGTGTGAATATTTCTGAAAACTTCAAAGTTGTTGCAAGACATTGGGGCTCTTTACTGTGCTGATGTTCTCCTAACTTGAGGTTCTTGAGAGTCATGACAGTGTTAGAAATAAAAGAATAGGTCAGAGAGAATATGTGTATTATATATGTGTATTATATAT